>JAUPMG010000006.1:14294369-14317970 GCA_031762675.1 Pachysandra terminalis | reverse complement strand
TATTATAATAATATTATTATATAATATTATTATTATAATAATTATATTATTATAATAATATTTTATGGGCTTAAAATACTAAATAAATATTTAACATAACATAAATATGAAATATGATTTATGTTAGAAAGGTAAAAAAGAAAATTGTGTTCAGGATTCATATGACTTTATTACTAATCAAACACATTATGCAGAATTTTCATTCAAAATCATTCAATTTTTCTGCACCAACTAAACAACAAGAAAAAACTTATTTTCACTTTGTTTTTCACACTACGTTCTTCTTCTTTTCATTTTCTTTTTCCGTGACACACTTTATCGCTAACCACACGCAATCTAAAAGAACTAAGGAAGCGTACCCATCTCTTCTTCTCTCTATATATACTCGTCCCAATCATCTGATTCTTCTCTAAGCCGAAATCCTAATACCCTATCAAATCTCTCTTGCCGAAAACTAAATGCCCCATAAGGCCTCTCAAATCTTCGGTTTTGTTCCCAAACCACGCCCTAAAGGATTCGCACTCTCTGTATATCACCGCTCCGGCCGGCGCCGCTCATCCTGCCCCATCTGTTGGATCGGCTTTGGGTCAGTACCGTCACCGTCAAGTCTCCGTCGGTCACTTGGTACCTGAAGAAAGCAGCCGGGATCGAATCCGGCAGCAGCCGACCTGTTCGCATCGATGGTAACCCTAAAGCACGTATACGAGATCGATAAGGTAAAGCAATCCGATTCTTATTGCCAGTTCATGTCTGTCGAGGCAAGTTGCAAATCGATGATAGAAACTGCAAACACTAAGGGGATTAAGGTTCAGAAGGAATTAAATTGATTTGGGGTTTAAGATGGAACGGTTTATAACCATAAGAACTAGAAAGATCAGAATATACCAATTTAAGTTCAAGAAATATTTTCTCTAAACAAAAACAGGTATAACAAGTTATATTCTTGTAGTCTTTCTCATCAAAAACCGCCTCAAAGTTCTCATTGGTTCCGAAATTATCAGAGAATTCACTTGGCTCAACTGGTCCACGGAGCTTGAAGGAAACATAGAACGGTCCGGGTGGACAAAGATTTTGGGGATGCATCTCGAACACCTGTAAACAGCTGTGCACCATTCACCCACCTAACCGTTCACCCACGTGTTGATGTTATTCCCCTTACTTGCATTGTTTTTCACACCTGATAGGAAACACGAAATAGGTATGCGATCTCGCAGACACCAATATCGACATGTCCTATAAGCGGTCTTGGCTGACTTTTTAGCCTCAGTTCTTGTTAAGCTGACTCCACTCCTGGTGGCAAATACAATGTTTTTCTACTCTTGAGTAGTAGGGTGAACAGGAAGAAAAAGCATCGCCGGTTCAGTCTTCTCTTCGAGTTTGGTTTGTTCATCAGATCGAGTCCACTCTGATTCCACATGATTGTATGGTGGTGGTGTACTACTACCACTGTATGGAACATATCTGATCGGTGAGACATCATATACACGTGGATCCAAGTGCGTATTTGGGTGAGCAAGAAACATTTTTTTTATTTCATTCTCTTTCTAGTTTAAATCTACCATTTTTTCTTGCAGATTTTGATCAATATATCTGCAACTGATAAATGAAATGCTTGACACAGGCAGAACCCTTCTTCTTTTTTTTCTCATTTCATTTTTGTCCTAGTTTAAAATCTGCCATTTTTTCTTGCAGATTTTGATCTACTTGTTTACAATTTACAACTGATAAATGGACTATTAGACACAGGCCGCACTCTCTCGCTTCTATATCAGATTTAAGATCTGCAGATTAATGAAGAGTTGCCCCCTCATGAGTATTCTCACAGTTCACGGAAAAGAAAACAAGCAAATATGCACTTGGATCCACGCATATATGATGTGTCATTGATCAGTATGTTTCATACAGTGGTATTAGTACACCACCGCCGTACAATCATGTAGAATCAAAGCGGGTTCGAGTTGATGACCAAACCAAACCCGAGAAGAAGATTGGAGCGGCGATGCTTTTTCTTCCTGCTCACCCAACAATGGGAAAACATTGTATCTGCCACCAAGAGTGGAGTCAGTTTAATGGGAAGCAACCAGGGCCGCTTATAGGACTTGTTGACATTGGTGTCTGCAAGGTCGCATATCTATTTCGTGTATCCCTACCTAGTGTGAGCAGGAAGAAAAATTTCCTTCACACAAAGAAGTCTTATATCATCAGTTTATTTGAATGGCTTTCCTTTTAATATTGTACCTCTCAGTTGTTGATTAATCTTGCTGCAGACTTTTTGAGTGCAGAGGAATTCAATTGCGAAGTCAAGTCCGATGGGGTCATAGTGTTGAGGGGAATAACATCGACAAGTAAGAGAACGGTGCACAGTTGTTTATTAGTGTTCGAGATGCAGTTCTAGAATCTTTGTCCACTCGGATCGTTCTCTATTCCCTTCAAACTCCCTAGACCAGTTGAACCAAGTCAATTCTCTGGTAGTTTCGGAACCAGTGGGGTCTTTGAGGCGGTTTTGATGAGAAAAACTACAAGATTATAACTTGTTATACTTGTTTTTGTTTAGACAAAATGTTTCTTGAACTTAAATTGGTATACTCTGCTTTTCTTAGTTCTTATGGTTAAAAATTCTTCCATCTTAAATGCTTTATTTCAATAAATTATCATTTACTTGTTTGGCATTGCTTCTTCAGGTCTTAGAAGTGATTCTAGGGCCAAAAAATGCTTCAAATAAATAAATAAGCGTTTGGTAAACTCAAGTGAAAGGTGGTTCCACAAGAATTGTTTCATCTAAACATTGATTTTTTTGAAGTTACCATTCCCTGCTTTTGAAATCACGTTTGCGTGAATCAGTTTGAGGTTTTATTGAAATATGTTTTATGGTCTTGTGTGCCCATTTAAAATACCTATTTAATCCACGTTATCTTCACGACCAAAACTCTTGTTCCTACTGAATATAAGTTTCCTACTCTACACAAACTTCTCACAAATCTAACTTAATATAATCTTCATATTTTCAAAATAATTTCCAAAAACAAAGAATATCAAAATAAAGAAAACAAAGTGATTCGAAAGAAGGCAAACTCAAACATTCTTCAAGAAACAAATTTATAATTTTTGGTATATTAAGTTTTTTGTTTTTCTTACTCTGATCTATTGATCAATTGTTGAACCTAACCAGCAGCTTTATTAGACGAAGATCTGTTCTATGCATTGCTTCAAGAAACTTGTCGAGGGATTGCCACATCCAAGCAGTCTCCAATGCAAAAACGAGGACAAGCATAGGGAAAAAGTGGGGTTGAGAAGAAACGGAAAGAGTTCTTTCGGGTCTAGTTTGTAGTTCTGCAACTCCAACTATCTTTTTCCTTCCATTATAAATTGTTTCTAACAATTTTATCAAACATCTTTTATTCCTCTTAAACAGTTCGTATGAAACGCTTCGTAAAAATCAATTTTAAAGGAACCGCTTTGCTTTTTTCAACAAACAACGCCAAACATGCCAGCTAGCATTTGTTATGACTAGATTTTGAAGTTAAGAGTACAATTATTTCTTGATCTTGTAATAGTAACACAATTTATATCAGAATATTTGGAAGCTGGACACCAAAAAGGAAAAAAAAGATCCTATTTAAATTCTAGGCTGATTGTGTGGCCTCATTCATTAATCACAAGATTGAGCTAAACAATGGGTGACCTGGCTTAGTAACTGTTTGGGCCTGTCAGTGTGGTCATGGGCCTTCGCCCGCCGCAATCCAAAGTCGTTAAATAGAACTATAATTTGAATTAAAAGATGCTAAACTCAAGGCCAGTCGAGACGATTCGTGACATGTAATGATACATATAACATGCATTCTAAAGCTTATGGCTTAATCTTAGAACAAAAAGTAATGACGTGGTTTCCGGGCTCAAAAAGCAATGTTAATATTCTCCGATTGCCAGCAGCGACGGCATCGAACGGTCACAAGATTATCGACGTTTAATACGATTTTAGTTAATTTTCCCTGTAAGTATTGTTTTACAATTTGAAAGCAGATGCATTGATATAGAGGAGAACCTGTCTCTTGTTAGAATGGAATGGTTACCTTATTACTGTAGCTTAACTGTTTGGACTTGAGTTGGGCCATTAACTAATGGATTTGGGCTAGGCCCAAAGATTCACACCCAGCAATTCCCTTATATTTTTATTGTACACGTGTACGGTCAGATGCTAATGGCAACAAAGATGGTAAGCTCGATTTCTGTTCTCCCGTACTCGGGCATGCATCGTACCAAAGTTCCCAGTTTTGGAAAATCTTTATAACGGCGCTTCATGAAGCGCCATTTACTCCCCAAGCCTCCGACACTCTCTCCCAAGCTTGTCTGCAAATCTTCGAAGCTTCTTAAGAGAAAAACGGTATAACGTTTTGATCTTTCTTCTGTTTCTTCTTCTTTGATTTGATTTCTTACGTGAGATCTGTAAGTCGTAGTAGTAGTTGTTGTAGTAGTGGTAACTGTTGTTGTAGTATGAAGAGCAGTCGCAGGAAGAGTGTTTGAATCACTGCATGTTAGGGTTTTGGTACCTTTTTATAGTTTCTTGGACTTGGATTCCTTTTTAAGCCGTCGATTTAGAAATTTTTTGCTATTGTTGTTGTTGTTGTTGTTGTTGCTGGTGGTGATTGTAGTTTTGCTATTGTTGTTGATGTATTGGATTTGACTGGTTCTGTTACTATTTGTTTTTGATTTTTTTCGGTTACATCAAGGTTGATGATCCGTATGACATGATATCAGTAAGGGAGAAGAATTTAATTTTGAAGGCATTTAGATTTATTATGAAGATTATGATATCTGTAGCTGTGATCTTTTTGTATGTCAAAGCCTTCAGTGTCCAAAATCTAGATGGGGAAGAAACGCATTAACTGTTTAATTTTTCATTACTGACCTCTATCTAAGATTGGTTTTTTTTTTTAAATGGCTACGATTGATAATATGTAGTCTAAGGATGAAACAATTGATGATTTTAATCCTTAATGGATTACATTTGTTCCACAGCACAGCCGTCCAACAGAATGGCAACCCCCCATATAGGTCTTGACTGAAACATTTTTTTACGTCGAGAACCATCCCTCTTTTATTCATTATAATCCTCTGATCCATTGTTTTTCTTTTTCTGAGTCTTGCCATATCTTTTTATTATTGATTATCCAAACAGGAGGATATTTATGTCTAGTATGATCCTTACTGAGATGATATTTACTACCTCAAAGCAAGGTTTTAATTCTCGGGATCTTGGATCGGACTGGTCAGGGCCGATCCCGATCCGGATAGGCGATACCGGCCGATCCAAAAGTTGGGTTGTCTTTGAAAAAAAAACTGGATTGGCCGGACCGGTTGTCGGAACTACGATACCGGTCGGGATCGGTCGGTATCGGACTGATCCAGGCCGATAGCTGTTGGATCGTTTATTTTATAAATTAACAAAAAAAAAATCTTTGGGTCGGCCGATCTAGTCACTGGACTGGTCCATATCGGTATCGGTTGGACCGGTCCGATCCAAAGCCATTTGATACAATAGTTGTATTGTGGCTTGGGATTGGACTGGTTCTAGCAATAGTGTTTAAACTCCGTTTTGGATCGGGTATCATCCCGGTCCGATCCACAAATTTTTTTTTTTTGTTGGATCGTCCTAGATCAGACGATCCAACTCGCTGATCTCTAGACGGATCGTCCGGATCGCCCGCGTTGTATTGGTATTGGACGGAGTCAGAGCATTTTGGGATCTTTAGGGATCGGTTTTGACTCGAGGATCGTCTCGGTCCGATCCCGAGTTGGATCCTCCGATCCAGACCGGGATCGGACGATCCTTTACACTATGGTCCTAGTCGATCCCGATACGGACCGGCCAATCCAGATCGGATCAGTCCGATCCTTGAAACCCTGCCTCAAAGATCTCGTTTGGATTTGTAGGACCATGCCCTATGATTTCACATATATAGGGGTCTTGACTGAAAACTTTTTTTTTTCCGTAGAAAACCAACCCAATTTTATTCATTATAACCCTTTGATCCATTATTTCCTTTTTCTAAGCCTTGTCGTATCTTTTTTTGATCGATTGTCCAAACAGTAGGATATTTACGTCTAGTATGATCCTTACTTGGATGATATTTATTACCTTAAAGATCTCATTTGGATTTGTAAGACCATGCCCTGTGATTTCACATATATAGATCTTGACTGAAATGTAATATATATATTACGTAGAAAAAGAGCCCAATTTTATTCATTATAACCCATTGATCCATTATTTCCTTTTTGTAGGTCTTTTCGTATCTTTTTATGATTGATTGTCCAAATCGTAGGACATTGACGTCTAGTATGATCCTTACTGAGATGATACTTACCACCTCAAAGATCTCGTTTGGATTTGTGTGACCATTCCCTGTGATTTCGCATATAACTGAAACATTTTTTTTACGTAGAAAACCAGCCCAATTTTATTCATTATAACCCTTTGATCCATTATTTCCTGTTTTTTCAAGTCTTATTGTATCTTTTTATGATTGATTGTCCAAACAGGAGGATATTTATGTCTAGTATTGTCCTTACTGGGATGATATTTATTACGTCAAAGATCTCGTTTGGATTCGTAAGACCAATCCAAAGATGCATAAAGCAAAAAATAATCTTGTATTTGTAAGGTTGACAATTGTGTGCACTTGTGTTTTTTCGGCATACCTGTAGTGATAATTTAAAGGTTCAATATGGTCAACCTTTACGTACATCTACGTAAATAAGCACTTCCTATTTAACTTTTTTTTTTTTAATATGGTCCTACTTTGGCAACTAAGTTCTTACATCTCAGCTGTCAAGTATAAGGCTTTCTGTGATGTGAATGCTTTCGTTGAAACTGATGCTGGATAGTCTAGATTGCATAATTGCTGTGGTGTTGTAGTGGGATCAAGTACATTTATAACTCTAATACTCGCAAAGCTATGAAAGATATTCCAGTTTTATGAACTTACCTTCGTTGTCTAGAATATTTGTTTAGCTGAGATATTCTGTATCTCTAAAGCGGTTGCTTTCTTTTTGTTGTATTAAATTCTTTGTGTAAACTATAAATGCTTCCACTGATAGAACTACACGTTAGTATACTTATTCGTAACATAATACGATGTTGGCCGACCATCTGATTGTAATGCTGATGTCGATGCTCTGGGGCGAAGGTGCTCCATGGAGGACAATGACCTAGGGCTTTGATTATACTTGATTTTAGTTGAAGTACAACGAAATATGTCTGAATTCTAAACTAATATTTTTTTTGGAACTCCCAATTATTTTTGCCTATTCATGCTACTATTCTAATAGAAGGCACTGGGTTGGTGTCTACGTAAGACCTGACATATTTTCCCGAAGCACACTCTCTGAATAAGGGAAAAAATGGTATTGAAACTACCCTTTCCAAAATAGTTATATGTAAAAGAAAATAGGGCTGACAAAGTTATCAACAATGCAGTAGTTATACGTATAGTTTCTTTAGTTTAAAGTTGATTTCTTTTCTATGGGAGAAGATTATTTAAAAACAATTTTAACAAATACTTTATAATTAAAAATAAGTATAACAAATGTGATTAAATTCTCATGTGCGGACAGAGTATGTGCCCTTTACTAAAAGTGCTGAAGTCCATATCTTCCTCCTTTGTTCAAAAGATGGTAGTTTGTGTATCTCCAAATATACAAGGTTACATTTTGTGGGTTTCTTGGAATCTTTCAAATTTTAAATGGTGTTTCTTTTCTCTATTCTTACCATTTTTACAATCCATACTATCTTGTCCTCTTATTTCAAGTATCATAGTTTCTATATGCATTCTCATTAAAATTGGATCTTCTTTCTTTTCATTTTGTTTTCAGGATCTGGAGGTTGTAGCAACTTGGAAAAATATAAACGTATGAAATATTTTAAACCATTGTCTTTTGGTTACAAATAGCTTAAATTGGTCATTCAGTTTATTATGGAAATATATGTTAGATTATAGTGAGAATGTAGTTTTTTCTCCTTATGCAACTTCTAAGTTATGACAAAATATTAAAATATACTTAAAACGCTTTTAATTTGCTGTGACGACTTTTACACTGATTAGCACATACATTGATACAAGAGCAGGGTTATGACTCTTTTATTCCTCAACTCCATATGTCAGTTAGCGTTCACTTTTCATACACTAGAATCACTCCCATATTTACATGATGCCAAAATTGGTGGAACTCTGCATCAGGATTTTAGCATTACTGCAGGTATACTGAGCATGTTAAGAATCTTGTGTGAATGGTTGCATTTTCTTTCATGTAGCGATGAAAGATTATCTAGGTTTGGACCAACCATTTAATGATTCTACTCTGGAGATGAATGGGTGATTACGTCAATTAACCAGCTGCTGATTAAATAGGTTTTGGGCTTCTCTCCACTGTAAGAGAAGAGGAATGAGATAATTAGTTTAGATATGATTTTCAGTATTTACAAAAGATAAAAAAAAATATACGAAGTGATCAATCAATTAATTCTCCATCCACTCTGTTAGAGTCATCTTTAGTGCTGCACTGCTGGTCCCAAGCCTGAGGTAAGGAGGTGCATCCTGTTCCCTTGTAAACTTAGCAAAAAAGTTCTATCATGAATATATTTATCAAATGAAGATAGTAAGTGGGAATATGTGGAGAAAGAAATCCTAGATGTCGTCCACTTATCTCACTGAACCTTCTTTGAATAAATTACATTATTATAGACACATAATACTTGTACATTGAAAAGGAAAATTCAACAGAAAATCATTGCACTTTAAAATCCTTGCTTTATTTAGCGTTAAATGGTGTTACTGATCATCGAATGTTTTACAGTAATCAGGGTAGTGAAGAAAAATGTTTGGCTTTCGAGTTGTAGGATTCCTCTTTTTAAGTATTCTTGGCATTTCAGTGTACTTTCTAGTCTATTTTGGCTCCCAGTTCTATTACTGTACATGAAAGTCAGAATGTGTTGACATGCAAAATGCAATAATTCAAAGAGAAAGATGAATTCTACTTGTCAAATATTTTTATTTTCAACATGCAAAGAATTCTACTTTATTTTTATCTCTCATGCTTGGTACAGTAAGTAAACAGATGGTACTGCTAGTTCAAGAAACTTTTTTTTTTCATTTCATTTTTGTTTATGTCTAAAATTTCTATTTTTTCTTGCAGATTTTGATCTACATATCTGCAACTGATAAATGGACTCCTTGACACAGGCTGCAGGGTCTCTCGCTTCTATGGCATCAGAAGCCAGCGTTATATCCAGTTGGATGGAGACAAGCAATGATCAGCATTTTCTGCTGCTTTTTACCTACTTCGGTCCTGATCTCAGGGAGGAGAACCCCAGAAAATCAGTTTTGCAAAGAAGAGCGGAGTGTCTTCCACCATATTCTTGGGATCAGCTAGCAGGATCCCGGATGTATACTATAGAAGTAGAACGTGTGTACGACTATGTGGTTAGGAACGCAGACCAATCAGTCATAATAAAGCGAACTTTGCTGCGCGAGTTCTTAAAAGGCAATCTATCTATTCCGGTGCAGGATCAGCAACGGCTGTTTACCGATCTGTTCCCGACCAATTTACATGTTCAGTCGAAGTACAGGAATCGAAAGACCATTGAGAACATAGTATTCCTCGATAATCCAGTAATCTCTTAGATAAAGCCAGAAGATATTGAAAGGTTCAAGAACCTTTTGAGGCTTGAGGATTTGCATCTGGACAGAAATCATGCATTGCATCTCAATCTTCAAGATGAGCAGATTAATGAAGAGTTGCCCCCTCGTGCGTATACTCACAGTTCGCGGAAAAGAAAACAAGCAAATACGCGCTTGGATCCACGCATATATGATGTGTCACCGATCAGTTATGTTCCATACAGTGGTAGTAGTACACCACCGCCATACAATCATGTGGAATCGGAGCGGGCTCGAGCTGATGAACAAACCAAGCCCGAGGAGAAGATTGGACCGGCAATGCTTTTTCTTCCTGCTCACCCAACTGCTCAAGATTGGGATAACATTGTATCTGTTGCCAAGAGTGGAGTCGGTTTAACGGGAACTGCAGCTAAAAGGCAGCCCGGACCGATTATATGTCTTGTCGATTTTGGAGAATGCAATGACGCATACCTATTTCGTGTGTCCCTACCGGGTGTGAAAAACAATGCAAGTAAGTTGGTTACATACTAGGACTAAACATGGCTGGTTTTACTAAATTCCCAATTGCTTTCCATAGTAGAATAATTTCCTTCACACAATTAAGTCCTGTACCCACCAATAAATGAAGGGTTTTAACCTTTTTCTGCTACTGCAATTGATGGACATAGCTGATAGTCTTGTATCTCACAGCTGTTGATTAATCTTGTTGCTGACTTTGTGAGTGCAGGGGAATTCAGTTGTGAAGTCAAGTCCGATGGGGCCGTAGTATTAAGGGGAATAACATCGACAGGTGGGAGAACGGTGCGCAGCTGTTTACAGATGTTTGAGATGCTGTCGTAGAATCATTGTCCACCTGGACCGTTCTCTGGTAGTTTCGGAACCAATGGAATCTTTGAGGCGGTTTTGATGAGAAAGGTTACATGATTACAACTTGTTGTACTGTTTTTGTGTGGACAAAATGTTTCTTGAACTTGATTTGGTATACTCTGCCCGTCTTAGTTCTTATGGCTAGAAATTGTTCCATGTTGAATTTATTTTGGTAAATTACCATTTATAGCATCTGTTATGACTAAATTCTATAACTTAAGGAGTCTTTTAAAGCTTTCTTGAATTTTGCATATTTGCATCTTCCATGCTGAAATGCTGAGAACAATCTGCATGAGCCTCCAAAAGAATGTTGTGTGAGTTTGTAAAGGGATCGAGGTTTTAGAGTTGGCCAATGAGCCAACAATTGATTTCTGCATGAGTTAATAATGTTTGCTTTGGTTTTAACTGAAAACCAATTGATCCAACCCGAAAAAGTCGGTTTGATTTGATTCGATTTTTTTTTTTTTTGTCAAATTTGATTCAGTTAGTTATAGTTTGAAAATTAGAAAACCGAATTTCTTCGGTTCGGTTCAGTTTGGTTTATGATTAAGGTCTTTGTTAAACCGAAAATCGAACCGATTAAGGAAGCAAACCCATCTCTTCTTCTCTCTACTCCCCCAAACCTTCTGATTCTTCTCTAGCCGAAACCCTATACCCCCATCAAATCTCTCTAGCCGAAACCCTACGGCTGTGTTTGCCCTGGTTTGTGCTTTTGGATAAGTACTCAGGATAAGTGGTTCAATGGGAGGACTTATCTCCTATACCTAGGATGTACAAACGGGCCGAAGTCCGGCACGGCACGACGTGGTGTGCCGTGCTGGGCCTAGGTTCCCAGGCCCATGGCATGGTACCACATGACCCGGCACAAGAATGGGCCCAGCAGGAGCATGGCACGGCACAAGTTAATTCATATAAGAATGAAAGGTAAAAAGTATATATATTTTTTTATACTTATACTTATAAGTAGATATATATATATATATATATATACTTACAAGTTGTATAATTATATATTTGGAACTAGTATTTATATTATTATAGTATAACTATAAGTTATACTTGACAGGATTAAAGATAAAAAAAGAAATTTAAAAATTGAAGAAAAACCTATTTTGGACCGTCTGGTCGTGTTGGGCTTCCTAGGGGGTGTACAAACGGGCATGTCCGGCCCGGCACGAAAACGTGCGGCTGCCCAGCAACTTTGTTACGTGATGGGCCTAGCACGGTTCGGCACGGCCCGAAAATCTATCGGGTTGTGCTGTGCCAGGCACGAAGCATGCACGACCCACATATTTTCGTGCCGGGTCGGACCGGGCGGCCCGTTTGTACACCCCTACCTATACCTAATCAGACCTCTCTAACCGAAACCCTAAAGCTTTGTTTTGCCCAACTTGTGCTTTTGGATAAGTGGCTCAATGAGAAGACTTATTTGCAACAACAAATTGCTTACTTGAAGAAAATAGTGTTTGATAAATACATTTATTTAAGTGCTTATAAAAGTTTAGGAGTAAAATAGGTATTATGAAAATATTGTTAAAGTTTAGAAATAACATTTATTTAAATGCTTATTAAAATATTACTAAAATACGTATTATGAAAATATTACTAACGTTTGGAAATAACTTTCCGCATAATAAGAGAAGTTGTTTTCAGCAGCTTCTCCTTATGAGTAGCCTTCATCTATTGCTTATGGGTAAGTACTTATCCATTGTTACCAAACACATTTCTAATTTTAAAAATGCTTTAATAAGCTATTAGCTGAAATAAGCACTTATATAAACCGGGCCAAACGCCTCCTAATGCCCCCCATAAGACCTCTCAAATCTTCGGCAAAGCCTAAACCCTGAACAGAACCTACAGGCAAGCATCAGTTATGTCGACACTGAAAGAGATCCTAACTCGCCGACCACTGGCCGCCACAATCCGTCTCACCGTTCCGGCGGGCGCCGCACGACCTGCGCCACCTGTCGGACCGGCTTTGGGTCAATACCGGTTAAACTTGATGGCTTTCTGCAAGGATTTCAATGCTCGAACTCAGAAGTACAAGCCCGACACTCCAATGGCCGTCATCATCACAGCTTTCAAAGATAATACCTTCGAGTTCATCGTCAAGTCTCCGTCGGTCACTTGGTACCTGAAGAAAGCAGCCGGGATCGAGTCCGGCAGCAGCCGACCTGGTCATTTGGTCGCATCGACGATAACCCTAAAGCACGTATACGAGATCGCTAAGGTAAAACAATCTGATCCTTATTGCCAGTACATGTCCTTAGAATCAATTTGCAAATCCATTATAGGAACCGCAAACACTATGGGGATTAAGGTGCAGAAGGAATTAGATTGATTTGGGATTTCAATTTTTAGGGTTCTTATGTTGCCAAAGTTAGTTTGCTTGCGAAGTAAAAGAAGCGGTGTTGCTTTATCATATTTTGGTTCCATTTGTTGTATGCTCTGTTTTTAATATGAAATGATTTTTTAAATGAAATCAACAAGACCCATGTTCATCTTTGATTGAGGAGCAATTGACGTCTACATATGTCCATGAACTAAGTTTCATTCGCAGATCAATTGGTAAAATCTGTAATAATTATGCATCACTATAATTCTACTCTTAAGTCTAATTGAATTTATATAATCTAGAAGGATTGAGGGTAGAAAAATTTATTTGGTTGTGTCTGTGCGCGTGTGCATGGGTGTGGGCAGGTGGGTGTGGTGGGCATGTCAATGGTTCGGATCATGATCCGAATCCGATCCGAATCCAAACCTATTATAGCGGATTCTGTAAGATATTTTTGATCCGAAATCCAATTAGGATCCGAATCCAAAAAATCCGATTATAATCGAATCGAATATAGATTTATATAAATCCGATTCGATTATATACTTAAAATCCATGTATTCTTATATTATATAGTGTGTCACACATTATCATTATCTATGATTAGTGTGTCACATAATAGCATATCTTTTCAATCACATACAATACTTCTATACATTATAGCTACATGGTGTCATTTCTAAGCAAAACAAAAGACCCTAGTTTCGTTTTCTCTTTCAGACTTGATTTTCACAGTCATATGAATAGGACAGTGGGAGAGACATCCAAGTGGAAGAAGATAAAACACAAACAAGAGAGAGGAGAGGAGAGGAGGATTATGCCGAACAAGGGTGGTCTTCTACGGGGAGCATCATCCCTCAAACCTCTTCTTCTTCTTCTACACTACCCGAAAACCTAAGCTATTATTTTCCCCTTCAATCGTCCTACCCAGATCTCATTTTTTAGCAGTCAATTACAACCCCAGCCTTCTTCACTTCCAACCTCAATCGATTCAACCCAAACCCTTTGTTTTTCTTCAACCGATCCAACTATGAAAACACCATCTCTAGATTGATCTTCTCTATCAAACGAAATTATCAAAACCCTTAATTTATCTTCTCCATTATCCAAATCTGTTTCTATCTTATTTTTAATTTCAATTGATCAGTTGCAGGTTGAGTCGTTGGCTACAAGTCACGAATCAAGAATGGCCATTGTCCGGATTGTACGGGATCTGTCCTTAGCAATCGAATTGGATTTTGGATTCTAATCGAATTCGAATTCGATTATAATTTATGAAGATCCGTCGGATTTGAATTCGAATTCGGATCTACCAAAAATCTTAACAAATCGAATTCGGATTCAGTGAAATCCACTTCGAATCCAATCTATTTAGAGGCCTAGGTTGGGTGTAGGGTTGTCCAAGAGCCATGCTAGCTCGGCTCGGGTTTTGGTTCCGGCTCGGCGCGTATGAGCTCTATTATTAGGCTCGTGAGCTGAGCTTGAGCCCGGAAAAAAGCTCGTTATCTTAACAAACTTGAGCCATGCTTGGGTAGGCTCAGTTCGGTTTGTACACGAGATTATATATCCATATTCCTATATCTTATATTATATATTAATATTAAACACATGTTAATTTACTGTATTATATATAATAATAAGGACTCGAATCATTTAAGGTTCTTCCCGTAAGAGGGGAGAACCTGTAACCATTGATATAGTGGCATGTCAGCTTTTTCATCTGATGATGCCACGTAAGCACAAAAAGCAATAAATGGAACTGTTCGCTGTTAACTGAAAGGCTAATTTAAATTTAATATTTTTTAATTAAAAAGCTACAATACTCTTTTCAAAGTCAGCGTAAAGTCTAAAGTTGTCTTGTCCTAGGATATAGTGCTTCTCTCTCTCTCTCTCTCTCTCTCTCTCTCTCTCTCTCTTCAAAGGAAGAGAAGAAGAAGAACATTCTTCTTCCTTCGTCTTTACACAAAGCAGATCTGCTTCTTCCTTACACAAGGACAATTGGAAAACCTGCGTACAGTCGCCAGCACCCGCGTTGCATGCATTACAATACCCACATTATTGGTATATATATCTCTCTCTCTTAGTTGCTTTGCATATTTGTTTTGGGAAAATTACACTTTGATGCCCTAAGGTTTCTGACAATTGCAGTTAAACCTCTGAGGTTTTTGAAACTACAATGATACCCTTTGTCAGAAACCTCAAGGGGTCGGTCAACTAAAGACACTAAGTCATTGACTGATATGCCCCTTATAAACCGTTCTTCATTAATCATTTGATGTGTTTTTCTTTTTTTCCTCTTTGATGAATGATGCAAGTGTGACGTTGGAGCATGATGGCTCTTTAGTCGAGAGACTAAGAGGGATATTTTAGACTTAAGTTTTATCCACTTTATCTAAAAGTAATTCAATTCTTTATAGGGGTATAGCAGTCAATGACTCAGTGTCGTTAGTTGACCGACCCCTTGAGGTTTCCGACAAAGGTTGTCATTGTAGTTTCAAAAGCCTCAGGGGGTCTAATTGCAATTGTCAGAAACCTCAAGGGGTCAAAGTGTAATTTTCCCTTTTTTTGTAAAATTTGTTGGTTTGCATATTCTCTCCCAACCGGCTTGCAAATCTCAATCGATTGGGATTTTTATGTTGGCTTGCAAAAAATCTCAATCGATTAAATTTTGCAAGCTGGATGCATTTTTTTTGTAAAATCTGTTGGTTTGTAAAATCGTAGGTGCAATGCATATCTTATGATCCTGAAGAACAAAAAATAATATTAATTAGCAGTACCCAATCCAAACTTGTAGCAACTTGTCAAGTCAACTTAACTTCAAATTTAACTAGCTAGAACCAATTAGTATTTAACAAAGGATGAATCATCGTCAATAGAATGCCAATAATTTAATCAAACAATAGCAGCTAAATTGGTTGTGGGCCCTCTGGTTCTCCAATGTATAGATGCTTAAATATGGATTATTCTTATAATAGTCATCCAATTGGTGTAGTAGTAAAGGTGGCTCCCCAAGCCTAGTTGTCCCACCTGAGACCTCATATCCTAGTTTAACCCTTGTGTTGGCACATGTGTTTGCTTCACGAAGGATCAAAATAAAATTTGGGTTGTCTGTGATGTCGGACTCTTCATTGACGAGTTTAATGGTTGTATCTGAGTCGGATTCCACTTGTAGTGTCCTTATTCCTTACTCCCATGCCATTACTAGTCCTTCTCGAAGGGCCCAAAGTTCAGCTCTGGTGTTTGTTGTATTTCCAATGCTTTTCATGAATCCACAAACCCAAGCTCCTTCTTCATCTCTGACCAGTCCTCAGATGCTAGCATGACCCGGGTTTCCCTTGGGCTCCTCCATCAGTGTTGAGCTTTCTCCATCCTTGATTTGGCTTTCTCCATCCAATTTGTTTCCATGTCCTGGACAAATGAGAGTTTGTGTGAGTGCTACATTCACGAAATTCTTTCACACATTTAACAATAGATGATAGGATGAGTTTAGAGTCCCAAGGTTAGTTGTGAAAAATCATATCATTTCGATTTTTCTACAACATATGGTGTGCAAAGATAGTGTTCCAAGGTATCTACAGTTGCGAGTGCTGGATGGTGTTTGAGCAATTCATCTTGTTCCAATCCCATATTTTTGTTGTGAAAAAATTGTCATTTTGGGAATAGGCTAAGCTTTCCCTATATCTCTTTGACTTTAGGGCAGTCCCTTGTCACATACATTGTGTCGTCTTGTTGATGGCATATGGAACATAAAGTATCATTTACAATTTGTCTTTTATCAAGAAAACATTTTGTGGCAATTCTATCATGTGTGGAGTCTTGAATCTTTGGGATTGTTTGAGTTTTCTATATCCAATTCCAGTTAACAAGATTAGCATTGTTTCCTTGTCCCTCCTAAGCACTTTTGACTGTGAATTTACAATTCTGAGATTGATTCCAAATCAAACAATCAACAGTGTTGGTTAGGGGAAGAAGAATGCAATCTGGTTATTGAATAGAGTACTAATTAGTTCTCTGTCCCATCGATTGTCTTTAATAAGGTGGCTTACAGTGACATTGGGATCATTTGGATTGAGGTATCAGTGTAAGGTATTCTATTGTTGTTTACCCAAATGTCCTCCAAATTCTAACCCCCCCCCCCGAACTCAGTTCCTTTTAGAATGCTGTTCCCAAGTGTGGGATGATTTGTTCTTGCTGTGATATTCTAATATCTGTTTTGATTTCAGATATTTTCCCTGCAGAGTCTTAACCCAAAGTATCTCAGGTTCCGTAATGATTTTCCAGGACAGTTTTGCTAACAATGCTTTGTTCATTTTGTTAGAGAGCACTTAGAGAGTTTTGTTTGCAAACCATGCTCCATTTTACATTGTGGATTTTTTTCTTGTCAACAAAGCAAGTCTCTGTTAAGTTTGTCAATTGCATGATGGCTGTTCTATGAGATGGACTTGGGATTGGGATGCTTTCTAAGCATAGCATAGTAACAGCAACTAAATGCTTCATTTTTTTCTCAAGCATGGCATATCAGTTTCTTTACCTTGACAAATGTGAGGAACGAATGTTCTGTTTCTCAAAGTAGCAAGAACCAAATGGAAACACAAATTTTTGTATTTTTTTTGTCTTCTCTGTTGATTTTTGATATTTGCTGCTCGGTGTTAAGTAGAACTGCTGTGACCCAAGAAACGATGATCGCCCACCAGAATTGCTAATGCAAAATCTGAACATTGACTAAAGACAGCCACCAGGAGTGGTTGTCTTAAAAACTCTTTAACAGGTTTCTTTGATATATGAGTTTTTTAGTGCTGGTGTAAGGAGTATTTGCATCCTTTTCTCATAAAAAAACTGCTAACTGATGCTTGCCCAGATTGTTGTAAAGCAACCAGTATAAAAAAGCACAAGTCAAAATAAGGACTTTTAAACCAGGTTGCTTTTGAATGCTTATCATTGAGACTAAGCAACAAGACAAGTGTAGAAGGAAACAAACAGGTCACAACAGGAGCTTTCTTCCTACTAGAATCAGGTGGCAATTGGGAAACGACTTTATATTAGAAGGACTAATGGCCAACAATTATTTGTTTGGTTGACATGTGATTAATATGAGTTCTTCTCAAACTTCACATATTTATATGTTTGCCATCGCAAAAAAATAATAATAATAATAAAATCAGGATCAGGGACATGCTCCCATTGCTAACTAAGCACTTTCTATCTATGAAAAGTTGTTCCACCAAAATGAAAGACAAACGGGGCCTAAATTAAGGGTCTTCAAATGGGCCTACCTAATTTTTGGTCCCCAAGCCCAGCACAGCACGGGGCGGGCCCATTCCATTTGCCTATATTCTGGTCGAATCCAATCGTGCCCGGACTGTGCTGTGAGCCCCATGACCCAGGCCCAGTACGGCATGCTATCTTGTTGTACCTGACCCAAAGCATGCCGGGCCATGTCGCCACGTGCGGCTCAGCCCATTTATATACCCCGAGCGTGTAAGTGTACTACCAACTGTTCTTTTTTTTTTTTTTTTTTTTAACACTACCAACTGTTCAGTGTAGCTATATGTATATGTATATGTATATTTATATATGTATATACGTATATACGTAATAGACAAACATACGGGTCCCTTAAGCAAGTGGTCCCGGATGCAGCAAACCTTGTTGGGGGAGGTCCCCGCTTCGGCGCCCGTCGTACCTCGGAGGAATAGTTCTGGGCGAAGCCTGAGGATATCTTGGGAAACCAAGATAGACCACTAAATAACCTCCGCAACACGCTTCTCTCGCTTTTTAAAATCCCTTTCGTTTTTTGGTCCGTCTCTGTCCCCCTTTCTTTGTGTCAAGTATTCTGTTCAAAGCCATTAAAAAGCTCTGTTACTTGCGTCGGAAGTAAGGAGAAGAGGCAGCGAGGGAAGGGAAATGAAGCAATCAACGAAGATGAATTCCGTGAAATCGGCAATAGTAGTGCTCGGAGCCTTAGCTTTCGGTTGGCTAACCATCGAGCTCGCTTTCAAGCCTTTTCTTGAGAAAACTCGCGACGCCATGGACAAATCTGACCCTACTCGTGATCCCGACAATATTGACGCCGGCAAAGCCCCGAAATCTTCGTCCGAGGACGAGAATTCAGACCAAGACTAACGACAATAGAGGATCGGCACCAAGTACAAATTAGTGGATGCTTCTCTTCCTTTTTTTTCTTAAAGTTCATTAGGGTTCTCCTACTTTTGGATTTCAATCCAATGTTAACTATGCTGTTTAATTGAAAATGAAATAAAGGTATTTCGAGTTGAGATTGCAGTGATGTTTAAGATTTTTTTTCCCCAATTTTAATGGCTTTTTTGATAATAACTTAGATTGAAATTAGGGTTATCTCATTGGAAGCTATGACAATATCAGATTTTGCTTATCAAGGCCCTGTTTGGAAAACCAGTTTATTTGCATATAGTTCATTGGAAATTTCCAAATTCTGCAGTTTAAATTTCCCCCAAAAAACACTAACCTGGCACTATACATACAAGCATGCTCTCTCCAACAATTACACATCATTGCTTGCATTTGCTTCTGTGAAATTCCATCCCTAATAGCTTGTGCAAATGCAAAATTTTTGTGGAAAAAAAAAAGAAGGAAGAAAAAAAAAGAAACTATTTTTAAGGAATGTTTTGATGTAATTATTAATCAGATTCATAATTCTGTACTGAAATGAGGATACAAAATTACTACATGACCACAATTAATTCATAGTTGCTTATGAAATTTTCCGGTTTCAGTTCTACTATGTACAACAACAGTTACAAGCTGCAATAGATACACTTTCAGAGAATCATAGGAAAGTTTCATGAATTCAACATCTTAACTTCAATCAAACTACACCCATGAGTTTTCCCTTTACTATTGTGTCTCAATAACTCTCTTGCTTTGTTGACTTCTTGCCATCTTCCTGCCTTTGCATATATATTTGACAGAAGCACATAAACCCCACCACCCTGAGGTTTCAAGTCTGTTATCTGATTTCTGATCCGGTCAGCTATATTGAAATCGCCGTAGATCTTGCAACCATTTAGAAGAGCACCCCAGATGGCTATATTGGGTTTCATAGGCATAGTCTGAACTAATCTCTCTGCCTCTCTCAGGCGCCCGGCTTGACTCAACAGATCAACGATGCAGCCATAATGCCCTACTGTTGGAGCTATACCATATACACTGCTCATGGAGTCGAAGTGTCGGAGACCCTCGTCGACCAATCCTGTATGACTGCAAGCACACAGAACCCCAATGTATGTAATGTGGTCTAGAGCCACTCTCCCATCATCATCCCTTTGCATCCCTTTGAAGAGATACAATGCTTCCTCACCCTGCCCATGCATGGCCAAGCCTATGATCATGCTAGTCCATGCCATCACATCCTTCTTTTGCAAACCTCTGAAATTCATAGCGCGCTTTGTGTGTCTCCTGTTTTGGCATACATGTTCATGAGCGAAGTCCCGGTGCCAACATCCTTACCCAAATCGGTCTTCACAGCATAAGCATGAACTCCTTGACCTAGACTCAGAGCTCCCATATGGGCACAAGCACCTAACACACTCAACAATGTTGCTTCATCTGGATCATATCCAGAAATCCTCATTTCTGCAAACAATCTTAGGGCTTCATTCGCTCGACCGTACTGATTGTAAGCACTTAACATGGAGTTCCAAGCAACCACATTTCTTTTCGGCATCTTGTTGAAGAAATCTCTGGCAAACTTCAAGCTTCCACATTTGGCATACATTTCTAAAATGGCGGTCGCGAGAATAATGTTCGAATTCGATCGAATTGGATTAAACCCCATTTCGCGGATTCGATCATGAACCCATCTCCCAGTCTCTAAATCCCTACTCTGTGCACAGGCAACTAAAACATTCACCATGGTGATCTCGTTAGCGTCAACCTGACGAAGCTCCATCTCTTTGAATACCCTTATAGCCTCACTAGCCCTATTGCTGTTTACATATCCTGCAATCAAGGTGGTCCAGGCAACCACATTCCTTTTGGGAATTTTCTCAAACAGTTGTTCACCGGACTCTATATCAGCACAGGACACATACATATGGATCAAACAAGTTGAAGCATACAAATCCAACTCAAACCCAGTTTTCAGAATCCGATCATGAACACACCTTCCATATCTGTGATCGCCGATCATGGCACAAGATTTAAGCACAAAGGGGAACGTGAAATGATCTGGGTAGTAACCCAGTTGCTGCATTTCTTTGTACGTTGTCAAAGCCCCATCTGGGTTATTGCTGTTTTGAGTGTCCTTTGATCATGGAGTTCCAGATATAGACACTGGGTCGAGTGATTCGGATAAAAACAGACTCTGCGTATTCGAGATCCCCGGACTCCGAGCAGAAATCGATAGCCTGCTTAATGAGATAATGTCTGTGATGAGTGATGCGGTGATCATCAGTCCATGCAACTGTTTCAGCTCTCTCATGGTTCTGCATCTTTCTAACAAGGTAAGGATGGTGTGGTAGTATTTGTTCTTCATAGTTTGATGGGAAGAGTAAGGACTAACTGATTAACGGCTACTTGAGGGTATTTTGGTCATATTTGGAAGAAAAAGAGGTTCGGCCATTTTGAAGTTTTGCTAATTGCATGAGATGCAATTAGGGTTTTGGCATTTAAACATTGGGTTGGGCCCACACTAGACGGGGTCTCAACCAAGTGGGGAAGGAATTTTAAACCATTTGATTTGGTTGGTAAGTATAGAGATTAGGTTTTTGAATTGTGATTCCAAGACGTAACGGCCAAATCAATTCATATATGATAGGGGGTATATAGGGATCTCTTGTTTAGAGTTTTCTAAAGAAACGTTTTTATGCTTCCAGTTGAAGAAAACGAACGTTTTGTAAAAATGACAAACTGTTTTCATGCCACAAAAAAAAAAGGGTAATATGTTTTTCTTTAATTAAAAGAGGAAAATAGAAAAACATGAGATAACCCTTTACACCTAAGGTTTAAAGTCTCGGTACGGGGAAGCAGTCCCGGTGGATCCCGGTTCGTATTGATGGTTTTATCTCGTCTGAAACCAGATTGGTTCTCGTCGATATCGGTATGTGCTGGTGATGCACAAACCGATAAATGACCTAAAATATTAATTAACCAAAATGGTTTGCACAACAATGGATTTGAATACTTGTTTTCACTGGCCTAAATCAAATAAAGATCGTTCCAGCGAAAAGTTTTTTTTTGGAAATTGATAACAAAGAGGGAAAGATGTAAGATTAGTCAGGAATGTTCAGAAAGACATTACAGAACTCATACATATTTCAGAAAAGATGATTCATTAAACAAATACTCCACAATTCTTAGAGAATGTCAAATGCTCAGAAATCCAATCCCTCTTCCTAATGTGTCATTGCCCTTTTATAGTCTCAAACTCTTTACTTAACCGTTTGCAACGTTTCACGAACAGATTGAAAACGTTTGATTGAACAAGCGTTTTAATTTGAATACTCAATATCCAAAACGTCTAATTCAATATACAATATTTCAAGTTAATGATACGTTACTACTCTGCAATGATTCAAGTCCTTTAAATGCTACAAGATCTTCGAGAATCTTGATAGGATTTATTTCTCTGACCCTCTCTGAAAGTCTAGTGTTTATTTCCCTATATGTTTTAAATGAATAACCTCGAACTCACTAGTTTCGAGGAATAATAAATATTAGAGAAGGTTCCCTTATAATTCATAACATTGTGTTTTCATATTTCGAGTAACTATCTCAAAAGTTGATTTTGAATTATTTATATGACTATCCCTAACAAATATTCTTTCGAAATACAACATCGAAATAGCATTATACTGATAACCTCATATGAGATATTACCTGTGATGACGAATTGGCCCTCTAGAGGTGGCTAACCTAAATATACTATAATCGTTGGATATTTCGAAGGTTTTCCTTCAAGAATATGGTTTGAAGCCTATCTTAAGTAAAACTTTAAATATACTATTAATTTCAAAGTGATTCTCCCAAAATGGGCTTTCGAAATATACTGTTCTAGAAACATTCTCCCACTAAAGGTGGCTTTTCGAGAAGATATTCAGAATTTCAATTATACATTCTTTAGAATGTATATTTACATAACCGACCTTGCCAGACATCATATTATTATTGGATTAAATCAATTTTCAAATTGGCTCCTCATTAGTACCAATGGTATCGTCTGGTCCAAATTGGTACAAAAAATGGATTGCTTGGTTTAAATTTTAGATTAAAAAAAATTGGATCAGCTAGACTGATGGTATTGGTCAGGACCGATCGGTACTGGTGATGCACAAACCGGTAAATGACCAAAAATGTCAATTAACCAATTGGTTTGAGCAATCAAAGGATTCGAATACTTGCTTTCACTAACCTAAATCAGAAAAGACCGTTTCAATGAAAGGTTTCCCAGAATACAAAAAGAGAAAAGGGTAAGATCAATCAGGAATGGTTCAGAAGGACAACACAAAACTTGGTAAGTTTCAGAAACATGATTCTAAGACGAAACACTCTGCCAATTCTCAGAGGATGTCCAAATGCTCTGAATTTCGTTCCTTCTTTCTGATGCCTCATCCTCCTTTTATAGCCTCAGACTCATTATTTTAACCGTTTGCAACGTTTCAGGAACGAATTGAAGACGTTTGGCTGAACAGGCATTTTGATTTGAATATTCAATATCAAAACATCTAATTCAATATGTAACGCTTC
>JAUPMG010000006.1:14281009-14294269 GCA_031762675.1 Pachysandra terminalis | reverse complement strand
CCCTTTATGTTAACCTTAAAAAGTGCTCTTTCTTGTGCAACAAAGTTGTATTCTTGGGCTACATTGTTTCAGCAGAAGGATTACAACCAGATCCCGAGAAAGTGAGGACTATTACAGATTGGCCTACACCATAGTCCACGGGAGATGTCCGTAGTTTTCATGGCTTGGCTTCGTTCTATCGGTGTGCGGAATTTTAGTGCAATCACGAGTCCTATTACGGAGTGCTTGAAGGGGGATACCTTTGTATGGACAAAATCAGCAGAGAAATCCTTCCAACAAGTCAAACAAGCCATGACTCAAGCCCCAATCCTTGTGCCACCAGACTTCAAGAAAGTATTTGTGGTTGAATGTGATGCATCACATGGGGGAATTGGAGCAGTTTTCAGTCAAGAAGGGCGACCGGTAGCATTTTTCAGTGAGAAACTTAGAGATGCCGAGAGGAGATACTCAACATATGACCTTGAATTCTATGCTTTAATGCAAGCACTTCAGCATTGGCGACATTATCTGTTACAATGAGAGTTTGTGGTGTATTCAGATCATCAAGCATTGAAGTATTTAAACTCGCAAAAGAAACTGAGCCCAAGGCATGTTGAGTGGAGTTCAACTTTGCAAGAGTTCACATTCACTTTGAAGCATAAATCTGGGAAGTCCAATGTTGTGGTAGATGCACTTAGCCGTCGAACAATGCTATTGACAAGCATTAAGACACAAGTTGTAGGATTCGAGGAGATGAAAAAGTCAGATCTAACCTCAACTTAAAGGACTCATGTGACCTGCACATGACTCTTAAAAAGAACTAGGATCCTAAGATAGGTCTAGAATAAGAATTAAATCAAAAAATACTTAATGTCACTAGTTCCTTATATGCTCCTGCATCAGAATAGCTACAAGGAGAGTTGATATTTGGGAATTCCACCTTAAAGAGGTGTCTAATATTGCTTGGAATGGTTGGTGTTAACCTTACCATCAATTAGAAGTATCAATAACCAGCCCTCCACCCAAAGTAAACACTAATCCATCCTATTTCTAAGCATAATCAATCTTGATTTGGATGACTATTATAAGAATAATCCATGTTTAAGCATCTACACATTGGAGAACCAGAGGGCCCACAACCAATCCAACTGCCATTGTTTGATTAAATTATTTGTATTCTATTGGCGATTATTCATTCTTTATTAAATATTGGTTGGTTCTAGCTAGTCAAATTTGAAGTTAAGTTGCATTGACAAGTTGCTACAAGCTTGCATTGGGTACTATTAATTAATTATGTTTTTTATTCTTTAGGATCATATGATATGCATTGCACCTACGATTTTACAAAAAAAAAAATGCATCCGGCTTGCAAATCTTAATCGATTGGGATTTTTTGCAAGCCACAATAAAAATCCCAATTGATTGAGATTTGCAAGCCGGTTGGGAGAGAATATGCAAACCAACTAAGAGAGAGAAAGACCTATAATGTGGGTATTGTAATGCATGCAACGTGGGTGCCGGCAACTGTATGCGGATTTTCCGAGTGTCTTTGTGTAAGGAAGAAGACCTTTGTAAGGAAGAAGAAAGGTCTTCTTCTTTTCATTGAAGAGAGAAGCACTATATCCTAGGACAAGACAGCTTTAGACTTTATGTTGACTTTGAAAAGAGTGTTGCAGCTTTTTAATTAAATTTTTTTTTAAATTAGTCTTTCATTTAACGGAGAACAGTTCTGTTTATTGCTTTTTGTGCTTACATAGCATCATCAGATGAAAAAGCTAGCGTGCCACTATATCAATGGTTACAGATTCTCCCCTCTTACATGAAGGACCTTAGATGATTCAAATCTTAATGATAATCATCAACTATAATATTAATGCATTTGTACAAATATAAGCTTTTTTACTAGCTGAGCTTTTGCAAGCCGAGCTTGAGCCCAAAATACTTTAATGAGCTCGAGTCGAGCCTGAGCCCAACATTTTTTAACAAGCTTGAGCCTTGCTCAAGGTTTACAAGCTGAGCTAGGCAAAGCTCGGCTCGGCTCGTTTACAGCCCTAGGTGTGTGTGAGAGTATATTCAATTCAGTTACTGTATGTTATCAAATTTCAGTGGTTAGTATTGGGTTATCAATTTTAATTGAGTAGCTTAACAGGGTATTTTGAATCTGGTGCTATGGCTCTGGCGTGGGGAGGGTCCTTTAGTTGATGAATAATATTAGTATGGGAGCATACATATTGCTATGGCCAATGGGCTTTCAGATGTAATGCCACCATTTGTGAATTTAATTCAAGAGGAAAGTATTTCCTTGACTCATGTTGTGTATTGCCATTGCTTCGAAGTAATTGATTATTTAGGTTAAAGATATCATGCATTTTTAAGGTTATCAAGTTTTGTAAATTGGAGGCTTGATTATGGTTTTGGGTTTATGTGGGAGCATGACTGAATAGTCTTGGCCTCATACTTACCCTTTTGGATACAAGGTCAAGAAGATGGATGCAAGAGCTTCTTTCATCTTCTAGAATGTATGCAATAGCTAGCTGGGAATTTTAGAATTCATTGTGAACTTGATGAAGATTAATCCACTTGTAATATCCACGAGGTCATTTGCTAGGAAAAGTTCTTAATACATCTTTTAATTATGTTTTTTGCAACTTGGGACGAGAAATTCACTTCTCAAGAATTTACATGATGCTTTTATTTTATTTTTGGTCAGGAACATAATTATATATTACTTAGCAGGGGCAGTTTCTCAAAGTGGTATGCCCCTGGGAATCTTCATACAGCAATTGGTGTAGTAGTCTTGGTGGCTCCCCAAGCCTAGTTGTCCCACACGAGGCCTCATATCCTAGTTTAACCATTGCGTCAGCACATGGTTTGCTTCACGAAGGATCAAAATAAAATTTGGGTTGTCTGTGATGTCGGGACTCTTCATTGACGAGTTTCGGTTGTATCCGAGTCTGATTCCACTTGTAGTCTTCTTATTCCTTTTCTCCCATGCCATTAATAGTCCTTCCCAAAGGGCCCAAAGTTCAGCTCTGGTGTTTGTTGTATTTTCAATGCCTCCCATGAATCCACAAACCCAAGCTTCTTCTTCATCTCTGACCAGTCCCCTCTGATGCTTGCATGACCAGGGTTTCCCTTGGCTCCTTCATCAGTGTTGAGCTTTCTCCATCCAATTTGTTTCCATGTCCTGGACAAATGAGAGTTTGTGAGAGTGCTACATTCATGGAATTCTTTCACACTTTAACAATAGATCATAGGATGAGTTTAGAGTCCCAAGGTTTGTTGTGAAAAATCATTTCATTTCGATTTTTCCACGAGTGGCATATGGTATTGGTGTGTGCAAAGATAGTGTTCCAAGATATCTACAGTTGTGAGTGCTGGATGGTGTTTGAGCAATCATCTTGAACCAATCCCACCTATCTGCTGTAAAAAAATTGTCAGAGCTTTCCCCATATCTCTTTGACTTTAGGGCAGTCCCTCATCACATGCATTGTGTCCTCTTGTTGATGGCATATGGAACATAAAGTATCATTTACAATTTGTCTTTTATCAAGAAAACATTTTGTGGCAATTCTATCATGTGTGGAGTCTTGAATCTTTGGGATTGTTTGAGTTTTCTATATCCAATTTCAATTAACAGGATTAGCATTGTTTCCCTGTCCCTCATAAGCACTTTTGACTGTGAATTTACTATTCTGAGATTAATTCCGAATCAAACAGCCAACAATGTTGGTTAGGGGAAGAGGAATGCTAAAGATCATTTGGCAATCTGGTTATTGAATAGAGTACTAGTTAGCTCTCTGTCCCATTGATTGTCTTTAATAAGGTGGCTTAAATATATGTTGGGATCATTTGAGGTATCAGTGTAAGGTATTCTAGCGTTGTTTACCCAAATGTCCTTCCAAATTCTAATATTTTCTCCATTCCGTACCCTCCAGCTAACTCAGCTCCTTTTAGAATGTTGTTCCAAGTGTGAAATGATTTGTTCTGTCTGTGATATTATAATATTTGTTTTGATTTCAGATATTTTCCCTGCAGTCTTAACCCAGAGTTTCTCAGGTTCCCTAATGATTTTCCAGGACCCCTTTTGCTAACAATGCTATGTTCATTTTGTAAGTGTCCCTAATGTTAAGGGCCCTTAGAGATTTTTGTTTGCAAACCATCATGGTCCATTTTACAGTGTAGATTTTTTTTCCTGTCAACTGTCTCCCCAAAGAAAGTCTCTGTTAAGTTTGTCAATTGCATGATAGCTTTTATTGAAGTTCTGTGAGATGGACTTGGGATTGGGATGCTTTATAAGCATAGTAACAGTAGCTAAATGCTTCATTTTTTCTCAAGCATGGCATATCAGTTTCTTTACCTTGACAACTGTGAGGAACTGATGTTCTGTTTCTCGAAGTAGCAAGAACCAAATGGAAACACAGATTTTTGTATTTTTTCATCTTCTCGTCGATTTTTGATATTTGCTGCTCACAGTGTTAAGTAGAACTGCTGAGACCCAAGAAACGATGATCGCCCACCAGAAGGGTCAACCAAGTACCTGAAATGCATATTGAAACCCATTGCTAATGCAAAATCTGAACATTGACTAAAGATAGCCACCATATACCCAAGCAGAGAGGGTTGTTTTAAAATCTTAAACAGCTTTCTTTGAGATATGATTGTTTCCTTTTATTTTTTCCAAGAGGTTTTTTAGTGCTGGTGTAAGGATTATTTTCATCCTTTTTTCATAAAAAACCGATACTTGCCCAGTAGATGAGGTGAGGTGTGATTGTTGTAAACATGGCTTCAAGGATCGGTCCGGATCGGATCGGGATCGGTCCGATCCCAAGCCATGATACAAACTATTGTATCAAGTGGCTTTGGATCAGACCAATCCAACCGATACTGATGTGGATCGGCTAATCCGGTCCTATCCAACCAATCCAATTTTTTTTTTTCAATTGGCATTGGATTGGACCGATCCGAGCGATACTGATACGGATTGGCCAATCCGGACTGATCCAGTTTTTTATTTTTTTTTTGAAGTTGGATCTGACCAGGATCGGTCGATCCAATACCGGATCAGGATCGACCCGGACCGGTCCAATACAAGATCCCAAGAATAAAAACCTTGGTTGTAAAGCAACCAGTATAACAAAGCACAAGCATATCCCATGGTTTCAAGGTTTCAAGGATCGGATCAGATCGGCCAGGACTGGTCCGATCTCAAGCCACAAAACAAACCATTGTATCAAGTGGCTTTGGATTGGGCGATTCGGTTCGATCCAACCAATCCCTTTTTTTTTTTAAATTGGCATTGGATTGGACCGATCGGAGTGATGCTGATACAGATCGGCCCATCTTGACCAATCCACTTTTTTTTTTTTTTTTTGGACGATCCAAAACTTGGTTCAGACCATAATCGGCCGATCCAATACCGGATTTGGAACGGCCCGGACCGGTCCAATCCAAGATCTCGAGAATAAAAACCTTGGCATATCCAGAGAACAAAATCTGCAGAAGTAAGAAATATGGACTTTTAAACCAGGTAGCTTGAATGCGTATCATTGAGACTAAGCAACAAGAGAAGTATAGAAGGAAACGAACAGGTCACATCAGGAGGAAGAGGTTCTTAGCAATTACATGTTTGGTTTTAAAACCTGCCAGCTCCATAATAAAGCAAATTTCAAAATTGAGATTGTTGTCATGCTCCCATTGCTATCTAAACACTTTCTATCTATGAAAAGCTATTCCACCAAAATGAAAGCCAAACGGGGCCTAAATCAAGGATATACAAATGGACCTTACCTAATCTTTTGGCTTCCGAACCCAGCACAGCACGGGACACGATTATCATAATTCATAACGGGGCGGGCCATGCCTTTTGCCTATTTTCTAATCAAAGCCAATTGTGCCCGGACCGTGCTGTGAGCCTCATGAGCCAGGCCCGGTTCGGCACACTATCGCGCCGTGCCTGACCCATTTCATGCCGGGCCATTCCAACACGTACGGCCCAGCCCATTTGTACACCCCGAGCGCTACCTATTTGAGTTGCAAAAACTTTTCTGTCCCCCTTTCTTTGTGTCCAAGTATTCTGTTCAGAGCCATTTAAACGCTCAGTTACTTGCGTCGGAAGTCAGGAGAAGAGGCAGCGAGGGAAGGGAAATGAAGCAATCAGCGAAGGTAAATTCGGTGAAATCGGTAATAGTAGTGCTCGGAGCCTTAGCTTTCGGATGGCTAACCATCGAGCTCGTTTTCAAGCCTTTTCTTAAGAAAACTCGCGACGCCATGGACAAATCTGACCCTACTCGTGATCCCGACAATATTGACGCCGGCAAAGCCCCGAAATCCTCGTCGGACGACGAGTATTCAGACCAGGACTAACGATAATAGAGGATCGGTACCAAGTACAAATTAGTATCTCCATCTATCAATAGAGGATGTTTCTCTTCTTTTTTTTCTTTTAAGTTCATTAGGGCTCTTCTACTTTTGGATTTCAATCCATTGTTAAACTATGCTGCTTAATTCAAATAAAGGGATTTGGAGCTGAGATTGCAGTGAAGTTTATGACTTTTTTTCCCCCAATTTTATTTTTTATTTTTTTTATAATAACTTAGATTGAAATTAGGGTTATCTCATTGGAAGCTATGACAATATCAGGTTCTGCTTATGATTATTGAACACTTACATGAAACTATGATAACCTGTTTATTTGCATATAGTTCATTGGAAATTTCCAAATTCTGCAGTTTGAATTTCCCCCAAAAAACACTAACCTAGCACCATACATACAAGCATGCTCTCTCCAACAATTACTCAGCATTGCTTGCATTTGCTTCTGTGAAATTCCATCCCTAATAGCTTGTGCAAATGCAAAATTTTTATGGAAAAAAAAAAAAGAAACTCTTTTTAAGGAATGTTTTGATGTACTTATGAATCAGATTCATAATTCTGTACTGAAATGAGGATACAAAATTACTACACGACCAACATTAATTCATACTTGCTTATGAAATTTTCTGGTTTCAGTTCTACTATGTACAACAACAGTTACAAGCTGAACAATTGATAAACTTTCAGAGAATCATAGGAAAGTTTCATGAATTTAACAACTTAACTTCAATCAAACTACACCCATGAGTTTTCCCTTTACCTTTATGTCTCAATAACTCTCTTACTTTGTTGACTTCTTGCCATCTTCCTGCGTTTGCATATATATTTGACAGAAGCACATAAACCCCACCACCCTGAGGTTTCAAGTCTGTTATCTGATTTCCGATCCGGTCGGCTATATCGAAATCGCCATAGATCTTGCAACCATTTAGAAGGGCACCCCAGATGGCTATATTGGGTTTCATAGGCATTGTCTGAACTAATCTCTCTGCCTCTCTCAGGCGCCCGGCTCGACTCAACAGATCAACCATGCAGCCATAGTGCTCTACTGTGGGAGCTATACCATACACACTGCTCATGGAGTCGAAGTGTCGAAGACCTTCGTTGACCAATCCTGTATGGCTGCAAGCACACAGAACCCCTATGTATGTAATGTGGTCCGGAACCACTCCCCCATCATCATCCCTTTGCATCTCTTTGAAGAGATACAATGCTTCCTCACCCTGCCCATGCATGGCCAAGCCTATGATCATGCTAGTCCATGCCATCACGTCCTTCTTTTGCAAAGCTCTGAAAATCCGTAGCGCGCTTTGTGTGTCTCCTGTTTTGGCATACATATCCATGAGCGAAGTCTCGGCGCCAACATCCTTAACTAAATTGGTCTTCACGGCGTAAGCATGAACTCCTTGCCCTAGACTCAGAGATCCCATACGTGCACAAGCACCTAACACACCCAACAATGTTGCTTCATCTGGATCATACCCAGAAATCCTCATGTCTGCAAACAATCTTAGGGCTTCATTCGCTCGACCGTACTGATTATAAGCACTTATCATGGAATTCCAAGCAACCACATTTCTTTTCGGCAACTTGTTGAAGAAATCTCTGGCAAACTTCAAGCTTCCACATTTGGCATACATTTCTAAAATGGCAGTCGCGAGAATAATGTTCGAATTTGAACGAATTGGATTGAACCCCATTTCACGGATTTGATAATGAACCCATCTCCCAGTCTCTATATCCCTACTCTTTGCACAGGCAACTAAAACATTCACCATGGTGATCTCGTTAGCGTCGACCCGACAAAGCTCCATCTCTTTGAATACCCTTATAGCCTCACTAGCTCTATTGCTGTTGACATATCCTGCAATCAAGGTAGTCCAGGCAACCACATTCCTCTTGGGAATTTTCTCAAACAGTTGTTCACCGGACTCAATATCGGCACAGGACACATACATATGGATCAAACAAGTGGAAGCATATAAATCCAACTCAAACCCAGTTTTCAAAATCCGATCATGAACACACCTTCCATATCTGTGATCGCCGATCGTTGCGCAAGATTTAAGCACAAAGGGGAACGTGAAATGATCTGGATAGTAACCCAGTTGCTGCATTTCTCTGTACATTGTCAAAGCCCCATCTGGGTTATTGCTGTTGGAGTGTCCTTTGATCATGGAGTTCCATATGTAGACACTGGGTCGATCAATTCGGGTAAAAACAGAGTCTGCGTATTCGAGATCCCCGGAGTCAGAGCAGAAATCGATGAGCCTGCTTAATGGGATGATGTCTGTGATGAGTGATGTGGTGATCATCAGTCCATGGAACTGTTTCAACTCTCTCATGGTTCTGCATCTTTCTAACAAGGTAAGGATGGCGTGGTAGTATTTGTTCTTCATAGTTTGATGGGAAGGAGTATGGACTAACTGATTAACGGCTACTTGAGGGCATCTTGGTCACATTTGAAATAAAAAGAGGTGATGCAATTAGGGTTTTGGCATTTAGCATTGGGCTGGGCCCACACTAGAGGGGGTCTCAATCGAGTGGGCAAGGTATTTAAAACCATTTGATTTGGTTGGTAAGTGCAGATATTGGGTTTTTGAATTGTGATTCCAAGACGTAACGGCCAAATCAATTCATATATATAGGGGTATATGGGGGTGTCTTTTGTTTCGCGTTTTCAAAAGAAACGTTTTTGTTCTTCTAGTTGAAGAAGATAAATTGGTAAAACGATTTTTCTTTGCACAAATGTTTTCATGCCACACAAAAGAGAGAATATGTTTTTCTTCAATTAAAAAAAATAAAATAAAAAAATATGAGATAACCCCTTTACAACCATAAATTATACTAAATACTTCTTGTACCTAGGGGTGTACAAATAGGCTGGGCCATGCGTGCCTGTAGGCCTGTCAATGGGTCGGATTCGGACCGGATCGCAACTGATCCGAGTTCGATCCGATAGCGAAATCCAAAAATCCGAATCCGATCTAAAATCCGACGGATCATGAAATAGGTGATCCGAATTCGATCTGATAGTGAAATCGGAATATCCGAATCTGATCCGATAACTTGTAAATTGTGTGTGTGTGTGTATATATATATATATAAATTATAATCGGACCGGATCGGATCATTATCAGATCAGATCAATACATATCCGAGTTCGATCCGATTAATAATCGGATCGGATCGGATCACTAATATCCTCTATCGAATCCGGCTTTATCGGATCGGATCGGATCCAGATCATGATCCGGTCTGTTGACAGGCCTATGTGCCAGCCCGGCCCGACATGATTTGAGTCGTTCCCATGCATGGCACAATAGGTCTTATAGTGTCGTGTCGGACTTGTTAAAAAAGAAAGATAAAACGATGAAGAAGAAATGATGCAGACAACGGCACAGATTTACGTAGTTCGACAAATTGTGCCTACGTCCACAGATGCACCCTCAGTTCTACTATTCTCCAAAACTCAGGATAATGTATTACAAAGAACAGTCACATAAAAATGAAAAATATCCTATAATTAGGGCTAAACATAATAGAAATAAAATTACTGTTATATCCCTAGTCCCCCAAGAAATTCGGGGTGGGGCGCTCAGTGCTAGCGGATCATCAGCACTTCCCGGTTGCCACAATAGCATCAGTCTCCACATTACAACAGGACTTGGGTTCCTGGTCCATAGTACGGCACAACTCGAGCATGATTGAGACTCGAGCATGATGATTTTGTCCAGAATATAGGCAAAAAAATCAGTTCATGCCCGACACAATCTGGCATGATAATAATTGTGTCCCATGTTGAATAGGCCTAGGAAGCCGAAAATTAGGCATGGCACGACACGGCACAATAACTAATCGGGCCATATCGGACCGGCACCATCCCCAATTTCTCTAATACAACCACAATTATCACCACTTACAACCAGCACCATTATGATCACTACCATGTCTTAATAAGTTTAGTGAATATTTAACCCTTTTCCAACCTAGAAGAGTACCTTCTACCAAAGAGAAAAAACCTTGAAAAATGCCTATTCTTTTGATGATCTAAATCTGCCATAAAACATTTTATTACATGGAAACACAATGAGAGTTTATGAAAAAGGCCTTTAATTTTGTTCGCACTATACTTTTAATTTTGCCAACTCAACACAAGATCATCCACTTGTTGCACCCAAAGGATCCAAACTGGCCTCTATTTCCCCTTTTTCACACTCAATAATGCATTCACTACCCAAAAACATTTCTGGGGCCCAGAAAAAAACGTTTCCTATAGGACACCAAGCTTCAAAAGCTAACCAATGAAGGGCATTGTCGTAGTTATATTAAATATCAGTACCTTTTACGAATACAGCAAACCAAAGCCTTCCGCCATTTTCGCTTTCGTTTTATTCCTTCTTCTTTCTAACGCTCCCTGCTCTACTTCGCTACTTTTCTTCTTCGTCTTCCCATTCAATCGCCGATTTTCTCTCCGATTGCCATCTTCGTTACGGAGACTAACCTTACAGCTTCCAAGTTCAGATTTACTAGGTTTTAATCGCTGGTCTCAGATAATCGTTAAACTCGTTCTTGTTCAGAGTAAGCAACTCCGATTCACTTACTCCTTACCTGATATTCCGGATTCTGTCTATCATTTTCGAAAATTGAAATCTGTTTAACGGTAGTTTTCTTCATTAATTGGTTATGAGTCAAAGATTTCGAAACTGATTTTTCTCTCCTTCTTTTTTCTAAAATTCAAAATTAAACAAATAGGAAATTAGTATAGCAGTGAATTCAAGAAATTCTGGAGATTTTCGATTTGATTATGGGGTTTTTAATCTTTTTCTGCAGTGTTTCCTGTTTTTACTTTCTAGGAGAAAGAGGTGTTGGAGAGTTCGTGAGTTTCTCCTTCTCATGCTTTTTAATTTCCAATTTTTTTTTCCAGTATATAGAGCGGTTAATTATTTTTGGTTTTGGTGTTGAGAGGAAAAATCCTGATGAAGTTGGTTAAGAATTTCTTTCTTTTAATGACAGAAATTCTATTATGAATCTTTATTTCCAGAAAAACTTTTGAAATTTTCTGTTTATCAATATTGAGGAACGATGATCTAGGATTTTGAGATTTTGATGAATTTTTCCAATGGAGATTTAGCTTTCAAATCAAGAAGGAAGGGTTTAGGGTTTAAGAAGTTGCAGAAGTGAAAGAGGAGGAGGGTGTTTTGGTCATTAGCCATCTGTTAAGCTAGACGGGGTATCTTTACTTTTTGGATTCATCATTGGGTTTAATGAAGATCCCCATATTTTATTCTGATCTCATTAGTACTTAATTTGCTTTCTTTCTTCTTTATTCTGCTATAGAAAACAAGGGTTCCTGTTTCTATTTGTTTATGATCTTGTGTCAGAAGAAGGCTTAGAACTTCTGGTTCTCTTGTTTCCTTGTTTTCTGCAACAATAAAGGTTGCTGAAATTTATGCTGTAATTTTTTTTATCTTCGTTTCTTCTTCCTTGTTCTGCATCAAGGATCTGATACCATTGTTAAGAATCCCATTGTGTTGACTGTTTTTAAAGTACAACTTATCCTAACAAAGTTTATTCTACTTCTTGCTATTACATTTGTTAGGCTGAATTTTCCCCCCAGAAGACAGTTCCAGACACTCTCTTTTGTGTCTGTTGCTTCTGCATTTGGATTTGCTTTAAGGATCCCATGTAAGAAAACCTTTAATGACTACTTGATGAAGTTGTATTTCTCTTGATGTTTGTTCTTTATTTTAGCCGTAAGACTAGGCTCATGTTACGGCTGAATCCCCTTTCTGTTTGGAACTATGATTGAGCTTTTGAAGTCTCTATTTTAGGTCTCTGTGGTAGCTATTGCTCTTTTCTTCATTTGGGTTTCTGCTATGTAGTCCTAGATAGCATATGGGTTTTTGCTATGTGGTCCTAGATAGCCTTCTTTCATCTTTTTGGAAGGTAGAAGAGGAAAAGAACTCTTTCTTTGTGCTCTGTATTAAAGGATTTAAAGTATTGCATGGGAGATTTATCATTTATATCAAGCACACTTACTATGGATACAATATTCTTTTCCTTTCATGATTCTTCTATTCCTAGCATCCATAGTTTTTTCTTTATTATCTGCAACAATGATCTATAAGAGCCAAGTTCTACTTGGAGTATTGAAAGCTCTTTCAGTTGAAAGATTTATGTATTTTATATAGCTTCAGTTATCCAGTCTATGCACTTCCCCTACTTCCATCATATACAGTGTCCTTTTTTGCTTATTATCTTCCCTTCTTCATTGCTGATTAGAATATGGTTTCTCTTGATATTGACATTATGGCTCTTTGAACTTATGTTTGAAGGTTTATGTAGCTAAAGCTTCATGACTTTATTTTCCCTCTCCAAGTAAGGGCTTCTTATCTTGTGCTATATTAGCGATTCATAAGGCTTCTTTCTTCTTGCAGGGTTTAGGTTTTATTTTCAGTCCGTTGTCTCTCAGATTGTTTTGTTACTAACCCACATAGTATACCCAATATATATATATATTAAAAATCCCATGAAAATATTAAAAAACCCATGTCATTAAGGCTTCTTAAGCTTTTTATGAGATGGATACAGGAGTTCGAGAGCAAACTTCATTTTAGCTTCCATTTGGTCCCTATTGTTCCTAGCAATTATGTTAATTCTGTTTCCATTTTTTTTTTTTTTTTCAGTTGGGTTGGCAAGCTTGACACTAAGACAAGGTTTAAAGACTGTTTCCATCATCTTCAGAGAAGATTTCCATGTGCTACAAAGAGCACCATCTGAGTATTCAAGAATGAGAAAGCTGTTCTTTTTCAGATCTTCTTCATCAAGCAGTGGAAACAGCAACTCTGTTCCTTCATCATCAACCCAGGAGAAGGACTATTGGGAGACCAGCAATCAACTCAA
>JAUPMG010000006.1:14263837-14280909 GCA_031762675.1 Pachysandra terminalis | reverse complement strand
ATGATACGTTATAGTTCTGTATTGATTCAAGTCTTTTAATGCTTCAAGATCTTCGAGAATCTTGACAAGACTTATCTCTATGGCCCTCCATTCCTAAAGGTCTAAAGATTTATTTCCCCCTATGTATGAGTGAGTGACTTTCGAGTCATTAAAATGACTGTTTTCGAAAGGTGTTTCAGAATATCAATGATAATTGGTTATTTCGAGATGTCTTCTCAAAATACAAAATATTGGTTATTTCGAGATGCCTTCTCGAAATACAAAATACTCTCGAAATACAAAATACTGGTTATTTCGAGGTATAACCCCGAAATACTGATGGTGGTTAGCATAAATATGTCTTCATGTTCCATTTCAAGTATGTGATTCGAGTCCCATTTTGAGTAGGACTTCGAAATGCATTGTTAATTTTGAGATGATTCTCCCAGAGTGGACTTTCCTCGAAGTATACTTTTAGACCATATTCGAAATTTTAATTTATACATTCTTTGAATGTAATTAGACATTTGACCTTGTCACGTGTCAAAATATGATTGGATTAAATCAATTTCTAAATTGGGTCATCATCAGTACCAAACCGATCCGATCCAGAACCTCACGATACAACTATTGTATCATGTCTTAAGACCAGATCGGTCCTGGCTGATCTCGGTATGGATCGACTGGTCTAAACCGGATCGGACCAATCCTTGAAACCCTGTTTCCAACCATAAGGTATACTAATTACTTCTTGTACAAGGGGGTGTTCAAATGGGTTGGGTTGTGCGTGTCGGCCGGGCCAGGCCCGGCACGATTTGAGTTGTAGACAAGCACAAGACAGCACGATAGGCCTCATAGTGCCATACCGGGCCTAGATTCATGTCCCATGGTACAGCACGGTCCAGGCACGGGCAGATTGATTTTGACCAAAATATAGGTGAAAAGCACAAATCCGACCCAATACGATAACAATCGTGTACCATGCCGATACGCGCAGCCCATTTGTACATCCTTACTTGTACTACCACCAACTCCATCCCTAGTTTCACCAACCACCATTATCACCACTTAAAACCATCACCTCTACCACCACTATTGCATCACTATTATGATAACTACCAGCATGTTTGTCTCAATAAGTACAATCCGAACACATTTTAGTGAATATTTAGCCCTTTTCCAACCTAGAAGAACAGTACCTTCTACCAAAAAGAAAACCCTTAGGTGCATAGGCGCCTAAGACGTGTGTCTATGGGGCTCACAAGTGACTTATCAAACTAATTAATGTGGTGGGTCCTTAAGGGTTCACCTTTGTTTTTTTTTTTCAGGGTAACTAGTTTGGCAGGCCACTTGTGGACCCCATGGACACGTGTTTGGCGCTATTCACCTAACATAACAGGAGATCCTTTATCAGCTTCCTAACAAAAGATCCGCTTCCAAAAAATGCCTATTCTTTTGATAATCTAAATTTGCCATAAAGCATCTTACATGGAGACACAATGAGTTTATGAAAAAGACCTTTAATTTCTTCACATTATACTTTAAATTTTGCCAACCCAGCACAAGATCATCCTTATTGCACCCAACCAAATTGGCCTCTTTTTCCCTCTTTTAAAAGCCAAATAATGCATTCACTACCCAAAAACACTTCCGGGCCCAGATAAAAACGTTTCTTTTATAGGGTACCAAGCTTCAAAAGCTAACTCATGAAGGGCATTTTCGTAGTTATATTAAAAACCAGTACCTTTTACGAATACAGCAAACCAAAGCCTTCCGCCATTTTCGCTTTCGTATTATTCCTTCTTCTTTCTAACGCTCCCCCGCTCTACTTCGCTACTTTTCTTCTTCTTCTTCGTCTTCGTCGTCCCATTCAATCGCCGATTTCCTCTCCGATCGCCATCGTCTTTACTGCGAATAACCTTACAGCTTCCAAGTTCAGGTTTACTGGGTTTTAATCGCCGGCCTCAGACAATCGTTTAACTCGTTCTTTTTCAGAGTAAGCGTCGCCGATTCACTTACTCCTTTCCTGAAATTTCGGATTCTGTCTTTCATTTTTGAAATTTGAAATCTGTTTAACGGTAGTGTTCTTCATTAATTGGTTATGATTCAAAGATTTCGAAACTGATTTTTCTATCGTTCTTTTTGCTAAAATTCAAAATTAAACAAATAAGAAATTATTATAGCAGTGAATTCAAGAAATTCTGGAGATTTGCAATTTGATAATGAGGTCTTTAATATTTTTTAGCAGTGTGTTCTGTTTTTACTTTCTAGGAGAAAGAGGAGTTGGGAATTTGGTGAGTTTCTCCTTCTCAGACCTTTAATTTTCAATTTTTTTTCCAGTATATAGAGCGGTTAATTAGTTGTAGTTTTCGTTCTGAGAGGGAAAATCCTGAAGATTTTTTAAGAGTTTCTTTCTTTAATCACAGAAATTCTATGATGCATCTTTTTTCTGAAAAACTTTTGAAATTTCAGTTTATCAATATTGAGGAACGATGATCTAGGATTTGAGATTTTGATGATTTTTTCCAATGGAGATTTAGCTTTCAAATCAAGACGGAAGCGTTTAAGGTTTAAGAAGTTGCAGAAGTGAAAGAGGAGGAGGGTGTTTTTGGTCATTAGCCATCTGTTAAGCTAGACGGATTATCTTTACTTTTTGGTTTCATCATTGGGTTTGATGAAGATCCCCATATTCTATTCTGATCTCATTAGTACTTTGTTTGTTTGCTTTCTTTCTTCTTTCTCTATTATAGAAATCAAGGATTCCTGTTTCTATTTGTTTATGTTCTTGTGTCAGAAGAAGGAACTTCTGGTTCTCTTGTTTCCTTGTTTTCTGCAACAATAAAGGTTGCTGAAATTTATGCTGTAATTTTTTTTTTTTTTTTATCTTGGTTTCTTCTTCTTTTTTCTGCATCAAGGATCTGATACCATTGTTAAGAATCCCAGTGTACTGACTGTTTTTAAAGTACAACTTATCCTAACAAAATTTATTCTCCTTCTTGCAATTACATTTTTTAGGCTGAATTTTCCCCCACATGACAGTTCTAGATACTCTCTTTTGTGTCTGTTGCTTCTGCATTTGGATTTGCTTTAAGGATCCCATGTAACTCTTGATGTTTGTTCTTTATTTTAGCCGTAAGGTTAGGCGCATGTTACAGCTGAATCCCCTTTCTGTCATAATTGAGCTTTTGAAGTCTCTATTTTAGGTCTCTGTGGTAGCTATTGCTCTATTCTTCATTGGGTTTCTGCTATGTAATCTTTTTGGAAGGTAGAAGAGGAAAAGAACTCTTTCTTTGTGCTCTGTGATTAAAGGATTTAAATTATTGCATGGGAGATTTATTATTTATACCAAGCACACTTGCATTGGATACAACATTCTTTTCCTTTCATGATTCTTCTATTCCTATCATCCATAGTTTTTTCTTTATAATCTGTAACAAGATCTATAAGAGCCAAGTTCTACTTGGAGTATTGGAAGCTCTTTCAGTTGGAAGATTTATATATTTTATATAGCTTCAGTTGCCCATTCTATGCACTTCCCCTACTTCCATCATATACAGTGTCCTTTTTTGCTTATTATCTTCCCTTCTTCATTGCTGATTAGAATATGGTTTCTCTTGATATTGACATTAGGGCTCTTTGAACTTATGTTTGAAGGTTTAGGTAGCCAAAGCTTCATGACTTTATTTTCCCTCGCCAAGTAAGGGCTTCTTAACTTGTGCTATATTAGGGATCCATAAGGCTTCTTTCTTCTTGTAGGGTTTTGGCTTTATTTTCAGTCAGTTGTCTTTCAGATTGTTTTGTTACTAACCCACATAGTATACCCAATATATATATACACTAAAAATCCCGTGAAAATGTTAAAAAAACCCATGTCATCAAGGCTTCTTAAGCTTTTTATGGGATGGATACAGGAGGTCGAGAGAAAACTTCATTTTAGCTTCCATTTGGTACCTATTGTTTCTATCAATTCTGTTAATTCTGTTTCCATTTTTTTTTTCAGTTGGATTGGCCAGCTTGACACTAAGACAAGGTTTAAAGACTGTTTCTATCATCTTCAGAGAAGATTTCCATGTGCTACAAAGAGCACCATCTGAGTATTCAAGAATGAGAAAGCTATTCTTTTTCAGATCTTCTTCATTGAGCAGTGGAAACAGCAACTCTGTTCCTTCATCATCAACCCAGGAGAAGGACTATTGGGAGACCAGCAATCAACTCAATGACAAGGTTGGGAAAAACTCCCATAGCCCCAAGGACTTGTTCTCCAAATCTCAAAAACAACTCCCTGAAATCCAGACCTCTGCTACTGGTCCAGTTCTTAGAAGGAGCCTTTCATTCTCATCAGCTTCCATTCACAGTAGTGGACTCGGAGAAAGGAATCTAACTTGTTTGAACGACCAAAGTAGATCTCCTTCTAGTGGTGGCAACTGTGTTCCACCTCAGGAATCTGATTATCCAGTTTGGTAAGGTTTTCTAGCTAGCTAAGTTTTGAGAATGTATAATTGACTATCCAGTCTCATCTTAAAGCTCTATTTATTGGCATCCATGTCCTTCCAATTATAGTTGTTTTTTTTTTCCTTTTCCCAATAACTATTTTAATTTTCCTACACTTATGATTTGATCTAGTTGTCGCACTCTTACTCCTGAAAAGCGGTCCAAGTCTAAAAGAGGTGGACCTGCAGCTAATCAGAAGGCATATGGAAGAGAGAAGACTAGTTCTGCCAGTTCATCCAGGGTTTACCACAACTCTTCAGGTGACTCTTCTTATAGCTCTCCTCCAATGCCACTCAAATGTAGGTCTGCGCACTCGATTCATCCCAACGAGATCCTAGACCTCTACATTGATGGGGAACAGCAGCAGGAAAGGATCCTGAGGCCCAAGAACAAGTCATTACAAAGAATTCCTTCCACCAATGGAAATGGTGGTGGTTGGCGGCCCCCTCGAGTTCAGTCCACAGCACCGGCATCACCAACAGGTAGTTATAAAGAGAGGCCACTGTCTCGTTCTTTCAGAGATATGAGAGGCACAAGAAACGAATTTAGGCAAGAATCTCCACGAGAGCTTGCAAAGAATGTGGTCGAGAGACTTTCCCAGTTAATGCCAAAAACAAATTCTCGGGATTTTGACCCAAACACCCCAACCACAGTCGAAGATATCTTTGAGGATTACTTAGCCCCACAGCCCAGTTCCAATTCAGATGCAGTCACTCAAAAATATTGTCTATCAGATGGCCCTTTGTATAGAAGCACAAATGGAGAAATCTCAGGCTTCCAGAAACAAATTCATTTTCCTGGAGATGGTCTTGAGGGTTTACATCATGTTCAAACAGAAGAGGAAGTAGATGTGGAGTTACGTAGAAAAGCTAAGGAAGCTGAAGAGAGATTCATGTTTCTCTCTGATGATGTTGAGCAGGAGAACCTTCTTCGAGACAGTGGGTTCACTTTACCCGCATTGCTTCTTATGATTAGAAACCTCACTGAGGAGCGGAGAAGTTTGGCTCTTGAGGTTTCATCCCAATTACAGTGTCGAATTGCTGAAAGGGCCACTGCTAAGGAAGCACTCAGGGTGGCAAAGATAGAGTTAGATTCACGAATTCGGCGACTGGAAAAGGAGAAGAACGAATTGCAGTCAGGATTGGAAAAGGAGTTAGACAGAAGGTCGAGTGACTGGTCATTCAAGCTCGAGAAGTATCAGTCAGAAGAGCAGAGGCTAAGGGAGCGGGTAAGAGAACTGGCAGAACAGAATGTCTCACTTCAAAGAGAGCTATCTTCTCTTAATGGCAGGGAGACAGAGAGCAGAAGCAGGATAACGCATTCAGAGCTACAACTTAAGGACTTGACGATAAGGGTGGAAGAAGCAAGAGAGGAGAATCTAGATCTTCGGAGAACCCTGTCTGAGCTGCAAGAGCGTTATAAAGCTGGGGAAACAGATTGTGATTGCATCCGAAGAAACTACAGAAAGAAAGAGAAGGAAAACAAGGACTTGCAAAAAATTATTACTCGACTACAAAGAACCTGCAGCGAACAAGAGAAGACAATCAGTGGATTACAACAAGGACTTAGCCAAGAAATTGAGAAAAAACAAACTTTTGAGAAATTTGATGATCATGTCTGTAAATTGCAAATGGAGCAAGTAAGGTTGACAGCATTGGAGCAAGTTTTAAGAAGGGAGGCGGAGTCTTATAGGCTAGAAGTTGAAACCCTTCGTCACGAGAATATTAATCTATTGAACCGTCTAAAAGACAGTGGGTCCTCATCTTTCAAGCTAGACCAGGAGCTTTCTGCTCGTGTTGATTGTTTAAGAAATCGAGGGCTGTCATTGCTAAATGAGAGCACCCAGCTCTGTGCGAGGTTATTAGAGTTCGTGAAAGGGAAAACAGGGCAACAATTTGAATTTGAACCAGGCACTGAGCAGGGTATGGAAGTTAACCAGAATGGAGTAGATGGGTACTTTGTACTTGAGTCTGACATGAAAGTCGATAGCTTCAGGAGGGGAATTGAAAATCTAACAAGAAGTTTGCAGGCAATAGCTGTGGTGTTGCATGAAAAGTCTAACCCAGTTGCTTTGGAACCTCAGTCTCCATGTACAGAGAGTGGTGAATCAAGACAGTTGGATGATAAAGGCTTAAAGGTGAGTTAGTACTTAAACTTCATTCTTAGAACCGCTATTAAAGTTGACGTGATTCTTTATTTGTAATTTGCCTTTAATTTATGCTTATGTCTGAGTTAGTTGGGTTATTTCTTTTTTAATTCAGATATCTTTTTCTGGGTTATTTGATTTCCTTGGTGTAGGATGATATCAGATTTAAGCTCAAGGCAGAAACTCTGCTCACAAACGCATTGAGAGAAAAGCTGTGTTCCAAAGAGCTGGAAGTTGAGCAATTGCAAGCTGAAGTGGCAACAGCAGTAAGGGGTCATTATATCCTTAGATGTGAAATCCAAAGTGCACAAGATTCCATATCCTGCATGACCCACAAAATGAAGGATCTTGAACTTCAGGTGAGCATGTAATTGTGTAGCAATACATCTTCTAATCAAGTATCTATATAATCTCAAGCATATACATACATACATATACATACTCTTATATAGTTATATATCCTACAGATGAGTACATTTGATGGTTCATATCTGTATAAAAATGTGCATGCATAAACATATGTTCATATGTTCAGATTTTGTTGATGGTGCACTTGCGAGTTGCGAGTGGTACTATTCATCCACATTTTTCTTGAGGTCCTAATTCACAGGGGATAAATTGAACTTAACTGTTATATGTGTGTGCTAGTACCATGCATGATCTAGCGACACGAGATATGGGGGAAATTTACTATATTACCCCTTGTTACTTTTTTAATTCAAAAAATTAATTAAAATTCATATTATTACAAAAAAAATAATGCAAACATTTAAAAAATTTGTAATAAAAAGTGAATTCCCCCTATAGGGTGCACGCATCCGTACTTGCCTATGTATGTGTTAATGTTTATGTATGGATATTTTTTTCATATGTTAGGTCTTTTAGTTGTATTTTACTCCCATTTAAGCCCTTAAAAAGTTTGGAATTAAAATTCTTTTTTCCCCGAGTATTTCTCCAAATTGGAGAAACATTTTGCCATTTCGGCGAAATTTCTCCAGGCACACCCACCCCCCGGCAAAATCTTAGGCGAAATCAAAGTTGAAAACCTTGGTACCATGTATTAATTAGTTATTACATCAAAAACAGATTACATTTTGCTAGTATGCGATCTAGTTAGTACTCATGCATTGGTACATTAAACAAGGATTACTCCCTCCTAATCTTTAATATTTTAATTGCACCAACCAATCAATTGCATATTTGGATGCATGTAACATCGTTTTTTCCTGAAATACTCCCTCGATGCATGATTTTTTGCATTGTGAGGAGCTTCATATGGCACATGTATATATATCTTATAGTCACGTAAATATAAACTCTCAGATCAAAGACATGAAATGTGAGTATAGTCAAATTGGGACTATTCTTTACTATGTTACAGTAGTCCCTTCCCCCAATTTTTGTTACTATTTAATGATCAAATCAGGATGGCAATTAGCAGAATATAAAGAAAATTGTAATAAAAAGTGAATTCCCCTATAGGGTGCACACATTTGTACTTGCCTATATATGTGTTAATGTATATGTATGTTGTATTTTACTCCCATTTAAGCCCTTACAAAGTTTGTAATTAAAATTCTTTTTTCCCCGAATATTTCTCCAAATTGGAGAAACATTTTGCCATTTTGACAATATTTGGCGCAATTTCGTCAGGCGCACCCACCCCCCAGCAAAATCTTAAGCAAAATCAAAGTTGAAAACTATGGTTCCATGTATTAATTAGTTATTACATCAAAAACAGAGTACATTTTGCTAGTATGCCATCTAGTTAGTACTCATGCATTGGTACATTAAACAAGGATTACTCCCTCCTAATCTTTAATATTTTAATTGCACCAACCAATCGATTGCATATTTGGATGCATGTAACATCGTTTTTTTCCTGAAATACTCCCTCAACATAAATATAAACTCTCAGATCAAAGACGTGAAATGTGAGTATAGTCAAATTGGGACTATTCTTTACTGTGTTACAATAGTCCCTTCCCCCAATTTTTGTTATTATTTATTGATCAAATCAGGATGGCAATTAGCAGATTATGAAGAAAGATGATACCATAAACCGACTCAGAAGTGAACTGCAAGATTGTATGACGGAGTTAACAATCACAAGAGGGATACTCCAAAAAGTTTCGGAGGAGAGAAATCTGTTGTGGGAGGAAGTGAAGCAGTACAGTGAGAAGAACATGTTACTGAATGCCGAGGTTAACTTCTCGAAGAAGAAAATAGAGGCTCTTGATGAAGACATGCTTCTCAAAGAAGGTCAGATCACAATTCTAAAAGACAGCCTAGGAAACAAACCTTTTGACATACTCTCAAGTCCCAAGTCTATACAAGAATTTATGCTGGAGTGATTGCATCTATGAATGTTACTACTGTCCGTAGCAGTTGTGGATTTATATTTTCCTTTTTTTTCATTTGGTCTTGCTCGTCTTCCTTCTAGTTTTACTTTTTTCTGACCTTTTGAAACTCTGATGAGTAAGAATTGTAAATTACACCATTATTCTTTTGTAATAGCTCAACCGTCTTTGCGATTTTACAGTCAGTTTGACCTGCTTGTCAACACTCAAGAGTCAGGACAATAGATTTTGCATTAATTCAAAATGGAATTTGTGAGTTTCGTTTAGTTACGCTCATTTACTGGCTGCACTATGTTTTTCAGGCTCAAGACACAGGATATATATATATATATGTATATATATATATTGTTTTTCTCTAGACAAGTATCACTCTTTAATTCAGGCTTGTTTTCTTGGGTATTTTCATCCATTTTTTCTTGTTGAAGATTTTAAGACTTCAATAGACTTTGAGCCTTTATAGGCACAGTTTCATCCATTTCTAGGTAGAGATTTTAAGGATTCCTTGGGGCTGAGTTTGTAACTTCGGATTTTAAAAGAAAGAGAAGAAAATGCTGGATAAGGCACTTTCTCCCGTTTGGTTGAAGAAGGAAAGAGTTGGGGATGAAGATTTGGAAAGAAAATAACTTAAAAAGTTTTCTCTTTTGGGAGTAGAGATTTTGAAAGAAAATAAAAGAAACGTGTGGAGAACACTCTCCAACACTCCAACCTAAATCATAAAATATCTCGTTTTTTCCTAGCAGTCAATCAGCCTTCAACTGAAAATCATAATCGGAATTTGATTTTCTTTTCTTTATATTTCTGATCTTAATCAAACACTTGAAAGAAAACACTTATCATTTCTTTTCCATTTCTTTTTTACTTTTTTTTTTCCTGTACTTCAAAAGCTGTGAGCTCTGGGTCTCAGCTCCTTTTCTAGGTACAAAAATTAACTAACAATAGGATGAACTAGATTTACTAATATGTGGAGTAGCAACTGATCCGTTGAGGTGAGCATACTGAAGGAAGGAAGCTGGTTAAGGCTCTTTCTTGGTCCTTAATTCAAAAAGGAACAATCTCCGGATCTCATATTGAGAACAGGCTCTAGAATATTAGGTCATGTCCTAAAAAGTAGAGGCATTGCGCAATGAGATCAACCTCAACTACCAAGATAATTCAGTTATTGCTGATTACAGATTCAATTATATTGCATTACAGAATAGAGAGACAGAGTAACGAAAATTATTCATTGCTTCCCATAAAATTTGGGTAATAATCTCTCTCCAACAAACAAAACTTCATCACACCTAACTCCACCTCCTCCGATCTTCCTCTTCATCCACAGGAATATACCAGGCAGGCCGACGCTTCGAGTTGCTCAATCGGTAGTTTAAAAGCACCTCTTCGTTGCAGAGTGCCCTAGTTGCAACTAGAACTAGAGTTCTTATTAATGGAACATCTGATCCATCATCACTCAAGCCCCCAGATTTAAACCAAAAGCTGCCAAATCTTTTCATCTTCACTTGCAAACAAGATATTTGGAATATAGGCTCTCATGTCTTGCTCAGACACTGGGAAATCATACGGGCAGACCATGACATTCGGGGAAGTACCTTTTGCTGGGTGGTTGGCAAAATGTCCCAAGGCTAGAGGGTTCCGCCGCTCCAACACCTCTCTATCATTTACCCCCTGGCAGCCCTTCAAAGGTTTACTAAGCATTTTCCAAATCCGGTCTGAACCTTTATCAATTTCTTCGCATGCGTTGGGCACAACTCCAAGGACAGAGTGCCCATCCCATGTTTCACGGGTGTCATCGCCAGCACCCCAAGGCTGAGCATTGATCACAATCCCATCATATCTCGTGATCAAGTAAGGGTTGCGTGCATCAACTCTCGGGTACCCAGGAATATACCGATAATAAGCAGGTGAGTACACTATGCCAGGATAGAAGGCCACCACAGCTCCAACATCAGCTTTGCCATTTAAGAATAAGCCTTGGCCAGCTTCCTTGTGGGGGATTTGAGATGGTTTGACATCAAGGGTGTAGCTTAAACGATCTTTCAAACCCTGTGAAAGTTCAGCGCGTGATAATGGCCTTGTCTCGGGCACAGCTGTGCTGAAAATCAGAAGTCAAGACTCCAATCACAAAATAAAATGTCATATAATTGCTTGCATTCCAATATAAACTGAATTTACCGCTACTCACTAACCTCTACACATGGTATGCACACATAAAAGCTAAAAAACTGTACAACCTTGAAGCTACAGGTCCTACTCCGGCATACCTATATAAAAGGAACTTTGTACATCCAATTATACTATGATCATGACCTTTTAGATAACTGGTTGGATGGTTAGGAACTATGGTAATAGTGGTTGAATTGATACTGATCGATATGTTTCTTGAAATAGGAGCATAAATTCTTCAACATATAGACATGTCTTGATTGTCATAGTTAGATAAAGATGGTTCAGACAAAATCCTGTAACAATGAGGACAGGATATCAGATGAATAACCAATCCACGTGGATTGTGTACCACTTACTTATAGGCAAATACATGAAACTAAATTACATAAACAGGTGGAGATGTACATCACTATGATTTGGTTGAACTGGTATAACCAACGAAACAAACAACAAATGCACTCAATTAATATGGTGTAAAATAGTGTACAATCAAGGATTGGCATAGGTATCCTTTTTCTGGTAAGTATATAACAATTGTTTTCAAATGCCTTATATGTTAGCTATGTAAAAGACTAGGATAATATTCTTCTAGTGGCACTGAAAATGATGAAAAGTGAAAACAACGGTACAAGATTTCCGTCCCCTAATGAGAGTTTAGAAAATGGAGGATAAATTATTTTAGTAATTCCAAGTGTGCTATTTGATACAGGGCACAAAAAGGAAAAGAAAAGGGAAAAATCTTTAAAACCCTTGAAAATAATTATCTATCAAAAAACCTCATAGACTAATTTGTATGTCTGGAACCCCTCGAGTAACAAAAATATATCCAAAAAACCTTCTCACATTTAAATGACTTAAATGCCCCTAATAAATATACTTTTTATGAGGGCCAAAAGCCCCATCAAACTAAAATGGCCTTTAAATGGTCAAGTTTAGGGGTATAAAGGCATTATTTGTCCACTTGGGAAGACAAATAGCGGCATTTTAGTTACTCAGTGTCAAAGGTTACAGCTGTTGACAGAATATTTATTTTTGGATTTTGTGGATTTATTTTTATCATTAAAAGGATTTATTGACATACAATTTGTCCATGGATTTTTTTCATAGATAAATATTTTGACGAAGTTTTACAATATTATGATAGAGATAAAAGGATGGAGGTCTGAATGATCAAACTTCACAAGAGGTCAATTTATCAAAAAAAAAAACTTCACTTAGAGGTCAAAGATCAAAAAGTTCAGTCACTTTTTTCTATGTATTATCTCAAGAATCAACAGGGTTCGATATTTATTTCCAAGCACCATATAAGGCATTTCTATATCTCACAATAATCTATGTCTTAAGCTGCAAATGGATTTTGAAATTCAAGACCATTTAGTGAAATGTGTATTGGTGCCAGATTTAAGTTATTATGGGTCGAAGCTGGATTAATTTCCCAGCCTCAAATTGTTGAGATGTTCTAGGCTTCGAGACAGTGTGTATATCACTAACCACAAACTGCAATGTACAAACGACCGGGGAAGGCAAAAAAATTAATAAATAAAAAAAATAATAAAAAAAAGAAAAGAAGATCACTAAGCCATACATTATCAAATGTTTACATTTGGAAACCTAACAGTCATGACAGTAACTACACTGCCATAAAATTATGTATATGAAACAGAAAATAATTGTCATCGATATACAGTTTTGCATATTTGACATGGACATATATAATTAGAGTAACTATACTATTATTCAATCATATATACTAAACATAGAGCATTTGATCATAAATTGCAGTTTTGCACATATGAATTGATATATATATAATTATAAGACCTAAACGTATGACCATCTAAAATATACAGAATTAAATTCTTTCTAATCATGCCACAACAATGTTCATTGCATGTATGCTTAAATAAAAAAAAAATAATGACTTCTGACTTAGAATCATGTAATATAGGGGCAACAATGAGTTGGTTCGGGTTGGGTTGAGTGTCAATATTAATGGATTTCAGCCCAACCCAAATCCGCCTGTATTAAACAGATTGAAAATGGTCAATCTGAACCTAACTCATTTAAAATGACCTAAACCCAAACCCATTCGCCTTCTTTTTTTAATCTTGTAAATAAAAATTGAAATTGATAATTAATCACATTATATCAGGTATTAAGCAATTACCAAACCTTGACAAGAGATGTCAACATGAAGAACACTTGTATATCTACTCATGTTACAAGAAGAATGGAGAAATGAAGGGTCAAAATCGCTGTCAAAGCCTAGGTTAAAAAATAATCAAGACTTCCCTAAATGTTAAAATAACCGAAAGGTCACAAAAGCTTGCGCCTCAGCTGACCTCATTTTGTGTTTCCGGTTCGAACAGTGCTGGTTCACCCAGCCTTGCCGGTCCCTCCATCAACCACCTTTTCAAGAGACATGCAGGTAGGTAGTGTGTGTGCATTGGGATGTTAACCACCTTTCCACCACTCAAAATAAATAAATAAATGATTGGCAGATCTAAAAGAATTAAAAACAAGTAGGAAACTTTTCATTCACGTTTAAAAATCTTTTTAGAATGGTATTAGTTAGCAAAGACAAAACATAAAAGCTGACCAAATGGGTAAAAGAATAAAAACTTAAGCTCAGGTGGCTCAGGACACCCCTAGTCTTGCTCAAAAGATCAACATCACTTTTCCTCAATTCAACGATCCTAATCTAATTCCATCACATGAGCACTTCAAGCGATTCATCAATCACCATGTTACTTTTGATGATCACAAGTTAAGAATTTAGTTTGTAATAATGACCAAATCCCCTCTTTCAAAAGCTCACCAAAAAATTGGGAACTCCAAATCTACAACATGCCGCTTTAAATGAACATAATGACCTCAAGTTTTGCGGAACCTCCCGTTCTTAGTAATAGGTAACTATGGTTTAAATCACTGGACCATCTCTCAAACAATGCTTTCAACATAAGGGTGAAATTGCTGTTATTGCCGTCCACTGAAAAGGCGATTTGAAACTAAACTGAGATATCCTTAAATCAGGTTACTAATGTTGTAGGCAGACTTCTAATGTCATGCTGAGATCGAAAATTGATAAAACATCCGTACAAAGGAGCTTTTGATCACATTGAGAAAATACTCAATCAGACATTTGGGTGATATATATATATATATATATATATTTTATAAGTAAGGTGTGATTATATTCTTATAAATAAAATTATAATAGTTACAAAAGATGCATGTGGCTATACACTGTACACCAACAGTATACACAAGCCCCCTTAGAAGACTTTAGGAGCCATACCAAAAGCCATTGGTCCTGAGACAAACTCTGAAAAGGAGATGTCCCTTAAGTCTGTTTTCCCCAAAGCCCAAAAAAATAAAGTAGAAAACACTCGTCTCAGCACAACCTCCACTTGAGCCTCCTTCCCTTCAAAAATTCTCTCATTTCTCTCTTTTCATATGGTTCAGATAATTGCACCCGGGCTCAAATTCCAGATAACACTTTTCCTGCACTTCATCTTCCTTCTTCCCCATTCAATTAAAACATCTTTAAGGTGAACAGAAGGCGTCCAGTCAAGATTGAACTTGCTACGAATAGCAGACCAGCACCTTGAAGTCACAACACAATGTACGAGCAAATGATCAGCAGTCTCTTCTTCCCCTTTACACATGACACATCGATTAGGCATAATCCAACCTCTACTTTTCAGGTTGTCAATCGTGAGAAGTTTATCCTTAAGGCCCGCCCAAACAAAGAATGCCACCCTTAAAGGAAGACCCCATTTCCAAATGAAGCACTCCTATGCCACATTACCATGCTTAAAGACTAGGTTAAGATAGAAGGATCGCACCAAATATCCCTTCTCATCCCACTTCCATCTTCTATGGTCATCTCCCACTCCCACTTTAGTTGAATAAAGAGCATTAAGAAAGTTAATCATAATGCTCAGTTCACTATCCAAAAGATTTCTCCTCAGCTTGACCTCCAATACAACATTATTACCGTTCCTTCTAAGCACATCTCCCACTCTCTCATCCTTCTTCACTGCCAAGGAGAAAATGACTGTGAATTGATCCTTTAAAGGGATGCTTCCACACCAAACATCCTCCCAAAAACTCGAATCATCACCAATATGATAGCTTACACCTTCCTTAAAATTTTCCGACACACTTTGAATTGCTTTCCAAACACCCATTCCGAAAGGTCTTCTAGATTGCAATGAGGTCCAATCCTCACTCATGGACCCATACTTTCCTGCTATCACCTTTCTCCATAGACTCTCTCTCTCCTCCCCAAACCTCCAAAGCCACTTACCCAAAAGGGCTTTGTTGAAATCTGTGATCCGGCGTAGTCCAAGACCATCGTCCTCCTTCAGTTTACACACCTCCTCCCAACACACAAGGTGAAACTTGAAGCCCTCCCCCTCATTCCAAAAAAAATCTCTTTCAATTTTTTCCATTCTATTCGCAACTGAAACTGGAATCTTTAAGATAGATAATAAATAAGAAGGTAAGTTAGATAGAGCCGATGGAATAAATGTAAGCTTACCCCCTTTGGATAAATAATGCCCTTTCCAAGAAGAGAGCTTTTTCTCCATTCTTTCCAGAACCTGTTCCCAAATCACCTTAGATTTATATTTAGCACCTATAGGAACGCCGAGATAGGTGGTAGGAAAAGAATCCACTTCACAACCCAAAGCTGTACTCAATCCTCAAGGTTCTCCACCTCCCCCACTCCAAAAGCTTACTTTTAGCGAGGTTGATCTTAAGACCAGAAACTGCTTCAAAACATACCAAAATGCATCTCAAATTCCTAAGGTAAGACATAGATGCATTGCAAAAGACCAATGTATCATCCGCAAACAGCAAATGAGAAACTGTAGGACATGAAAACCCAGGTTTGAAGCCCTCCAAAAGGCCAACATCAAAGCCTCTGGAGAAGACTACTAACAGCTTCAGAAACCAGAAGAAAAAGAAATGGGGAAAGTGGGTCGCCTTGTCTCAATCCTCTGGATGCCTTGAAGAATCCCGATGCTTCTCCGTTAACCAACACTAAAAAGGATGCTGTGGAAATGCATAAATAGACCCAATCTCTCCACCTTCGCCCAAATTCCATCCTCTCCAACAAGTACATCACAAGCTCCCACTCTACATGGTCATAAACCTTCTCCATATCAAGTTTGCACAATAATCCCCTTCCTCCCTCAATCAACTTGGAGTCAATGCATTCGCTAGCAATGAGGACCCCGTCCAAGCTTTGACGACCACCCACAAAAGCACTCTAGTTGAGAGAAACCACTTCAGTCATCACTGTCTTCAATCGATCAGCCATAATCTTGGAAATAATTTTATAAAAGCTAACCACCAAACTGATCGGCCAGAACTCCTTAAGATCGCTAGCCGCCTCCGCTTTAGGGATGAGAGAAATGAAAGTGGCATTGGCACTTCTCTCAAATCTGTTCGCCTCGAAGAAATCCACCACTGCCTTCATCAAGTCACCACGAATCACATCCCAACACTTTTTATAAAACCCAAAAGTAAACCCATCGGGCCTGAGAGCTTTATCCCCAATAAGGGCATCAATGACCCCTTTAACTTCCTCTTCTGTAATCGTCCTTTCCAGCAGAATTTTAGAATCATCTGAAATAGTCTTGAACATCAGACCATCTAACTTAGGTCTAACATCGACCTTCTTCTTATAAAGATCTGAAAAATTCTCCTCGGTAGCTTTCTTGATGTTGGTAATGCCTTTTAACTCCCTTCCCCCAACCATGAGTCTGTCAATGGAATTAATCTTATTTCTGTTTGAAGCCATTTTGTGGAAAAATTTAGTGTTATTATCACCTGCCCGAAGCCACAACGCCCTAGATTTCTGCCTCCAACTTATCTCATTCAACTTAGACACCTTCTTAAATTCCAGTTTCAGCTTCTCC
>JAUPMG010000006.1:14248383-14263737 GCA_031762675.1 Pachysandra terminalis | reverse complement strand
TCTCTATCATTTACCCCCTGGCAGCCCTTCAAAGGTTTACTAAGCATTTTCCAAATCCGGTCTGAACCTTTATCAATCTCCTCGCATGATGCGTTCGGCACTATTCCATGGACAGTGAACCCATCCCATTTTTCACGGGTGTCATCGCCAGCACCCCATGGCTGAGCATTGATCACAATCCCATCATATCTCGTGATCAAGTAAGGGTTGCGTGCATCAACCCTCGGGTACCCAGGAATATACCGATAATAAGCAGGTGAGTACACTATGCCAGGATAGAGGGCCACCATAGCTCCAACATCAGCTTCGCCATTTAAGAATAAGCCTTGGCCAGCTTCCTGGTGGGGAATTTGAGATGGTTTGACATCAAGGGTGTAGCCTATACGATCTTTCAAACCCTGTGAGAGTTCAGCGCGAGACAATGGCCTTGTCTCGGGCACAGCTGTGCTGAAAATCAGAAGTCAGACTCCAATCACAAAACAATGTCAGAATATTGCTTGCATTCCAATATAAACTGAATTTACCGCTAGTCACTAACCTCTAAGCATAGTACGCACACATAAAAGCTAAAATAGGGGCATAAATTCGTCAACAAATATAGACATGTCTTGATTGTCGTACCTAGATAAAGATGATTCAGACAAAATTCTGTAACAATGAAGACATGACATCAAAACAAATAACCAATCCACATGAGATGTGTACCGCTTTACATATCGGCAAATACATGAAACTAAATTACATAAACAGGTGGAAATGTACATCACTATGATTTGGTTGAACAGGTATAGCCAACGAAGCCAACAACAAATGCACTCAATTAATATGGTGTAAAATAGTGTACAATCAAGGATTGACACAGGTATCCTTTTTCTGGTAAGTATATAACAATTGTTTTCAAATGCCTTATATGTTAGCTATGTAAAAGACTAGGATAATGTTCTTCCGGTGGCACTGAAAATGAAGATGAAAGTGAAAACAAGAACAGTACAAGATTTCCGTCCCCTAATGAGAGTTTAGAAAATGGAGGATAAATTATTTTAGTAATTCCAAGTATGCTATTTGATACAGGGCACAAAAAGGAAAAAAAAAAAGGGAAAAATCTTTAAAACCCTTAAAAATAATTATCTATCCAAAAACCTCGTGGACTAATTTGTATATCTGGAAACCCTTGAGTAACAAAAATATATCCAAAATACCTTTTAACACCTTCAACTTCTAACATTTAAATGACTTAAATGCCCCTAATATATACACTTTTATGAGTGGCCAAAATCCCCATCAAACTAAAATGACCTTCAAATGGTTAAGTTTAGGGGTATAAAGGCATTATTTGTCCACTTGGGAAGACAAATAGCGGCATTTTAGTTGCTTAAGTGTCAACGGTTATAGCTGTTGACAGAATATTTATTTTTGGATTTTGTGGATTTATTTTTATCATTACAAGGATTATTGACATACAATTTGTCCATGGATTTTTTCGATAGATAAATAATTGGACGAAGTTTTACGATATTATGATAGAGATAAAAGGACAGAGGTCAGAATGATCAAACTTCACTAGAGGTCAAAGATAAAAAAGTTCAGTCACTGTTTTTTCTATGTATTATCTCAAGGAGTCAACAGGGTTCGATATTTACTTCCAAGAGTCATAAAAGGCATTTCTGTATCTCACAATAATCTATGTCTTAAACTGCAAGTGGACGATGAAATTCAAGACCATTTAGTGAAATGTGTTTGTGCCAGATTTAAGTTAATATGGGTAGAAGCTGGATTAGTTTCCCAGCCTCAAATTGTTGAGATGTTCTAGGCTTTGAAACAGTGTGTATATCACTAACCACAAACTGAAATGTACAAATGACCAGGGAAGGAAAATAAATAAATAAATAAAAATATTAATAATAAAAAGAAGATCACTAAGCCATACATTATCAAATATTTACATTTGGAAACCTAACAGTCATGATAGTAACTACACTACCATACAATTATGTATATGAAACAGAAAATAATTGTTCATCGATATACAGGTTTGCATATTTGACATGGACATATATAATTAGAGTAACTATACTACCATTCAACCATATATACTAACCATAGAGCATTTGATCATAAATTGCAGTTTTGCACATATGAGTTGATATATATAATTATAAGACCGAAATATATGACAATCTAAAATATACAGAATTAAATACTTTCTAATCATGCCACAACAAGGTTCATTGCATGTATGCTTAAAGAAAAAAAGACTTTCGACTTAGAACCATGTAATATAGGAGCAACAATGAGTTGGTTCGGGTTGGGTTGAGTGTCAATATTAATGGATTTCAGCCCAACCCAAATCCGCCTGTATTAAACAGGTTGAAGATGGTCAATCTGAACCTAATTCATTTAAAGTGACTTAAACCCTAACCCACTCACCTTTTTTTAATCTTGTAAATAAAAATTGAAATTGATAATTAATCACATTATATCAGGTATTAAGCAATTAACAAACCTTGAAAAGAGATGTCAACATGAAGAACACTTGTATATCTACTCATGTTACAAGAAGAATGGAGAAATGAAGGGTCAAATCGCTGTCAAAGCCTAGGTTAAAAAATAATCAAGACTCCCCTAAATGTTAAAATAACCGAAAGGTCACTAAAGCTTGCGCCTCAGCTGACCTCATTTTGTGTTTCCGGTTTGAACAGTGTCGGTTTACCCGGCCTTGCAGGTCCCTTCATCAACCGCCCTTCCAAGAGGCGTGCAGATAGGTAGTGTGTGTGCATTGGGATGTTAACCACCTTTCCACCACTCAAAATAATTAAATAAATGATTGAAAGGTCTAAAAGAATTAAAAGCAAGTAGGCAACTTTTAATTCACATTTGAAAATCTTTTTATAATGGTATTAGTTAATAAAGACAAAACATAAAAGCTGACCAAATGGGTAAAAGAATAAAAACTTAAGCTCAGGCGGCTCAGCTGTCCATCTTACATAGTTTAAATCTAAGAAAAATAAGAATAAGACACCCCTAGTCTTGCTCAAAAGATCAACATCACTTTTTCTCATTTCACCGATCCTAATCTAATTCCATCACATGAGTACTTCAAGTGATTTACCAGTCACCATGTTACTTTTGATGATCACAAGTCAAGAACTTAGTTTGTAATAATGACCAAACCCCCTCTTTCAAAGGCTCACCAAAAATTGGGAACTCCAAATCTACAACATGCCGCTTTAAATGAACATAATGACCTCAAGTTTTGCGGAACCTCTCGTTCTTAGTAATAGGCAACTATGGTTTAAATCACTGGACTCTCTCAAACAATGCTTTCAACATAAGGGTGAAATTGCTGTTATTGCCATTCACTGAAAAGATGATTTGAAACTAAACTGAGACGTTTTTCCATTCTGATCAACCGCCTTTTACACTGGACAACAGCCTTCGGGTGGGAAAGCAAGTACGATAATTAGGTGGGCCTTTTACATTGGAGACGTTTTTCCATTCTGATCGCCTTTTACATTGGACAACAGCCTTTGGGTGGGAAAAAGAATAAGAAGTTGGACTGGGTAATCGTGAACTCACACTGTGTGTGCCATGTCCAACTTTTAACTCATAATCCTACTTTGGTTAAATTTATTAGCCTATATCAATGCGGTTACAAGCGAATACTCACCAGTAAGGTCATTAGGTGGGCCACTTTTGCCAACAGCAAAACTAAGGCCACTACGACGAGGAGTTGCATTTGTTTGTTGAGATGAGTTAAGCAGCTCATGTTTATTCGTGATATTAGGAAGAAGAATCTCATCCATCAACATGCATAAGGTTTTGACTTGAGAATGAATGTTTTCTTGTACTTGCTTCTTCTGATCAGCATGGGAAGCTTTGCTAGCCATGTCGATTACCTCCTCTGCATCTGCCTCAGTGGCATCCTTTCCCAATCGATTGTAGCTGAAAATTAATATCAAACATGAGAACAAGAAACCATTTCACAACATACAAACACTCAAATCTTATGTGTGCGTATGCAAGACAAACACACACATAAAAACTAGACATGTACATCTTATGTGGGATAAATGAACACTGAAAATTAAATTGTTAAGAACATATATTGACTTCTAGTCCTCAAGACCTTCTACACAAAATCCATCAAGTGCTAAGAATAAAGGCCACAATTATGTCCCTGGTCTGATATTCAGTTCAGGAGTGATAGTTTTAGTTTATAATGCTCTTTATAGATCCATATAACATGTAGATCAAATTTATTGGAACTAGATTCAAAATAATAATATCATGAAAAATCAACAACATACCATAAGACAATCATAAAACTTTGCATGACATAGTATTATAGTGATAGTTTCAAGTCCCTTTTTCAAGATTTTCAAGGTGCAAGGAACAAGCAATGGCAGGGCCAAAATTTAGAAAATCTAAAGCAACTTTAGAATAATATCGGCCCACATGAAATTTTGCTACTCTACTTGTCCTCAAGATTTTCAAGGTGCAAGGAACAAGGAATGGCATGGCCAAAATTTTGAAAATCTAAAGCAACTTTAGTATAATATTGGCCCACATGAAATTTTGCTACTCTACTTGTCCTCCTCACCTCCCATCGCATTCTCCCCCTCCTACATTTTCCCTTTAATTCTACCAGCCTACTAATTCCTATAAGATGAGCCCTACATTAAAAAAAAATATCTATATATATATATATATAGTACAAATACTTTCATCTTGTTATACAAAACTTCCCGTTTAGTATGCCTATTTATATTTATATCATAAATTTCATACTTATAATTCAAAATTTCCTTACATTAGTAATAGTAATTATTAGACTAATTATAATCTTCAATGTTAATTATATCCTTCATCATTCATGAAACAAATGGTTTAATTATTCAATATTATAAGGGATATAATTTACAATCCTTTTGTAACTCTTTTCATGTTATACCATTAAAAAATTATCATTATTTAGTCGATGTTTTCAATGTCATTGATTGTTAAATATTAATTTTCAAAACTATGATAAATAAATTTTATTGGAAAATATAATTATGATTAATAGGCTATCTTTGATTTGTACAAATCTTTTTTTTTTTTTTTTAAATCAATAACGAAGTTTGTATATATAATATATATGATAATAATACATCAAAAGAGAGGTTTGAGTACAGAAAGAGTGTATGGCAACCAAGACTTAAGGAAAAACCTAATATCTACAGGCCATAGAAAAAGCTGATCACACCTACACTTCGACAATAAGTGACTACTTACAAAAATCTGACTACTTTATTCATATGAATCTTCTAAGAGGGAAAACATGTCCTAAAATATTTTGAAGGATATTTTAAACTTAAACATAAATATCTGAGTAGGGATGCAAATAGATATATGGAGAGATTTTGTAGCTGTATGAATAACTAAAGAAAGGAAACAAATTCAACCATTATAGTATTATAAAAACCCATAAAAAAATTTTAAAAAAAAAAAAAAATCAAAGAGAAGATAGCCCTTTAGCACTTAGGAATTTCTTTTAAGAGCATCAGGCAATGCAGGGCTACAATAATGTGGCTATGCTTTTGGTTAGTTTTTTTCTTTTCCTCAACAATGGCATACCTCTAACTGTATTCCCATTTTTGTTCTGTTTTATTATTATTTTTTTCCTTCTCAAAACTCCATGGCTATCAACAATCACCAACAACTTTCTTTGTGGTTACACTCTGCGTTGCAAGGAATAGCATCAACAATGTTCTATTGAGCCTCATATAGTTACTATTGATATAAATACGGAACCACAATTCAGTAAAACACAAACTCAGTTAATAAATCATTACCAACCTGGTATTAAGAAATAGGCGATTCATGTCTGCTTCAAACTGAAGATGCCTTGGATCTCTGGAAAACGTTGGACTCTTTGCAAGAGTTTTCACAAACTGCAAGTACAGTTAACAAACAGAATAAATTAGCATGCACTACTACTTATTGGATAGCGGACGACTTAGCATGAATTAAATCAAGCTTGCATGGACATGCACTAATACTTATTGGATAGGGTTAAAAAATTCAGTCAAATCCGATGCTAGTCAAGTCATCTTGCTTTAACTATTGCACATAGAAGCGTGAGTCATAGTAAGAACTTAACTGGGTTGGTATGCATTAACAACAAAAATTCAGGCTGCGTTTGGCCTGGCTTATATAAGTGCTTATTTGAGCTTATAGCTTATTAAAGCACTTTGTGTTTGGTAATACCTAATGGGTAAGTGCTTACTCATGAGCACTAGAGGAAGGCTACCCATAAGGAGAAGCTACTGAGAGCAGCTTCTCTTACCACTTATGCAGGAAACTATTTCCAAATTTTTGGTAATATTTTCATAATACCTATTTTACCCTTAAACTTTTACCAAATGCTATTTTCTACAAGTAAGCAACTTATTGCTGCTATGAAAAAGTGCTCCCATCGAGTCACTTATCCAATAAGTGCTTATCGAAAAGCACAAGCCGGGCCAAACGCAGCCTCAAAGCCAGTGATTTGAATGGACGGACAGTGATGATTTTGTTGATTACATCCTCCTTCACTCTATAACACATGGATCCTAATAGTAATTGATCGTTGATCGTTCAGTTCAATCTCCAGTTTCCACTAGTAGTTTCTTCAAACAATTCCTAGGCGATATAGGTTTTACAGTACCAAAAGCTTTGTGATCCATACGACATTGCTGATTCTCCTAAAACCAATTAAAATCTACAACCTAACTGCATTGGATTGGGGACGAATCTCTAATGGAGTTTCAAAGATCCAGAACTCTCTAAAAGAAATCCTCTAGAGATTATCAAATCAGTAACGCATGGTTCAGAGACAACGTGTGTATGAGAGAGAGAGAGAAAGAGAGAGAGAGAGAGAGAGAGAGAGAGAGTTACCTCCTGAAATTTCTGAAACAGAAACGCCATTTGAAGACAGGTGAATGAGTTCAGTGGAGCTCTCTTGCGATTAGTAGTGAAAACCCCTTGCAAATAAGCCGCTAAAGCCCTTGTTTGGTTTGTTCTTGTCGTTCATAATCATAGGTTCGACTTTCGAGTTCGATCTATTAGACTAGCTAAAAGTAGGGGTGTCCAACGGGTTACGGGCCTTTCGTGTCGACCAGACCCGTCGGGCCGTGTCGTGCCTAATTTCGGACCTGGCCAGTGCCTTTGCCTAAAATCTGGCCAATAACCCGTTGTACCCGTATTCCATCAGGCCCATGTACCGTGGACCATGAACTCGGTATAGCTTATCATGCCATATCACGGACCAATTCGTAGTGAACCCATATGCGCGACCAAACCCATTTGTACATCCGCCAACTTGGTCAATTGATCAAATGGTTGTTTATTCAGTTTTGTCATATTCATAAGAAGGATTTTTCATTGGCTAGTGTGATTGAGCCAATGTTATCACAGTAGAAAAATGATCTAGTCAATTTAGACCGTCCATTTGTCAAGGACCCTTTTGGTCTGTCATTCGTACAATTTTTTAATGTTTCCTAAGTTTTAAGTAAAGAAGGATCTTAATTTTAGGTGAACACAACAGGTTTCTCTCCCTAGAACATTGCAATAAACAACCGGATTCAAAAACAATCATCAATCTATGACAGCTCGTTCTATTTAGGGTTGTAAACGAGCTGAGCTCTATAATTAGGCTCGTGAGCCGAACTTCAGCTCAAAAAATTGCTTATTATCTCAACGAGCTTGAGCCAAATTTAAGTAGACTCAACTCGGTTAAAGCATACATGTTAATATATTATACTTTGTATAATAACAGTCAACAATTATAATATTAATATTGATGCATTTGAATTAAGCTAAGCTTCTTTGCGAACTGAGCTAAGCTTTTTGCAAGTTGAGTTTGAGCCCAAATATTTTAACCAGCCTAAGTTGAGTCCGAGTCCTAAAATTTTTAATGAGTCTAAACTGAGCCTAAGCCTTGCTCAAAGTTTACAAGCCCGATCCAAACTAGGCAAATCTTGGCTCGGCGCTGTTGGTTTAGAACCCTAGTTCTACTCACTAGAATTATCATTTCAAGGCAATGGAATTAATTTCCAAAATAAACCCCAAACGAGCCCTTAAAGGGTTAGCTCCCATGTGTTAAGCATGAATGAGATCAGCTTGATAAAGGGTTATCTCCCTTCCGTTTGTCACCAGAGTCAAATGGCTCCTAACCATAGTTTAAAATTTTGTCAAATTCAAGGATTTTGGAGGTACAAACGAAATTGAAATATTTGAAATTTTGGATATTTCGTCAAAATTACATTGAAAATAATTTTTTGATTAAAATAATTAAACGAAATAAAGGGTTTAAATTGCAGTATATTTCGGACCAAATTTTTGGATATTTTGCCGAAATAAATTCATTTTTTTATTTAAAGTATTTTAATATAGATTTAATTGTAGCCAATTTCTTTTTTTTTTTAATAAGTACTAAGTAATAACTTCTAAAATATAAATAATAAAGTTAGTCAATAAAAAGTGATACCTTCATTAAAATATATATTATTTATGAACATACAAATTTCAAAAAAAAAATAACAAATAATATTTTGATTAATAATGTGAAATAATATAAAAGTTTACAACTAATAAATACAACATTTATGTTACAACATCCAAAAAGTATATAAGTATCTAAAATATATTGGATTCAAATTCAAACTAGAAAGGATCTAACAATGTGTAACAGAAATTGATCATTTGACCATAATACCCCTTAATCAATGATAATTGTAATAAATATGAATATTTTTTAATTATTTATTTATTGATTTTTTTTTAATTTGTTTAAATTTTTTATTTTTATCCTATAATTATATGAGAACAATGGAGTTTTCACAATTGTCATTGATACTACGCTTCTTGCTTCTTCCATATAAGCATATACTTTGTTCTTAAGATTATTAAACAAGGTGTACAAGGGCATTTTTATCTATAAAATATACTACAATAAGCAAAAATCAAATATTCCTTTACTTTATTGATAGTTACTAACGGAAGGGGTTTGTTGTAACATACTTTCAAACTATGGGGAGGTGTTTGTGATAGCCAAAGTTTAAGGGATATTTGTTGTTGCCATTACGCCAAACTCAAGAGGGTGTGAATGTAATTTATCCTTCTTTTTTTTTTGTTACTTTTTAACTAGATTTTAGAATTATTTTGGCTGAAATATCTGAAATTTAAATCTAAAATTTTGAAGATAAAGTGCACATTTCGGGCAAAATAAATCTAGGCAAAGTACAAAAATTTCATCTAGATTTTGCCAAAATGTCAGCCATTTCGATTATTTATTTTGTGAAATAATTCAGTCCAAAATAACTATCATTTCGGATTTCGTCCAGCACAACCGAAATTGAAATTTTGCAAAATTCTAACAAAATTTTAAACTATGCTCCTAACACATGCGTCGGTTCGAACCATCCTGAGCAACGGGGTTCCACCGAAATACAAGCAAGGAAAAATAATGATTATATTCGTAACGGAAAATAGCCTAAACATTCTTTCAAACAAAACCGTTATAACGACCGTTATTACAACAATGCCACACCATGCCTTCCACGTCCAGGTCCACTTTCTTTTCGTTGAGTCAAAACAGGGAATGAATCATGAGATTGGGATTTTTGTAGAGGAATCATAAGCAAGAAATAAATAAATGCTCCATGTCCCAATTCCATTGTGGGCCGAACCCAAATCAATCCAACGGTTGTCAAGGTTCCATTCAGATTAAGCAGTAAGCACATCCAAATTGAATAGTTTCCGTGATCGCGACTCTCCTCTATATGTGTGGGGTACCCTATCGAGAGCATTGAGTTTATATATATATCTATATAGTAAACCAACTACTTCATTGAGTCACGTCCGGAATCATCTTGATTTGTATATTTATCTATACAGGCAAAATCACGATGGGAGCCACGACTCCAACCCCTTTGAAGGGTAGCCTTACCATTATAGGTCCTACATGCCTGGTGCCTTGTATGAATCTCACTTTCACAAAAAGAGAAAAGAAGCAGGGATAGAGTGAGCTGCAATTAAAGGTCAGATTAGAAGCATCAATATTTTCCAAAGCATCTATATGTGACTTTGATTTCTTTATTGATTTTATTGATTGCCGGCACTTAATATTTTAATAACCTTATCGTTTGAATGTTCAAACAATTTATTATTATAATCCCGTTTGAGAGAGAAACCTCTTGTTACACTTTACATGAAATTTTAATTCGAGAATTTTATTTTAACCATTTGCCACGCGTCTTAATCATATATTTTTATATAAAAACTAATTAATAAATATTAATAAATTAGACGTGTCATTAATATACAAAACCTAATACACAAATATTATAATATATATATTTTTTTATATATTTGATTAAGACATTTGTCATGCATCTGATAGCATTCAGCATAAGATCTGTCAATACCATAAATACATATTAAATAAGGTCTACATCTACAAAAACAAATGTCTTTCTTTGATTAGTGTCGGGGTACATAACAAATATCTCGTCTAAATATCAAATGAATGATCATATCATTCTTCTATTTACAAAATTTATCTTATTGCAACAACAACAAATAAAAATAATTTTGACAAAAATTATAAACAAAAAAAATATATATATATATATATATATTTTAGTTTATTATGATTATTATTATTAAATGATTTTTTTCTTCTTTTTCCACGTAAGACAAGTGGAATACCACCAAACGGATATCTATCCAATCACCTTCCTCTCTCTCTCCATTTTCTCTCCTAACGATTCTTTTAATAGGGGTAGGCAGTAGACGTAGCCTCTTCCTTGCTCTCTCTTATCCGCGTAGGCTATTAAAATATTTGCTGAATTCTTCGTATTTGTATTTTCACACGTCTCTCACCTATTCAAACTTCAAGCTCGCAAACGGGGCGGGTTATACGGGTTACCCGATATATATAGGTGAGTCTAGTAAGATTTTTGGACTTACCACAGCTTATGCTGCGTTTGGCCAGGTTTGTGCTTTTGGACAAGGACTCATTGCATAAATGGCTCAATAGAGGTACTTATCCACAGCAACAATAAACTATTTATTTGAAGAAAATAGCCTTTGGTAAATACAATTATTTAAGTGCTTATAAAAATTTAAAGGTAAAATAGATATTATGAAAATGTTAATAAAGCTTATAAATAACATTTAATTAAGTGTTTATGAAAGTTTAGGGGTAAAATAGGTATTCTTAAACTATTATTAAAGTTTTGAAATAGCTTCCCGCATAAGTGATAAGAGAAGCTGTTCTCAACAACTTCTCCTTATGGGTAGCTTTCCTCTACTGTTTATGGATAAGCACTTACCCATTAGGTGTTACCAAACACACCTTTGATTTTAAAATGTGCTTTAATAAGTTATAAGTTGAAATAAGCACTTATATATGCCGGGCCAAATGCAGACTGAAAGTACTATGATCCAACGGTTTAATTTAAACCATTGGACACGTGGCATGATCTTAGAACGTATGTGTACGCTCAAAAGATACACCCGCATATGTTGCATCATATGTATAAAGTAGTTACCTACTCCTTCCACTATCTCTCGCGTGTGAACGACAAACAGTACTTTCATTCCTATTGGACCACATCAGCTACACTGATGGTCTTTTGGCTTGATGTGACAGAATGGTCATCTCCATACTAATCCAAGGTTAGACCGCTGGTCATAAGTTAACTTGCAGCGAAGGAAACCTTACAGGAAGTGATGGTTACTATTCACTTTCATCAAGGGCTAACCACCCTGAGATGGTCAATTTGTCAAGGGTTAGTCACCCTCAAATAGACTAAGGGGTTATGTCACCCTCGAATGACATAAATAAAGGTTTGTCACGTTTAATAGACTCTTGCATTCGTTGACTTCAAAAGAGTCCTTATTAAAACAACTCCCGAAGTACACTTTACTTATCCCTAAGGAACACTTAGGCTCTGTTTGGAACCCTGGAATTCAGAAGAAAAGAAAAGGAAGTGCTAAAGAAAGCACTTTCTTTTGTTCTGATGACCATTTTTGAAAGAAAAGAAAATAGAGGTTGCAATGGGTCGGGTTGTGTCGGGTCGTAACCGGGTCGATGCTTAAACGGTTTGGGTCGGGTTCGACCCATTTACCAACGGGCCAGGAAAACCCAACTCACCCATAAACGGGTCGAACCTGCCAACCCGTTTAAAAATTAATTAATTACTTTAATTTATTTTAATTTTTATTATTTTAAATTTTAAATTAATAAAATAATAATAAATAAAAATAAAATAATAATAATAATAATAATAATAAACGGGTCAAGCGGGTTTGGTGGCTGGGTCGAGAAAACCTCAACTCGAACCCAACCCATTTAATAAACGGGTTTGACCCTAACCCGTTTAGTCGGGTTGGCGGTTTGGGTCGAGTTTTGCCAGCTCTAAAAGAAAGGGATTTGAAAAGAAAATTTTCTCTCCAAAATGGTAGAGATTTTGAGAGAAGAAAATGAAAGAAGCTGGAGAGAAAGCCTCTTTACCACCACCACCACCACCACATCACCACCACCATTACTACCCCCCCACCTGCATGGATTGCATGTTGTAATCCATGCAATTATTTTGTATGGCTAACAGAAAAAACTAACTAATTTTCATTTTAGTTCCTTTACACAACCAAACAAGAGAAAACATTTTCTTTCAAATTTTCTCTATCCAACCAAACAATTGAAAGTAATGTACTTTCTTTTCTTTTTTATTTTCTTCTGAAATCCAGGGTTCCAAACACAGCCTTACGGATAACGACTTTACTGACTTTGAAGTACCCTCATAAAAGAGTACTTCGAAGGCAGGTTATTACCTTTCTCCATACATCATCTCCGAATGATAGTTATAGACTTGTGGGACTATCTTGTATATTTTACTTAAGAGTATTTCAAAGGACACGCACTTTTCTTACTAATGTCCTGACTAAAGGCATTCAAATTGGTTTCTTAGCCCAAAACCTTGAAAGATCCCGTGATAGCAATGCCTTACAGGGATTATTGATCATGAAAACCGAATTGATTGCTAAGAAACTTACACAGTAAGGTCTTTACATGAGCAAATTCGTTAAATATACTGATCATATTGTGAGAAGTATAAAGTTACTTCCGTCTCTTTCAAAGGAATATGGATTAAACTACCAAAAGGAGATCCTTCATAAAAGAACAGAAGTTAGAAGAAACGGTTATAGAATCCGAATGACTCATCTCTATAAAGAAGATTAGAATGAATTCCCAAATCTTCACGTGTTAAAACCCCAGCTACTCGTGTCTATTATATATCTTATCTGAGGGGATTTTTGTCTTATCAGGTATGGCGGTGATAAGAATGGAACGTTGCTTTATGAAACTTTATGCATAAAACACATATCATTCAGTTCATAATCTTCTAGATTTTAAAGCAACCTATCACAGAACAAGTTCATTTGATCGAATGACACCTCACAATTTCCTTCTAGAAATAACTTAACCGTGTTAAAAACGTGTATACTTGGATGTGCATTGCTGCGTAGAGATATTTCTAAGCTCCTCCTTGGACATTGATCCGACTGACACATGTCCTGGTCAATGAAGATACTATTGGCTAATTTCTCTATAAATAACAGAGTCTGCCCACGAATCAACAACAATTTAGAAATTTGTAAACTTACACATAATCTAAATAACTATTAGAACATTGAAAATAACTTATTACCTTCAAGTAATACAACTTGAAAAACTAAAAGTGATAACTTATCAGAGAAACAACACAAAAGGATTCGTGTCATTCGAACACTGAGGTTCCCTTGTTCTGTGGTGTGCATTCTTATTGACACACCTAACATTTCAGCCTCCCTTCCTTTTTGACTTCTTCTTTGTCTTATTTACAGATCACATTCAGGAAGAACGCTCTAGATAGAACGGCTGTGATACAGTTTAGGCTATCCTGAGACAAACTCTTCGGACTTTATCTTTGTTGATGCTTTTGTATTGGTGAATTCCAATTTTATTGAATAAAGAATTCAAATTTGGGATTGTTACAAATTCTGCACCACCAATACTACTGATGTTTAGAAACCAACTTTCCACATAAGTGATAAGAGTCGTTCCCAGCTTACCAATAGTAACTAACCTATTAATCGTTACCAAATACATTTATTGCTTCAAAGAGTGCTTTAATAATTAAAAGTTCAAATAAACATTTAATTAAGTAGTGCTGGTGATCAGAGGGCTTAATTCATCCCATATAACACGTAGCATCATCTTAGAATGTGTGTACAGGACCTTGAGTATTCCCAAATACAGTGAATTATTGCTAAAGCAATTACCTGCCGCCTTTTCACTTTGTGCGTGCCAGCTGTCATAACGGCTGCACGCTGATTTGATATTGAAAGATGACTTTTGAAACGTGTCAGAGATATCTGACCGTCCATATCACCTAAAAAAGGTAAAATTTCTCCAAGAAGCTACCTTTGGAAACGGTTCATTATACCGAACCGCTCCATGTGTCTAAAATCTAAAGGTATTGGTTAACTTCTAAGCTAACTACCTTCGAAACAATCGAAGTATTAATGATTTGAACTTTGACAAGACAAATCATAACTCCTTTCGAAGGACAGCAATAGGAGTATACTACTCCTAACGAACCCTTCAAAAATATATATATATATATATATATAAGCCAAGATACAAAGTCATACCTTCTCATCCTTCAGAAGAGATTTCGAGTGATAGTATTACTTTATTATGCACTTCGAAAGAAGTCCTTTGAGAAGGAGTATTCGAATGTACACGCTAAACCTTCTAACTTAGAAGTCATATTTGGATCATGTCCATAGACTTCGAAAGACTATTTATTATCATTTTTCTTACAGGAACTACGAAGGAGACATCTTTACTTCTGATTTGTTCAAATCACATGCCAACCACCTCCAGATGGTGAATTCGAAGGTTAACCACCCCTGAGATGGTCAAATCGTCAAAGGTTAGTCACCCTTAAAGACTAAAGGTTAAATAGACTTGCATTCGGTTAAAGTTCAGAGAAATCCTTATTAAAGGAATTCCCAAAGTATACATTTTGTTCATCCCAAAGAAACACTTTCAGATGACAACTTCACTGATTTTGAAGTACCCTCACAAAGAAGTACTTCGAAGTCATGTTATTACCTCTCCATAAGTCACATTCGAGTGACAAATATGGAAATACGTTTTTCATTCACTAACTTTGAAGTACCCTCATTAAAGAGTACTTCAAAGTCATGTTCTCTCTCCATACGTTATCCTCGAGTAACAATTATGGATTCAAATTCATTGATCTTGAAGTATCCTTA
>JAUPMG010000006.1:14221577-14248283 GCA_031762675.1 Pachysandra terminalis | reverse complement strand
CTAGAACTGCATTCCTCTAAATGCTGGCTTTCAATGGCTGTGAAGAGAGCCACTGCTTGGTCTTCAAATCCCTTAAAGGAGACCCCTAGAATCTTACTGATTTCCAAAATTCTATCCACCATGTTGAAGTTGACTGCTTTAATATCCTTAGAGAATTTGGAGATCTAAGAATTTTTTACCAAGCTTCTATTTGTTGTAATCAGATCTATAGCCATAACTCATTTTGCTTGGTATCTCAATCAGCATTATCATCCACCGATGTACCTCTTCAGGTTTCAACTTTAGCCAATCAAATGATTCTAAGCAATTTATTGTATTCAATAGAATAACCAGGAAGAAAACTAAGAATAAGATCAAGCACAAGAAATTAAATAAATTCTAATAAATGTTGAAGGATAAAGTGGAAATTGGAGACGTTTTTCCATTCTGATCGCCTTTTACACTGAACAACAGCCTTTGGGTGGGAAAAAGAATAAGAAGTTGGAATGGGGAATCATGAACTCACACTGTGTGTGCCATGTCCAACTTTTCACTCATAATCCTACTTTGGTTAGATTTATTAGCCTATATCAAAGCGGTTACAAGTGAATACTCACCAGTAAGATCATTAGGTGGTCCACTTTTGCCAACGGCAAAACTAAGGCCACTACGGCGAGGAGCTGCATTTTTTTGTTGAGATGAGTTAAGCAGCTCATGTTTATTCTTGATATTAGGAAGAAAAATCTCATCCATCAACATGCATAAAGTTTTGACTTGAGAATGAATGTTTTCTTGTACTTGCTTCTTCTGATCAGCATGGGAAGCCTTGGTAGCCATGTCGATGACCTCCTCTGCATCTGCCTCAGTGGCGTCCTTTGCCAATCGATTGTAGCTGAAAATTAATATCAAACATGAGAACAAGAAACCATTTCACAACATACAAACACACAAATCTTATGTGTGCGTATACAAGACAAACACACACATAAAAACTAGATACGTCCATCTTATGTGGGATAAATGAACACTGAAAATTAGATTGTTAAGAACATATATTGACTTCCAGACTTCTAGTCCTCAAGATCTTCTACACAAAATCCATCAAGTGTTGAGAATAAAGGCCAAAATTATGTCCCTGGTCTGATATTCAGTACAGGAGTGATAGTTTTAGTTTATAATGCTCTTTATCGATCCATATAACATGTAGATCAAATTTATTGGAACTAGATTCAAAAGAATAATATCATGAAAAATCAACAACTTACGATAAGACAATCATGAAACTTTGCATGACATAGTATTATAGTGATTTAGTTTCAAGTCCCTTTTTCAAGATTTTCAAGGTGCAAGGAACAAGGAATGGCAGAGCCAAAATTTAGCAAATCTAAAGCAACTTTAGAATAATATCGACCCACGTGAAATTTTGCTACTCTACTTTTCCTCGAGATTTTCAAGGTGCAAGGAACAAGGGATGGCAGGGGCGAAATTTTGAAAATCTAAAGCAACTTTAGTATAATATTTGCCCACATGAAATTTTGCTACTCTATTTGTCCTCCTCACCTCCCACTGCATTCTCCCCCTCCTACATTTGCCCTTTAATTCTACCAGCCTACTAATTCCTATAAGATAGTCCTAAATTAAAAAAAAATAATAATATATATATAGCAGAAATACTTTCATCTTGTTATACAAAACTTCCCATTTAGTATGCCTATTTATATTTATATCATAAATTTCATACTTATAATTCAAAATCTCCTTATATTGGTAATAGTAATTATTAGACTAATTATAATCTTCAATGTCAATTATATCCTTCATCATTCATGAAACAAATGGTTTAGTTATTCAATATTATAAGGGATATAATTTACTATCCTTTCGTAACTCCTTTCATTTTATACCATTAAAGATTTGTCATTATTTAGTCGATGTTTTCATGTCATTGATTGTTAATTATTAATTTTCAAAACTATGTTAAATAAATTTTATTGAAAAACATAATTATCTTTAATTTGATTAATAGGCTATCTTTGATTTGTATGAAAAAAAAATTTAAATCAATAACGCAGTTTGTATATATAATATATATGATAATAATACATCAAAAGAGAGGGCTGAGCACACGAAGAGTGCATGGCAACCAAGACCCAAAGAAAAAACTAATATATATAGGACATAGAAAAAGCTGATCACATCTACACTTCGACAATAAATGACTACTTACAAAAATCTGACTACTTTATTCATATGAATCTTCTAAGACGGAAAACATGTCCAAAAATATTTTGGAAGGAGATTTTGAAATTAAACATCAATATCTAAGTAGGGATGCAGATAGATATATGGAGAGATTTTGTTTCTGTATGTATAACTAAAGAAAGAAAACAAATTCAGCCATTAGAGTATTATACAAACCCGGAAAAAAATAAAAAAAAAATCAAAGAGAAGATAGCCCTTTAGCACTTCGGAATTTCTTTTAAGGGCATAAGGCAAAGCAGGGCAACAATAATGTGGCAATGTTTTAGGTCAGTTTTTTCTTTTCCTCGACAATGGCATACCTCTAACTGTATTCCCATTTTTTGTTCTGTTTTATTATTTTGTTTTCCTTCTCTAAACTCCATGGCTATCGACAATCACCTACAACTCTCTTTGTGGTTATACTCTGCGTTGCAAGGAATAGCATCAACAATGTTCTATACTTCTATTGAGCCTCATATAGCTGCTATTGATATAATTACGGAATCACAATTCAGCAAAACATAAACTCGGTTAATAAATCATTAGGAACCTGGTATAAAGAAAGAGGCGATTCATGTCTGCTTCAAACTGAAGATGCCTTGGATCTCTGGAAAACGTTGGACTCTTTGCAAGACTTTTCACAAACTGCAAGTACAGTTAGCAAACAGAATATATTAGCATGCACTACTACTTATTGGATAGCGGCCGACTTAGCATATTAATTCAAGCTTACATGGACATGCACTAATACTTATTGGATAGAGTTAAAAATTCAGTCGAATCTGATGCTAGTCAAGTCATGTTGCTTTAACTATTGCACATAGAAGTCCAAGTCATAGTAAGAACTTAGCTGGGTTGGTATGAATTAACATCAAAGATTAAGGCTGCGTTTGTCCCGACTTATATAAGTGCTTATTAGAGCTTATAGCTTATTAAAGCACGTTTTAAAACTAAAAGTGCGTTTGGTACTACCTAATGGGTAAGTGCTTACCCATGAGCACTAGAGGAAGGCTACCCATAAGGAGAAGCTACTGAGAGCAGCTTCTCTTATCACTTATGCATGAAGCTATTTCCAAACTTTTAGAAATATTTCCATAATACCTATTTTACCCTTAAACTTTTATAAGCACTTAGATAAATGTATTTACCAAACGCAATTTTCTTCAAGTAACCAACTTATTGCTGCTGTGTATAAGTGCTCCCATAAGACACTTATCCAATAAGTGCTTATCCAAAAGCACAAGCCGGGCCAAACGCAGCCTCAAACCCAGTGAATTGAATGGACGGACAGTGATGATTTTGTTGATTACATCGTCCTTCACTCTATAATCATGGATCCTAATAGTAATTGATCGTTGATCTTTCAGTTCAATCTCCAGTTTCCACTTGTAGTTTCTTCAAACAGTTTCTAGGCGATAGAAGTTTTACAGAACCAAAAGCTTTGTTATCCATACGGCATTGCCGATTCTCCTAAAGCCAATTAAAATCTACAACCTAACTGCATTGGATTGGGGACGAATCTCTAATGGAGTTTCGACGATCCAGAATGCTCTAAAAGAAATCTTCTAGATATCAAATCGGCAACGCGTGATTCAGACAATGTGTGTATGAGAGAGAGAGAGAGAGAGAGAGAGAGAGATTTACCTCCTGAAACTTCTGAAATAGAAACGTCATTTGAAGACAGGTGAGCGAGTTCAGTGGAGCTCTCTTGCAATTAGTAGTGAAAACCTCTTGCCAAATAAGCCTCTAAAGCCCTTGCTCGGTTTCTTCTTGTCGTTCATAATCATAGGTTCGAGTCCCCGACCTATTCTATATAACCTAAAAGTCTCTCTCAGAGTGTCTGTAGGAGCATCATCGAACAGGATGTGACATATCTCTGATGGTGGTTTCCCAGATCAGTAACGTGACCCGGTGACCACCGCAATATTTACAAGCTTATCGGCCGCTTGATTGGCCTCACGGTGAGCGTGTTGGACATTAACACCGTCCCGTTTTCGTCGACATTCAAAATAGCTGTTTTTTTTATGGTTAATTATATTTATAACCCTTATATTTTTTTAATTATAAATATATTCATATATTCTTTTTTTACGGTTAACTACACTACATTACATTAGGAGTATCAATTGAACAAACAAAACCAAAAAAGGTGGGTTTGGTTGTTTTTTTGTTCTTTTTTGTCTCATTTTGGTTTGGTTATGGTTTAGAAAACAAAAAATTGAATTAGTTCTGTTTGATTTTCAGTTAATGCTTCGACTAAATCGAACCGAAGTAGATTATATATAATATATAGATATATGTGTATGTGTTTTGTATAGAAAACAGTATTAATTTTGACAAACCAAACCTAAAAACTGAAATTTTTGGATTCTATATCGGTTTTGTCCATTATAGTTCAGTTTGATTTTCGGTCTTTATTTCGGTTTGGTTTGATTTTCGGTTTAGTGTAATGTGATTCAGTTTGGCTTGGGTTTGAGCACTAAACCGAATCAAACCGACCAAATTACACCCCTACATTACATCCCTTATATTTTTATTAATTATAGATATATCTCTATATTTTGTGATATTTACCTTTTGAAGTTTTGTATAACTCATATTTTTATCAATTACAAATATATCCCTATATTTCACGAGATGCCGAACTTTAGTATATTTCATATTTTTATCAATTATGGATAAACCTCTATATTTTATAATATTTCACTTAAACCCTTTAGGTTTTATACTACATTGCAAAGACCATCCCTCCATTAAATTTTTTGTTAATAATTTGATGGAAAGTGTATTGTGATTCGATTTTCCTATTCTATGGATTATATTACCCTTGGACATAAGCCAAATACAATATTTTTATCAATTATAAACACGCTCCTATATTTTATGATATTCTACTTATACCTTTTAAAGTTTTGTACGCTTCATATTTTTATCAATTGCAGACAAACTTCTGTATTTTGTGGTATTCCACTTATACTTATTAAAGTTTTGTACTATATTGCAGAAACCACCCATTTGTTTAACATTTTGTCTTATAATATGATGGAAAGTACTAATGTGATTGGATTTTTCTAATTTATAGATTATATTATCCTTGGACAGAAGCCAGACACATAAAAAGACATTTATATCCATTATTAAAGGTATACACGTTTATTTTTTATCCTTTCACTCTCCTTATACAGAATGTTTTAAGTATATGTAACTTAGTAGATCTCAACTTAACACTATCCTTATCAAATCAGACTTTATCATGGAATTTATAATAAAATATAAAATAAAAAATCTCCAATGCCTGCTTAGCGGGATTTTAATCAGAATTGTATTACTTCATTAGTACTACTAAGAGGTAAAAATTTTCCAAAGGTAAAAACGATAAAAGTGCAATTTTATTGTTTAAAATTAGTTTTTTTTTTCATTTAAATATAATTTTTAAAATAAAATTAAAAAGGTAAATTAACGTGCTTTGTTAACACCGTTTACCCGATGTCACTACCATGAGTATAAGTGGAATATCAAAAAACATAAGGGGTTTTTGTAGTTCTTAAAATTGTGATGGAGTGTAAGTAGAATTAATCCTTCTTTTTAACATTTATTACTAGAAGATGTCACGTATAGTAGTGCACGTAAATAAGGAAATGACACGTGTAGTACTGCACATAAATAGGGGAAAGCAAATTGTCTATGATATCTGGTATGTCTTCTGTGGTACCAATCGGATAGTGTCACATAAGCAACACTAAAACGGATGACCGACAATTTCTAAAACCTAAGGGACATATCAACCTCAAATTAACTTCTACCTTAATCGGTTTTCACCTTAACCGGTATCAGCCTTATACACGTAGCGTCGCATGGTTAATACCGTCAGAAAAAACCGCAACGAAATATCATTGACGATTTTCTTTCTAGATAAATATAGAGTCAATTCCTGCTAAAAAAATCTTAACCTATTTTTCGAGGTAATTCTTACTGTTACATATTAGGGTGTAATTTGATCGGTTTAGTGGTCAAACCTAAACCAAACCGAATTACATTACTCTAAACCGAAAACCGAACAAAATCGAAATAGAAACCGATTTATTAAATTAAAAACCAAACCGAACTACAATGAATAAAACCGAACCAAACTGAAAACTTCAGTTTTTCAGTTCGGCTTGACAAAATTAATATTGTTTTCTATATAAAACACTCATGCACATGTATATATGCTTATATATATATAATCAATTTCGGTTTAGTCGAAGCCCAACCGAGTAAATTTGATTTTTTGTTTTCCAAATCATAACCGAACCAAAACGGAAAAAAAAAAACAAACCAAACCTACTTTTTTCGGTTTGGTTTGTCCGATTTTTGGTTTAAAGCGAACCAATTGACACCCCTATTACATATAGTAAAGAGAATATGGGCACAACATACATTGAATCGTCTCAATAATCTCATATGGAAATCTTTTAGTTTGCTCTTTTTTATTTCCATCTTGTGTGATTTGGTAGAATTTACATAATGTATCAATCAATTAAGAGTTTATCTTCTTTTCTATCTATATTTTTATTTTCTTTAACTTAATTATATCTTTTATTTTTATCTTCCAAGTGATTTGTGTCTGTTAATTCTATATTAATGTTTTATTGTTTGCTAATTTTTTATCAGGCACGTGCATTGAACATGTAGGGTCCAACAGGCCTTTTTTGTGTCGATCAGACCCGTCGGGCCATACCATGCCTAATTTCGGATCCCATATTCAGCACGGTCCGAGACGATTATTATCTTGTCGGGTTAGACCCGTGCTTTTATCTAAAATCTGGGCAATAAGCAGTGGTGCCCATGTTCAACCGCGCCCGTGTAGTACCGTGGACCATGAACTCAATAATATAAGCTTATCATGCCATAACACGGAGCAAATCGTACCTGGCAGATAGTGCCACCAAATCCATTTGTACATCTCTAGCTAAAAGGCCAACTTGGTCAACTGATCACATGGTTGTCTATTCAGTTTTGTCATATTCACAAGAAGAAATTTTCACTGGCAAGTGCGATTGAACCAATGTTATATGACAATAGTAGAATGATTTGGTCAATTTAGACCGTCTATTTGCGAAGACAAATGTTTAAAATGTTTCTTAAGTTTTAAGAAGAATCTCCCTTTATATCGGTTTCTCTCCCTAGAACTTTGCAATAAACAACCGGACTCAAAAACAATCATCAATCCATGTAGAGGTGGCAATGGGTCGGGTCGTAACCGGATTGAGGATTAGACGGGTTCAAGAAAACCTTAACTCGAACCCAACCCAACCGAATCTGTCAATCTGTTTTAAAATTTAATTAATTAATTATTTTAAATTTTAAATTAAAAAAATAATAAAATTAAAAAATAATAATAAATGGGTCACACTGGTTTGGTAGGTTGGGTTGGGTTAGGTTCGACCCAAACCCAACCCATTTAATAAACGAGTTGAGTTGGGTTGGATTAATCGGGTTGGGCAAGGTCGGGTTGACAGGTTGGATCGTGTTTTGCCAACTCTCAATCCACAAGACTTAGGGTTGTCCAGAGAAGTTGAGCTTGAGCTTTATAATTAGGTTCGGGATCTTGAGCCCAAAAAAATGCTCATTATTTTAACAAGTTTGAGCCGAATTTAAGTAGGCTCGACTCGGTTATAGCATACATGTTAATATATTATAATCTATATAATAACTATCAGCTTGATTATTGGTAGCTCCCTCCCTTTTGTCACCACAGTCCAATGGCTCCTAACACGTGCGTTGGTTCGAACCATCCTGAGCAACGGGGTTCTACCCAAATACAAGCAAGGAAAAACAATGATTATATTCGTAACGGAAAATAGCTTAAACCATCTTTCAAACAAAACCGTTCTAACGACCGTTATTACAACAATACCACATCATGCCTTTCACGTCCAGGGCCACCTTCTTTTTGTCGAGTCAAAACAGGGAATGAAACATGAGATTGAGATTTTTGCGGTCTAAACAAAATGTGGAGGAATCATAAACAAGAAATAAATAAATGGTCTATGTCCCATTTCCAATGTGGGCCCAACCCAAATCAATCCAACGGTTGTCAAGGTTCCATTCACTCTCCTCTATATGCGTGGGGTACCCTATTGAGAGCATTGAGATTATATCTATGTAGATATATATAGTAAACCAACCACTTCATTGAGTCGTGTCCGGAATTATCTTGATTTTTATATTTATCTATACAGGCAAAATCATGATGGGATCCACGACTCCAACCCCCTTTAAGGGTAGCCTTACCATTATAGGTCCTACATGATTAGTGCCTTGTATGAAACAATGGATAGAGTGAGCTACAATTAAAGATCAGATTAGAAGCACCAATATTTTCCAAAGTAAAGATTTGAATTGATTTGTAATAGGTCCCACCACTTTGTTCTTGCTCATCTTTATGTGCCGGCACTTAATTTTTTTAATATTAGTGCACGAACACCTTATCGTTTGAAAGTCCAAACAATTTATTATTATTATAATTCCGTTCGAGAGAGAAAACTGTTGTTACACTTTACAAGAAAGTTTATTTGAAGAATTTTATTTTAAACATTTGCCACGTGGCTTAAAGACTCAGTTAAAGCCAGCATATATCATTCAGTATAGGATATGTCAATGCAACAAATGCATGCTAAGTGAGGTTCATATTTACAAAATAGAATCTCGTGTGCTCACCGTGTGCTGTAGAGACAAACCTCGAGAGGCAAAATAGTATTTACGCCCCGGGTGTAGTCTCCACCCTAGAGTTTGTCTCTACAACATACAACAAGCACACGGGATCCTAGCACATAAGATCCCGATTGATATATAAGTGGGGTTAATAAGATCAAAAATAAAAACATGAAAGATTTGGACTTACCACAGCTTAGGCTGCGTTTGCCCCGATTTGTGCTTTTGGATAAGTACTCATTGGATAAATGGCTCAATAGAAGTATTTATCCACAACAACTTATAAACTACTTATATGAAGAAAATAGCGTTTAATAAATATAATTATTTAAGTGCTTATAAAAATTTAGGGATAAAATAGATATTATGAAAATATTAATAAAATTTAAAAATAACATTATTTAAGTGCTTATGAAATCTTAGAGATAAATATGTATTATAAAAATATTATTAAAGTTTAAAAATAGCTTCCTGCATAAATAATAAGAGTCGCTCTCAGCTTACGAGTAATAACTAACCTATTAATAGTTACCAAACACATTTATGACTTAAAAGAGTGCTTTAATAAAATGAAAGTTCAAGCAAACATTTAATTAAGTAGTGACAACCGCAGTGAGGCCGGTTAAGGGAGAAAAAATAGGGATGGCAATGGAGCGGGTTAATTGGGTAACTTGGCCCACCCTCCCCTAATGGTTAGGGTATGGGGCTGGGTTTGGGTCGGATTTGGGTTTGACTCAATTCAAGTCTTTTTGCCATTTATCTATAAATTAATTATATATTATATATTAAAATATATATTTTATAAATAAATATATCTAAAAAAAATATAGATTTAGCTTAGAAAGACCATTTATTTTGAATATATCTTACCCGTCCCGCCCGGATACCGGGCGGGTACCCACCCCTTTGCCATTATTAAAAAAACCCATTCACATTCGCTACTTTTTCCTTTCCTACCCAACTGACGTGTCTCTATGTAATTGGCTGTTTGATTGATACATTGATTTGAGCACGAATTTCGAGAAAGCTTGTGAACGGTTACACTTACACGTAAGTTTACCATCACTATGAAAGTAAGACAGGGGTATTTTAGGACTTCAGTCGCACTTTCTCTCTCCTGACATGCAGTATTTTTGTCGGGATTCTCATGCTAACCCCACCTTCTCCACGACTTCTGAATGCGAGAATCACTCCCCAGTTTACCACTTTACCCCCACTTTCTCTCTTCTCTCTCTCTCCAGCACTTTAACCCCACTCTCTTCTCTCTCTCTAACGCACACACAGAAATTCTCATACCCTTAAACAAAGCAAAATAGTAGATTGCTTTGGCATTTTGGATTTGAAATCGTTTCCTCGGATCAAAGGCTCGTTTAAATCTTCTTCTTCCCCAAGTATACCCTCAACAATCCATATATTCCTCAACATACCAAAGCCCCCTCTCTCTCTATCTCTCTGTTCTGTAAAAGTAAGGAAAGAAAAAAAAAAAAAAAAAAGTAAAATACTGTTTCGCCATGAATGCTCTCTTGCTTCCTTGACACCCATCCATCTTTCTTCCAATCTTCATCTCTCAAAGATTCCAACCCAACTGTGCAAAGTTTAAAAGGACCCAATACAAATCGATTCGCCATGAATATTGTCTTGCTTGCAGATCACACCTACTCCCCTTCTCCTGCTTTACCTTTCTCTCTTTAATCTCAAGAACCAACGATCAAACAAACCGTTCTTTCAAATTTTTCATACCCAGTTCATCTCTTTTCAAATTTCAAAATACCCATGTGTCTTTGTCCAAATGCTCCAGACCCAGAAACCATGCCGTTCTTGGATGTTTGGAAGAAGTTCAAACGTCTGAAACCCCTTGAACCCTCTTTGGGGATTTTTGGGTTCTTCTTTGTTACCATTTGTTTCATCTGCTGCTTTTTTTACTTGGATTACAGAGTTATCAGTAAAGGGTTTCGGTTCCGGGGACAATCGGATAGCTTTGTGGGGTTAAGATTTCATGATTCTGATCGATATAGTCGAGTGGGGTTTCTTGAAGAAGAGGGTAAACGATGTGATTTGTTCAAAGGCGAGTGGATTTGGGATGAAACTTATCCGTTATATCAGTCCAACGATTGCAGGTTTTTGGATGAAGGTTTTCGGTGTTTTGAGAATGGAAGACCTGATAATTTCTATACTAAGTGGCGATGGCAACCCAAAGATTGCAGCTTGCCCAGGTTCTTTCTTTCATCTTCTTTTGTTTCTTACAGTATCGATTCTCAACTGATCTTTCCCAGAATTTATTTCATTGCTTGAGCTTTTCTTGTTCTGGGTTTCGATCTGATACACTTTTCAGACTGGACTGCTTGAGTAAGTCATCATTCAATTTTTTTTTCTATGAAATAAATTCATCATTCTATTGAAATGGGTACATATATTCTTTACTTATTTGAATTTGAATCTTCTTTAGTTTTTTCTCCATTTTATTTTTCTCAATTTTGAAACAGGTTTTAATCTTTGATTCTTTAAGCCAATTTCAGAATTAATGAATTTTGTTCTTCACTTTTTTATTTTTTTTATTGTTTGTTTCTGTCAAGGTTTTGCGCGGTTTCTACTGTTGATAAGCTTATCCCATGAATTTTTGTTGTGTTTATATTTGATTCTATAAAGCAATTAAGAACTATTTTCGTATTGGAAAATGTGTTTTTCTTTTTTCTTCTGTATTCTTTCCATTTTCTTTTTTATGATTAAAATTTTCCTGAAAGTTTCTGATGTCCTAGGAATTGTATCTGCTTTTCTGTTCCTCTCAAAATTTTCTTATCTGTTATTCAATCCATGATTTCTCGAGCTTTGTTCGATAGGGGAAGAAGCTGATTTGCGCCTTTTGATTTCTAATCATGGGGTGGAAACAAGAAAAATCTAACTTGTGTTCTTATCCTTTTCTTGAAGAACAGATTTGATGCAAAAAAGATGTTAGAGAAGCTGCGGAACCGCCGGCTAGTATTTGTTGGCGACTCAATTGGAAGAAACCAGTGGGAGTCGCTCCTCTGCATGCTGTCTTCTGCAATTCCTGACAAGAATTCAATCTATGAAGTGAATGGCAGTCCAATCACAAAACACAAAGGATTCTTGGTGTTCAAGTTTAGTGACTTTAACTGCACTGTGGAGTACTACAGGGCTCCATTCCTTGTTTTGCAGAGCCGGCCGCCTACCGGAATTTCGGTAAAGGTGAAGACTACCTTGAAATTGGATCAAATGGACTGGACATCCATGCAGTGGAGAGATGCAGATATTCTTGTCTTCAACACTGGTCATTGGTGGAACTATGAGAAAACCATAAGAGGGTACTTTGATTATTTTTCTTTTCTCAACAATGGTTTGCTAATCTGAAAAAAAGATAATTTTGGGAAACTGAAGAAGTATTTAGATGGTGTAGATGGCCCAAATGGACTGGCTAGGTGAACGGTCCACCTCACGCCATGTGTCACCCGTGCAAAGCATCTGAACCACAGATCCTGGTCCTATGAGAGGGTAATCTCTGGGGAACATTGTGGGCCTGTGGGTTGGAGACCATGGGCAAAGAGGCGTGCTGCTGGGGGGTCCGCCCCCAGCTGGCTCACTCAAGGGAGGATCTTGGACGCCTAGCCGTCATAATCGTTAACGGTAACGTAACTAACCGTTACTTTCCCATCACTATATATATACCCTCATCCTCGAGAGTAGAGAGATGCATACGTGAAGAAGTGTAATGCCTCTACACAGCAAAAACCCTATTTTTTCCTCCCAGGATCCCTTGAGTGCGCTTTGCCCCTCCTACCAGTCACTGGGCCTCGACCCCACATCACACAAACCACACCTACAGAGGGATTATAATTTTAGAGACGATTGTATAATTTTGCAGTTAATGAATTGAATAGGGACCTTTGGATTATACATCTCCGAGGGATGTGAAAAAGAAAAGAGCATGAGAAAGAAGGTCGTGTAACCTTGGATTTCATTTTAGAATTCGCCAAACTTACAATCTTCCCTTTGTTTATTGGTCAGGGGTTGTTACTTCCAAGAAGGTTATGAGGTCAAGATGGAGATGAGTGTAGAAAGTGCATATAGAAGGTCTATCGAGACTGTGCTCAACTGGATAGGCAGTGAAGTGAATTCAAGCAAGACCCAAGTATTCTTTCGAACGTATGCTCCAGTGCATTTCAGGTTTGTCTCACTACTTAAATTAATTCGTTTATTTGATTATAGTTCATTATTTTTAGATTTTTTTTTTCTTCTCTTGGAATGGGGATAGGGAAATTGATATTGCATTTACATGTCATAATACCTAATCTTCTCTAACCATTTTTGTTCAGAAGGTTGTATTGTATTAGCCTTTTTCATTGCTCAGTTGAAAATAAGAAGAAGAAGAAGAAGAAGATTGTCTATATTGAAAAAACAAGAAGCCTCATTTCTCTCTGCTTGCATAATCTATGTTCTGTTTTACTATCTGTTTTTAGCTTCTTCTTTTCTTTTTTTTTTTCACTTATTCCAAGATGGTTGTTTTCACTTATCATAACAATATCATTCAAAATAACTAGAACCTCAAAAAAATGTAGGATTTTGGCTTTTGATGGACTTAGAAACAAATGGATTAAAGAGGCGGTATAATAGGAAAATCATAGAAAACAAGTTGATTTTTCGCTAGGTGGATCTTGATCCCACTGACTCATTTGTGTATTAACTCTTAAGACACAGACTCTACATATTGGTAACAGCGAAATATGCAATGTTTTTAGCTTTAAGGTATACAAACTTTCGTCTTGAGTCCAAACTTCCTGATCTGTATCATCTTAGTGTTTATTCCCAGTCCAGGGTGTATTCTTCATCCATTTTTTTTTCCCGGGTTAGTCTTATACTACATTTCTTTCATGGTTGAGCTCAATTGGCTTTCTACTTGCTTTGCTAGAGGTTTTCTGGTTTTGTTGTTGTAGTTTTATTACAGAATTCCAGCTCTCATGGGCAAGGTTTTAAATTTCGCCAACATATCGCCATTTTCTAGTCTGGTGACACGAAATATGGGGGTGATATTTCCCCATTTCGGCGATCATGCCGGCGAAATATCACCATTTTCTAGTCTGGCAACACGAAATATGGGGGCAATATTTCGGTGACATTTGGCAATATTTTGGCAAAATTTCGCCAGGCTCCCTGGCAAACTCTCAGGCGAAATCGAAATTTAGAACCTTGCTCATAGTTCAGGAGAAACTAGTAATGCCATTCATGCAAACTAGTTACAGGGTTGCAGTCATTTTGAACTTACGGCGCCGTTTTGCGACCTACTCATTTGAGCCACAGAACTGCATATATCTGTGTACTTTCACTACAGAAGTATAAATTAATATGTTGTTACTGCATCATAGTATGGCACTATTCGTTTTCAGAAAGCCGTTATATTTCTTATGTAGCTAACAATAACCCAGGTTTTACAGAGGTGGGAACTGGAACACTGGGGGGACCTGTCACTTGGAAACCCTGCCAGAGCTCGGCTCATTGCTGGTGCCATCTCATACCTGGGCCCAATTCAACATAGTCAATGACGCATTATCGGCGTGGTTAAACAAGTCTCATGGGATAGAACTTGATGTGTTGAATGTAACACATATGACATCATGGAGGAAAGATGGCCATTCATCCTTGTACTATTTGGGGCCTGATACCGGCCCTGCCGCCATTCACAGGCAGGACTGCAGCCATTGGTGTCTACCCGGAGTTCCCGATGCGTGGAACGAGCTCCTCTATGCACTTTTCCTCCGGCAAGAAGTTGATCGAACGCAGAATTCAACGTCACCTTCTCTACCACAACTGTGAGTGGATTGACAAAGGCTTAATCCAATTATTGTGAATTATTGAGGATGTTATGAAGAGAGCTAACATTCTCGAAGTTTGTCATATTAGGAGGCCGCCGGAATCGCCGGTTCTCGTTAACGACAAACTTATTGTCTGAGAAAATACCGAGGCTGTATGTACCATTGGTGGAGATATTGTGGGGTGGAATTCTTGGTCCCAAACTTTGAATGTACACTAGAGATTGATAGGGTTTTTGGTGGGATACAAATACAATAGGAAGATGTATACATGGGTGTGAGATGGTTATAGTTTACATGGTAAAATTAGTTGGGATTGTTAAGAGACATTTCTTCATTTGACTATTATTGTAGTCTCTAATTCTGTATAGACATGAACTGCTGTTCTTGCTATTTTCTTTTTCTTTTTTTTTTTCAGTTGATTGTAAGGCAAAATTCTCCCTTGATAATAAGGCAAGGCAAGTGTGGGGCATGTAGTTATTTCATTCATGTCTGAACTACCAATTTCTAGAGAGTGTTCTGTTGTTCCATGCATGGTGTAAAGGATCGGTCAATCCCGGGTCGATCCAGTATGGATTGTACGACACCCTCGATATTTTCTATCTTAAAAAAAATAAATTGGGCCATGTTTTGGATCTGCCAATTCAACTCTGTATCAGACTGAGACGATCACGGATCCGATACTGAGTTTAAACACTATGGTTAGATAAAGATTCAACATTATCAATATTTAGCTCCAAAAGTAACAACCTTAATAAACGACTCTTTGAATGAGGGATTGAAGAGTTTCGTGTAATCCAATTCAATGGGAAAGATCAGTTCTGAAGCCCTAGTTTTTTTTTTTTTCAGGTACTACTTTGCAATCTAATGAAAATTGATAACCAAAATTTATAAATAGTAAGAATCTAATTTTTATGAGTTTTTGTAAACTCTTCAATCAGTAACTTCATCTCATGAACTCTTTCCAACTGGAAACAATTAATAGAAAAAAAATGTAAATATCAGTTACATCATGAAGAACATTGATCAGATTCTTCTTCTTCTCCCTCTTCTATTCATTCTTCTTACAATCCCCGTTACTGGAGAACCACCACTGGAACCTTGAATCCATCTCTGCAACTCTCCTCTCCCCAACCTCAAAAACACCATTACAGCACAAACACAAAACCCCAAGATCCAATCTTTCATACCTCTCTTCCAACTCTTTATCGGAAACCCTAACACAGACATACCCAGAATCCCGAAACCCAAACCGGTTTCGAATTCTTTCCCCAAAACCAACAACAAACCTAGAGCACAGATCGCCAACATACCGATAAACCCTAATTTTCTCCCTCTCCTGTTCCAACCCTCCCCGCCGAGACTTTTCCGAAACCCAAACCCTCCACCATTTCCACCTCCGTATTCTTTGATAATAAAATCGAGTGGCTCCGGTAAGATTCTCAGGTTAGATGCGATGAACGAGATACATTGGAGCGCAGCTTTACTTGATTTTCGCCAGACATTTCGTCTCCGATTCTTTCTCGCAGAGATAATCAGATCACAAGAAATGGAGAAAGAAGATCGATTAAGCCCCGAGACATCCAAGGATCTGCTAAACGAAGGAGATTCTCTGCTTGTCAATGGAAATGTTTCTGTAGGAACCCTAATAAAAGAATGGTAGAGCAAATAATCTTTGAAGAGGATGGATTGAGGCTTGAAGAGCGAATTCTGGTGCATTGTCTGATCCTTTCTTTGTTTTCCAGCCAAAAGAGGTGCAGAGGAAAGGAGAGGAAGAAGCCGTTACAAGGAACTGCAAATATATAGGTCTGGGCTGGCACCACATGGTCTCCTCTCCTCCTTTTGAAAAAGATTGGACTGTAGCAATGGGTCGAATCGTAACCGAGTCGAGGCTTAAACGGTTGTATCGGGTTCGACCCGTTTACCAACGAGTAAGGAAAATTTCAACCCGAACCCAACCCGCCATAAACGGGTCGAACTTGCAAACCTGTTTAAAAAATAAATAAATAATTATTTTAATTTTAATATTATTTTAAATTAATAAAATAATAATAATAAAATAAAAAATAATAATACTAATAATACGGGTCAAGCGGGTTTGGTAGGGTTCGGCCCGTTTACGAACGGGTCGATAAAACTTTAACCCAAACACAACCCATTTAATAAACGGGTTCGACCCTAACCTGTTTAGTTGGGTTGGGTCAAGTTTTGCCAACTCTAAATTGGACTCACCATCTAGATGAAGTGTATCAAATCAAATGGATGGTTATTTGAGGCACCCTATTGTTTGCTATTCCAGGCAATAATTTTTTTTTTTTTTTTTGTTGGTGACGTGGAACCCTGACCTTACTTGGTGGACAGGGTTAACCTCAGATACATGACCTTACCCACTAAGACCATATATCAGGTACGTTCAGGGACTCAAACCTCGAACCTTGGGTTCTCGCACCGGAGAGCAATCCAAATAACATTAGGCTTCGTTTGACTTGGGTGGATATAGAACAAAAGAAAGTGTGTAGTACATTAGAACAATTTTTTATCACATAGAAAATTGACATGACCTCAAACCATAAATCACGGGACCAACCTTTGGATAAGCATATGTATAATATTTTAGGATTCAAATCATCTAAGGTCTCAAAGAAAGAAGAAACAGTAGCAAATGAAAATCATATACATACTCTTAATAGGGCATTTGTTATGTATCCTATTATTATTATTATTCAGTATAAAACATGTTAATGTCATGAATGTATGATAAGTGGGATCTACATCAAATATGTCCTCCTTTGAATGGTGTTTGGGTACATAACAGATACCCATATTCACTTTCAGCCCCAACCTTGGCCAGATAATCCCACCACTATTAGACTCAGTGAAGCTGTGTTTGATAGAAACCTGCCAGTTTTGATTTAAGTTTTCAATCTTTAGGCCGGGTGGGGGGTTTGGGTTTAAGCTTTCAATCGATAAATTGAGTGGAGGCTTGATTATTTTAACCAGTTCAATAATTGTTTTTTTTTTGGGATTCCCTCGGTATACTTTCTTTCTTTTTGTAAATTTTTGGCCTTTAACCCTTTTTAATACAAATACCTTTACTGATAAAAAAAAAAATTGGGTGCATATTTGATTATTTTATCCCGTTTATTCAATGGGTGGATTTGAGTTGAATCCGTTCAATTGCCATCTCTACTTAGTTTTCAATCCATAGGTCGGGTTCGTTTGGGTTTAAGCTTTCAATCCATAAGTTGAATGTGGACATGATTATTTGAACCCGTTTATTAAATGGACGGATTTGAGTTAATAACTTAATATCCTCTACCAATCCAACCCGAACCTGCTCGATTGCCACCTCTACTCAAATCCGAGAGGACTATAGCTTGGCTTCACACATGACAAGTTGGATACCCGTCTCAATGATACATATGAAACCTGGTCCGAACCCGACCGTTTCATTTTCAATTTTATCCGTTTTGCTTAACATCATAGTTTTAAATTTTGGATTTTTCAATGATTTCAGAGAAAAACGGAACTAAAAAATCCTAAATTTTGGATATTTCGCAAAATTTTAGTGGAAAATATTTGAACGAAATAAAGGTCCAAAATTTCGGATATTTCGTCAAAATAAATTCATTTTTTTTATTTAAAGTATTTTAATATACTTAATTTTGGCTAATTTATTTATTATTATTTTATTTTTTATTAATAAGTACTAAGTAATAACTTCTAAAAAAATTAATAATAATATTTATTATAATACAGTTGGATTTGGGACCTTTGGATAAAAAATGAATGGTGAAAAGACTGACAATTTGATGGTATTTATAGAGTTTTAAATGTATTTTTTTTTATTTTTATTTTTAATTAGGCTTTTGAATTTATTTCGATCGAAATATCCGAAATCTCGATCGAAATTTCGTTGAAAAAGTGCAGATTTTAAGCGAAATAAAATTAGATAAATACAAATATTTCGTTAAGATTTTGCCAAATATTTGACACTTATTTTACCAAATAATTCAACCCAAAAAATGTCTTTTCGCATTTTATCAACCATATTCGAAACCGAAATTTCGGCAAAATTTGAAAACTATGCGTAACATCCCGGTCCAAAGGCGTTGAAGTTCATCTAAGAGAAGAACATCTCAGCCACCGTCGGGTCTTAAATGATTCGAGACGTGACCAGATGGGTGTTATAAAGTGGAGCTGTCTCAGTCTGTTCAGTGAAGGCAAGGTGTCGGGCACGTTTCGTCACCAAGAACCAGGAAGGGCGCCATGGCTGATGATTCCACCGCGCAAAATAGCAGCAGATGGAGAGACCTCAACAAGCTCCTCTCCAGGCCTGGCAACCTCGTTGGTCCTGGTTTCGAACCAGGTCCTGAGGTTCGTCTTACTCTCTCTTTCTCTCTCTTCAAGGGTTCTTGTAAGAATAATCGGTTTTCTCTTTTCGTTTTCGTTTTTGTTTTTTTCCGATGCAGTTGCTGAACGACCTTCAAGAATACGCGAAGGTTTTGGTGGTGGGAGCAGGTGGGTTGGGTTGTGAACTGCTAAAGGACCTGGCATTGTCTGGTTTCAAGAACCTCGAAGTCATTGACATGGACCGAATCGAGGTTTCTAATCTTAATCGTCAATTTCTCTTCAGGTTTCCCTTTCCATTCTCCTCGAATTTCAATGCCTTTTCGTTTACAACAGCTTAGATTCGATATCAGTGTAGAGTTTTTATCTTTTTAAATTCATAGTATTTGTAAGTTGGATTACTTTGTGATCAATATAGCTACTGGGTTTGAAAATTAGGCTCAGATGGTTTTGGAATGGTTGAATATATTGTTTTCAATGTTTAAATCACAGATAGTCTAGATGAAATTAATGCTTTTTCTAAGGTCATGTGGGATCGAATGCTTGTAGATGGAATCCATGTCATGTTCAATCTCCTACTTTGTTCTGTATATATTTCACGTGATTGATTCTTATGATAACAAATGCCCTAAACAAGTTAGCTCAACCGGCAGGCTCTCCAGCTTAGGAATTGGAGGTCCGAGGTTTGAGTCCCTCGGCTTACCTGATATATGATCCTTGTCGGTGGGGTCATATATTTGGGGTTTATCCTTTCCCCACTAAGTGGGGTCGGGGGGGTTTTACGTCACCAAAAAAACAATGCCCTAAACAAAGGAAATGGTATAAGGGAGATACCTGCCTCTGTGTTAATAGACCATTGATTACTCAAAAGATATTCTATTAATTTTGATGGAGATTCAAGGATGTCAAAAAAATCTGAACGTCAGAATTTTACCGAACAAATATAAATGACATCAAATCACCTTCTATAAGGAGTTACGAAGGTTAATAGTTATAGTTTTTTATGTTTTATTTTATTTTATTTTTGTGAGTACTACAAGTTCTGCGAGCTACTATGCTGCATTGGTCTAGATATGGGTATCAGAAGAACATAACACAAGTGCGGACTATTGGATTCAGATAATTTAAAAAATTATAAGTCATGGACATGGCAGGATGATTAAATAATTTAGTAAATTCATATGATATCTTGGATTAAACAATATTTGTATCTGATGAACTATTTCATATACATTAAGCAAGGGTGTAGGGATCTTAATAAATGTTAAGTTATCCATTTAGAAGAAATAGTGATATCAAACACTTATTCATTTCAGTTTATACACACACACACACACACACACACACACACACACACACACACATGTATGTATATATTGAAGAAATTTATGGAGGTGTATGAAGGCAGCTACTTCTCGGGAGAGACAAGGTATGCAGAATGAAATAGTGATATGAAATACAAACTGATTGCATAGGAAAAGTCTCTCCATTCAGCATAGTATCATGAAGGAGATCACCTTTTTCTTTGTGCTTATTTGCCATCTTGTTGACTGAGCTAAGCACTCTTGAGAACGAGATGTTTACTGAAAGAACTACGGATCACCTCTCTCTTAATTTCAGCACATGACAGCATCCAAGAGCCATATATGCATGCAATAGCATGCTGGATGATCATGCTTGCATCACCTTTACAGATTTGATGGTGGTTTTTTAGGAAACTCAGGAATATCAGGTTTTTGAAGTATTGAATACGTGGTGTAGTCTATTCATAGTGATTGTACATGATGTAGTAATGTAGGAAACCATTTAGTGAACATGTAATTGTTTGTAGCATATTCAGTTATGATGAAGCGTTCTTTATGCTCGGGAAAGATTTTATTCTATTTTCTTGGATGGATAGAAAGATTCTATTAGTGACCATGAAGGAAAATGAAGGTACCATATAAACAAGGTGTTTTGAGGAAATTGAGGTCAAAATAGGAAAAAAAAAAGGTTAACATAAAACTGTATCATAAAATAATTGTATTCAATTTATTATCATCATCATATGCCTTATCCCAAATGGTTGGGGTCGGCAACAAGAATCACGTTCCTCCATCCCAATCTATCAAAAACCATATCTTCAATCAAATTAAGAGTATGCAAATTCTTTTTGATTGATTCCATCCAGGTTCTTTTGGGTCTTCTTCTCCCCCTTTTAGAACCTTCAATGATTTCTCTCTCACACCTTCTCACAACCGCTTTCGTAAGTCTTCGCTTTACATGTCCAAACCATCTTAACTTACTTTCCTTTATCTTATCTCCTAATTGGGTCATACCTAAACAACCTCGAATATGTTCATTTCTCACATTATCTTTCCTAGTCTTCCCAAACATCTATCTCAACATTCTCATCTCAGTAACGTTCATTCTATGCATATGTTACTTCATTGTCGCCTAACATTTGATCCATACATCATAGTAGGCTTAATGGCTATCCTATAGAATTTTTCTTTTAATTTGAGTGGAACACGTCGATTGCATAGCTCTCTTGAAGCAAACTCTAATTCTATGAACAACATCCTCATCAACATTTCCCTCTTTATGTTTAATTGATCCTAGATACCGAAATTGATTGCTTTTAGGAATTGTTTGATTTTCAATTCTTACTATTGCTTCACTTCTGCTATTGTTTGTGCTAAAGTTACATTCCATGTACTTGGTCCTTGTTTGAATTATCCTAAAATCTTTTGATTCCAAGGTCTCCCTCTATACCTATAATTTTTCATTTACTCCCTCCCTAGTTTGGCCTACTAAAACTGCATCATCTGCAATAAAGCATACACCAAGGTACCTCATCTGAATACGAGTAGTTAATTCATCCATAATTAAAGCAAAAAAGATAGGGACTCATAGCTGAACCTTAATGTAAACCTATCTTTGCTAGAAACTCATTTGTCTTGTAGGCTACATCTCTCACCCGAGTTATCGCTCTTTCATACATGTCTTTAATAACCTCGATTTATCTGATTGGTACTCTTTTCCTGCTCAAAACCCACCGGATTAAATCTTTAGGGGGTGTATCATATACTTTCTCTAGATCAATAAAGACCATGTGAAGATCTCTCCTCTTCTCTCTAAACTTCTCCATTAATTGTCTAAGTAAAAAGATAGCCTCAAGGTAGACTTCCCTGGCATAAAATGAAATTGATTTTCAGACACCTGGGTTGTTCTTCCTAACCTTTGCTCCATCGCCCTTTCCCTTAATTTCATGGTATGACTAATCGTGATAATTCCATGATAATTGGTACAATTATGAACATCTCCTTTATTCTTATATATATGTACTATCGTGCTCTTCCTCCAAGCATCTGGCATTTTTCTAGTCCTTAGAATTCCATCAAATAATTTGGTCAATCACAGTATATCGATCTCTCCCATGCACTTCCACACTTCAATTGGACTACCATCAGGTCCTAGAGCCTTTCCTATTTCCATTTTGGCTAATGCTCCCTTCACTTCTGAGACCTTAATTCTATGAACATAACAATGTTCACTTGCCTCTCCAATAGCCGCATTCTCACCTAACATACACCTATCTGTATCTTCACCATTTAATAATTTTTTGAAAAATATTTTCTCCACCTTTCTTTAATCTCCTCATCCTTTACTAAGACTCTCAAATCCTCACTCGTAATGCACCTAACTTGATCTAAATTTCTTGTCCTGCTCTCTCTTAGTCTTGAAAGTTTATACATGTATTTCTCACCTTCTCTTGTTCCTAACTTATTATATAAGTTATCATATGCCAGTCTTTTGGCCTCATTTATTATCTTTTTAGTTTTTATTTTATTTTATTATTTATTTATTTATACTTTTCTAAGTTTTCTTGGTTCTTATTTCTTTGCCAAGTTCTAAAATATGATATTTTTTCTTTATTTATCTTTTGAACTTTTTCATTCCACCACCAAGTCTCCTTCTGGGATTGAATTTTGCCTCTAGATTCTCCTAAGACCTCTTTCCCTATTTTTTTTAATGCAATTGGCCATTTCATATGTAACAGATTCATTACCATAACCTATGCAATAGTCATATGTAATTTCCTCATTCAATTTGTCGCTATTATTAGTATTTTGGTTAAATGTAAGTGAATGCAAAAGTTTCTTTTAGTTCTTTGGCTACCTTTGGTTCTTAAAATCATGGTTATCTCACTTATTTCTAGTTAGATCATTTTCCTAAACTATAGTTATTGGTGTTGTAGGCTTCAAGATGTTGGAAAGCCTAAGGCTGAGGTGGCAGCACAACGTGTGATGGAAAGAGTCAGTGGTGTGAAAATTGTGCCTCATTTTTGTCGGATTCAAGATAAGGACATTGAGTTCTATAATGATTTCAACATTATTGCCCTTGGTCTTGATTCAATTGAGGCTCGGAGCTACATTAATGATGTCGCCTGTAGTTTTTTAGGTTTGTTTTCTACTACTATATTGTTTAAAATGATTTACAACTGTCATTTCAGATGCTTTACTGTTGAATTAACTGTAAATAAATCCATCAGTTTTCTTTAGGTCATAATTTTGCATTTTTCATCTTGAAATGGCTATTACAGACTTTATCTTACATGTCTTGTTTCCTCAATTATAGTAGTAATGCCATTGGTCATAATGGAGTGTTAGGTGCCTGTTAAACACCAATTACTCTAAAAGCTCAAGCTGTTAGAGAAAGGCACAACAATGTATATCAAATGGTTGAACACCCCTCTGCACGGGAACAACACATCTGTGGGATAACAGGGCACCGAGGCAAATGCACACCATACACACTCGCACAGAAACAACACACATCCGTGGGAGAACAACACAAACACATACCCTCCGGGATTCAAACACTCAACCTCCCGCTCTGTACCATGTTAAACACCGTTTGCTCTAAAAGCTCAAGCTTTTGGAGAAAGGCACAACAATGTATATCAAATGGTTCAGCAGTGCCCATGTTTTTGCGCATTGTGACATTGATATGATTTTAGGCTATTATTCTCTTGTCATGTCCTGACCTTTGGCCACTTAAGATCAAAGCCATTGTCTTGACAGTGGTTAATCACAGGGTTAAACATTTGATGCTTTACTTTAACAAAGGAGAAAGAATAAGGCAATCTCCTCCTTGTGGAAATTAATAAAGCTATTTCTCCCATGTACTGCATGCAATACCAGAGACATTGGGAGTCTATTTGCTGTTTCTTAATTCATTGTGTGATGGCGAGCTTGTTTGATACCATCTCTTCAATCTTTTTGAGATAGCTTGGGTTGTTCTTCTTGACATCCAAGATATGCTCAACTAGTTGGCAAGGAATGATTATCAGAATCTTTTGCTCTTGCTATTCCACTGTATACCTAGGGAGAAAGAAACAAAAGGTCTTTCAGGGACATTAGCTCATATTCCCATCGTCATTTGATTGTTTAAAATTTTATTCGTAGTAGTTCATCAGGTCTTTGCCTGTGCTAAGTTCAATGATATATTCATCAATCAGGTGCTGAAAATTTGGAAAGAGGTATTTTACATGTTTCGTTACATTTGATCACTCCTAGATGTGGATCCACCTGCCTAGGATGCAATCAAGTTGAACATTTGATGGATATCATCCAGAATCGGGTACTGTAGATATGGGAATAACTTTGGGAATGGCAGTGTGATATCTATGCATATTTCAACGTTGTTAAGGTTTGAAAGTCTGAGAGCGCAAAGGCTATATTACTTCTTTTTGGGCCAAAAACTGCAAAGGTCATAACATAGACGGCCCTACCGATAACTAGTTAGTTGGGCTGGCATAGAGGTATTCTTGACCCATTTTGTTAACTTAATAGGTCAAATGGTCAACCTAGGATTATGGTGAAAGTTATTTATTTTTAGGAATTTCTATTGATGTTTCCTTTTATGTTAGTGTTATAGAGACCTTGGAACCGAAATGTTTTAAAATAAGTAGAACTAAGACTGAGTATATGGAATGTAACTTTAGCACAAATAATTATAGGGGTGAAGCAACAATAAGAATTGAGAATCAAGAGATTCGTAAAAGCAATCAATTTTGTTATCTAGGATCAATTATCCAAAAAGAGTGGAATATTGACGAGGATGTTGCTTATAGAATTAGAGTTGGATGACTTAAGTGGAGAAGTGCTTCCAGAATGCTTTGCAATCGACGTGTTCTAATCAAACAAAAAGGAAAATTTTACAGGAGAGCCATTTGGTCTGCTATTGTATGGATCAGAATGTTGGGCAAAAATGAAGCAACATATGCATAAGATGAACATTGCTGAGATGAGGATGTTGAGATGACTGTGTGGAAGGGAGATGAGGATGTTGAGATGAATGTGTGGAAGGCTAGAAAAGATAAGGTGTGGAATGAGCATATCCAAGGATATTTGGGTGTGGCTGAAATAGGAGATAAGATAAAAGAAAGTAGGTTAAGATGGTTTGGGCATGTAAAGCGAAGACCCAGGGAAGCAGTTGTGAGAAAGCGTGGGGGAGAAATCTTTGAAGGATCTAAAAGGGGGAGAGGAAGACCGAAAAGATCCTAAATGATGTCAATAAAAAAGGATTTGGATACTCATAATTTGACTGAAGATGTCGTTCTTGACAGATTGGGATGAAGGAGTAGGATTCTTGTTCCTGATCCCAATTAGTTGGGATAAGGCATTTGGTGATGATGAAATCTCTACAATAGCTGTGCTTGTTTGTTGTTGTTGTTGTTTTTTTTTTTTAAGTTCAATTAGAAGTAGAAAAGCTCTCTCTCTCTCTCTCTCTCTCTCTCTCTCTCTCTTTAAACCATTACTAACTGTTTTTAAAATTAATGAAAAATCGATATTTGCAACTATTTTGCTTTAAGGTGTGATTTCTCCTTCGTTCATAGAGGTGAGACTACATTATCAAACTTTAACCTATGATTGGTGAGAATCCTATTAAGGATCGAGGTCCAACTTGAGATTCATGTTGGCCGGCGTTAATATTGGAGCAAGTTTTGATCCTTAGACTTGCTTTGTTTAGTTAATAATATTGTTTTTTTGTAATGTTTTGATTTATTTAGTTGTAAACATGTCTAAGTAAGCATTTCACAGATTTCCATTCAATTTTCCCCTTTTCCCATGTTTCCTGCATTTTTCCAACTTTTTGGGCGATAGCAATACTTCTATTGATATATGTAGCGATATTTTTCCTTTCCCTAGGTGGCGATATATTTAGCGATATAGATATTTAAAATCTTGAGCATAGCCACTTTCTTTAGGCTTTAACACCCCTATCTTGTAACATTTTTATACATCGTAACACCATCTTTTTCTAGGCTGTAAGCCTGTAATAGCTACACCTTGTCATACACTCTAATAGTTCTCGTCACACTTTAGTCTCCACCATGGTTTAAAGTTTCCACCGAAACTGATACGTATTGGTTTTATGTGGGTTAATATGTAATTGACTGCGATACCAGATAAGCTTGGTTTTGACTGAAACCCAATATGTATGACCAGAACCTGATTCGTGTCGAATCCTAATATGTCAGTCAGATAGTATTGGTGCTTTTTCCTAAGGCGGCTGGGGGTGGGATGGGTGTCGCCAGATAGTATTGGTGCTTTTCTCTGTCAGTGGCATTTCC
>JAUPMG010000006.1:14195234-14211376 GCA_031762675.1 Pachysandra terminalis | reverse complement strand
CATGTCTAAGTAAGCATTTCATAGATTTCCATTCAAATTTCCCCTTTTCCCATGTTTCCAACATTTTAGGCGATAGCAATACTTGATATCTTTAAGCTGTAACACCCCTATCTTGTAACCTTGTTATACATCGTAACACCATCTTTTTCTAAGCTAAAAGCCTGTAATAGCTACACCTCCTTGTCATACACTCTAATAGTTCTCGTCACACCCTTTAGTCTCCACCATGGTTTAAAGTTTCCGCTGAAACTGATACGTATTGGTTTCATGTGTGTTGATATGAAATTGACTACGATACCAGATAAGCTTGATTTTAACCGAAACTACGTATGACCATTACCTGATTTGTGTCGAATCCTAATATGTCAGTCAAGTAGTTTCCTTATAAATTGTCTAGTCTCAGCCAAGACATATTGTTACTTATCAATACATATTGCTTTTGCCCAAGGCTGATACTTGATTTAAATCGAACTTAAAACAATCTTATCCACTAGTGTAGATCGTAGCCTACCCTTTACTCTCTCTCTCTCTCTCACGATCCACATGGTCCCACTCCCTTTTCTCTTTTACTCACCTGCAGGCCAAAGCTTACACAACTATACCATCGCACAGCCTACACCCCTTTTCTGTCACTCCTCTCCCTCTCTCTCTCTCTCTCTCGCTCTCTCTCTCTCTCTCTCTCTCTCTCGCTCTCTCACACATACACAAGCCCATGATCCACCTCTTCCCTCCTCCCACTTGAACACCCCCTCCCAGTCTCACCCCATTAAATTTGTTTAATCCATAGCCTACCAGGAAAAAGAAAAAAGAAAAGAAAAAAAAGAAAGAAATAGAACAAAAGAAAAGAAAAGAAAGAGAAGGATATAAAAAAAATGACAAAAACCAAGTGGTTACAATAAGTGGAAAATTGTTCATACCAGAACAACCATGCAAGGGCTTTCGCAATCACAATTAGATGATCTGCTACTTGATCTGGTGAATCAGATGGGTATGATCACCTAAAGAATCAACATGAGCTAGAGTTTCCTGTACGGTGATCCAAACCCTAAAGACGTGATGGAAATTGAATGAGCAATAGAACGGATGAATGGTGTGGCCAAGTAAATTATGGATGGTGACGGTAGTGAGAGAGCTCTGCCCATACAACCTGAAAATCATGGTGTGCCACGATTAGGTGCAAGATTCAAGGTATCTAACCTCAGTTCACCTATTGTTTTCCAAGGTCCCCCCATCCACTTATCATGACTATAGAAACCACATGACATGTTTTAATAATTTTTTAACGTAATTTCGTAGATGATGTTGCTAAACGGGTGTGTGCAGAAGTCCAATATTTCTTTGGGAAGCTTGACCCTCGTGTTTTCTTGGGTTGGTTGATGTCTCAACAACTACTTTGAGTGGTACGACATGTCTAGTGATAGAAAATTTTGTTTTGTGTGAATATGAAATTGAAAAGCCAAGCCCTGATTTGGTGGAATTGTTTTGAAAAGAACACTTTGTTATTTGAGGCAACCTCCAATCTGATTGGGAGTGATGAAACTCAAGGAGGACGAGAAATATCTTCCTTCTGATTATTAGGAATCCATCTTTGAATAACTAATACTCCTTCGACAAGGCAGTTTGTCATTTGATGATTACATGAGCGGGTTCGTTGAACTTTCCATATGAAGGCAAGGTAATGAGTTCGAATGGCAAGCTATTTCTCCAGACAGAACTGGTATTGAGGCTGGAATCAAGAAGGAATTATCTATTATTTTACTAGTTGGTGTGGATGAAGTATATCCAATGGCGCTTAAGATTGAAAACCAATTGAGTTATCTTCAATTTGGACAATTATATCTGCTGTGGTCAAGAACTCATTATCTTGTGCAACTTTGGTGCCCCATTCCAATTTAGGATCAACAAATTTTACCCGTTACTAGAGATTCTGTTCTTGCAATCAACTGGATAGCCAACTGTGCTGATTGCAAAGCAGGGGCATAAGAAATGCTTCCCATGGAACGGTTGTGATCAACTGAATAGCCAACTGCCATTGCGAGTTTATTGCAATGGCCTGTTATTGGACAATTATCTTCTTTACGAATGATTACCTGTTTATATTTTTCATAATATGATTACCTTCTTTTTTTTCAATGCAAAAGCACTGCAATGACTCCTTGTTGGTTGGTCCATATGTTTGTTAGGGCCTCCTTACTATGATAGGATTTATTAGCCTCTCACTTATGTTTGGAACATGTGTTAATATTAGGGGTTATTGTGTTAATGTCATGATATGGGACGCATATCCCTTGACAGCGGAAACTTCACTGTCAACAATGTGCCACAGAATGAGCTGAATTAGGGATTATAAATCTTCCAGTAATTGTTACTGGACGTGTCTGATTCTTCTACTGCAAAGTGAGCTTCATAACCTCATGTCTACTGGTTTTGTCAATGGCCCCTATACCTTCCTAATATTTTTAAGCCTTAAACCTCCATTTTTTTTGGTTAAAGAAAAAGGTAACCTGTTCTTGTGGGAGTTAGCATATCTTCTACATTAGCTTTTTTACTTGGGAGCAGGAAGAATTTTGGAGGCCTTTTGATTCTCTTGACAACAGAAGTTATAAGGTGTGATCATGTATAGGAAGACTATAGGATAACAAATTTATTAGTTGCAAGAAAGCTATATAGCGAATGACTATTATCTTCGGTATTTTTAACGTAGGTTTAAATAAGATAGTTAGCTGGGATTGAATTGAGTAGTGACGATGATCTGTTTATACTGAAGGTAATAGGAAGGGTAAGATTGGAATAATGACCAGAAATTTGAGGTTTGGAAGTTGACGAAGTAACAAATGCATTTAAAGTTTGGAAGTTGACGAAGTAACCCATCCATGTAAAAATAGAGGAATAGGGAGTTCATCTGAATCACTGTAAGAAATTGATGGATGGGTGCTGATTCCCTGGATTTCTCTATCCTCTTCATTTCCCCTTTTTTTATCTGGTATAAAAAGCTTACCACTTTCCTAGAGCATTCATTTGTAGTGTCTACCGGCTTAATCAGTGATCAACATTTTTGTAAGAACAACTGCTCAGAGGCTTGTACTGCCAAACTTGGTAGTTTCAAACTAGTTGCTGTATTGTTGGTATTTTATATTAAATTATTCCTGTGTACTATTCCTCTGAGGATATGCTGCTATCCTTGTCTATTCCTTATGCTATTTCTGGTAAATGAACACTTGCCATTCTTAAATTAACTAGGTTTAATTACAGTTGTCTAAGCTTATCTAGTTTGTGTCATCTTATTTTTTTGGGAAATCTAGAGTATGATTCTGAAGATAATCCATGTGAAGAAACAATTAAACCTATGGTGGATGGTGGAACCGAAGGTTTCAAGGGCCATGCTAGGGTTATCTTGCCAGGGGTCACACCATGCTTTCAGTGTACCATCTGGCTGTTCCCCCCTCAAGTGAAGTTCCCTTTATGCACTCTCGCAGAAACCCCGAGAACGGCTGCCCATTGTATTGAATATGCCCATTTAATCAAATGGGAAGAGGTAATAAAGAAGCATTCATCCTTTTAGCATTCCTTCTAAGAATGTTCTTCGACGGATTGCTAGTTCATTTTATTAAATATTTCACATGCAGGTACATGGTAAAAAGGAATTTGATCCAGATGACCCAGAATATATGCAGTGGATTTATTCTGAGGTGACTTGCAGTTTCTAGTAATGCTTGCTTGATATTATTATTCTTTGTATCTGTCACTTAGCTATTTTTTAATCAGGCTGTCAAGAGAGCTGAGCTTTTTGGTATCCCTGGAGTTACATATTCTCTTACTCAGGTAGGCTAATTTTCTGGATTATTTATTTATTTATTATTATTTTTTTGTGTGTGTGACGTGGAACCCTTGACCCCACTTAGTGGGGATAGGTTAAACCCCAGATACATGACCCCACGCACAAGGACCATATATCAGGTAAGACTGGGGACTTGAACCTGGGACCTCCAGTTCCTGAGCTGGAGAGCCTGCCAGTTGAGCTAACCCGTGTGGGTTAGCTGGTCCTGCTTGACTCAAATCCAACAATATATGAGATTGCCTTGCCTCGCCTAAACTTTTAATTGGTCATATTATTCTCTGAAATAAAACTAGCTTTGTTACTCATGCGTAAATGGCCATGTTATGCTGTTTAACAATTTTTGATCATTAGAGACTGAATGTAGCATACACACGTGTCTTATTTCACTTCTTTGATGTTATAAGAGTCCTTTGTATGCAATATGCTTTCCAATAACACTAGCCTATAAATTCCTTTTCTTGCAGGGTGTTGTGAAGAATATCATACCAGCTATTGCTTCCACCAATGCAATTATATCGGCTGCATGTGCACTAGAAACCTTAAAGATTGCAACAGCATGCAGCAAATCATTAACCAATTATCTGTCGTACGTCCTACTTCTCTATCTGTTCTGTGTTTGATCTTCTAGATATCTTTATATGGATGCAGCGATTACTGAATATCCTGGCAAGGATATGATCTGTTTATGAGTTCTCATAGTCCATTTTGTGAATACCAGACTCTAGGGCTGTAAACGAGCTGAGCCGAGCTTTGCCTAGATCGGCTCGGGCTCGTAAACCTTGAGAAAGGCTCGGGCTTGTTAAAATATTTTGGGCTTAGGCACGGCTCGCAAAAAGCTTGGCTCATAAAAAAGCTTATCTTAGTATGAATGCATTAATATTATAGTTGATGATTATTATTATATATAATATAATATATTAACATTTTTGTTTGATATTAATATATAATATAAGATATAGGAATATGGATGTATAATCTTTCATACAAGCCGAGTCGAGCCTACCCAAGCTTGGCTTGCGAGCCTAAATTTAGAGTTCAAGCTCTGCTCAAACGAGCCGAGCCCGAGCCCGAGCCTGAGCCAAGCTAGCTCGGCCTGTTGACAGCCCTACCAGACTCTGCCCTATTATAATGAGTTAATCAAATAGTTAGGTTTTTGCTTCTTGTCAGTTGATTACATTTGTAGGCTTAATGCTTCATTACTTTCTGTTTTGAATGTATCGGACAACCTCTTTATTATTTCAGAGGTATCAAAGCTTCCGAATTCTTCTGCAACTTACGTCAATATTTCATAGGAGCTCCTAGAAGTCTTTTTGTACAGTCTGTCGCTGCTTATGTCTGTTCTTATCTCGTTTATTAATTATTAGCTATATTTTGTTTTTTCTTGTCCCTTTGGTTCCTAGAATCTCAAGTAAGTTGTGAGCAATAAAATATTGGTGAGAATGTTGTAGGTAGAAGCCTGGTTATGCAAATTATCATTCGTAATATATTATTGAATCAGAATACACATGGGTATGCTATTGCTAATCCAGTTTTGGAATCTTAAAAGCTCAGGAGAAATGGGCATGTTTAATGTGCTTTTATCTTCTGCTTATTAACGAGTATAATCTTTTGTAGGTATAATGGTATTGAAGGCCTCCACACTAAAGTGACGGAGTTTGTCAAGGACAAGGATTGTGTTGTATGTGGTCCCGGCATTCTTCTTGAGCTGGACACTTCAGTTACTCTACAAAAGGTTCTTATATTCTATGCCTCATTACTTAAATGAAAATATGATTAGCTTGGCTATCTTGTGTGAAAATTTAGGTTTTTATTTTGAGTTGCTCACTTTTGTTTCTTTGGTAAAAGAAGCATAATAGGTTTTATCTTGTGTAGAAAAGGTTTTTATTTAGTTTTTTGGTATCCCTACACTCTAGACCTAGCCGATAGGCATCTATCACGACCCTCCTTTTTTTCAGGAGCTATGATGAAGGTGGGAGGAATCAATCCCAGGCCACGGGTGTGACAACACCGGGCTTTACTGCTATGACAAGCGGTACCTTCGGTTTTATTAACAGACATTAGTTGATTGTAGAACTTTACTCTTCCTTTATCATGTGGATTGATTCTACCCGTATCCTGATTCTCTTTGTCTGATAACAGTTTATTGATCTAATTGGAGAACACCCGATGCTGCTATTGTCAAACGTAAGTGTCCGGTACCAAAGACAGAATCTGTACATGCAAGCGCCTACGGAACTTAAGAAATTGACTGAAGGGAACCTAGTTCTACTTCTGTTTGATCTCATGGGTAAAGTGCCAAGGGATGTGATCCATGTAAGTGGTTTCAGCAATAAGAAGGATGAGAAAAATTCGTGCACAAGGAAATTGCGTGTAGTTTTCAAAGGTCTTGATGGGGTCACGGCCATGGATACGGCTGGTGGAGCCTAATAATCCTCTGATTGTACTTGGAAATTGGCTCCAGAACTGCCTTCTAAGCAACAAAGAGGTATTTTTTGAGTTTAATGTTTCAACAGATCGGCATTGGCTAGGTGAGTAAAAACATTTTTCTCGTTATTGTAACATTTTTCGAGAGGCAGCTCATTATATATATATAAAACTTGGTTGCTCAGTGAACTATAATTTTTATACTACATAAAAAAAATTTGAATACCCCCCCCCCCCGGTTTGTCCAGTTTCTGCAGGACTTGGCAGTTATATGAGGTAGTTGTTGATTCATCTCATGCTTTCTCAGGCATCTATTATAAACAAACGACATAGAGAAATAGCTATCTAAATTACTTAATCGTTAAAGGGATATTGTTCATATCTAAATCGTGCAATCATACAGTACAGAGCTAGCCCCAATTCTGCTAACACGAGTATTGAACATGGCCGTTCCTGCAGTCCGGAGACAGGTGGTGCGGTCAACACTCGATATGTTAGGGCTGTACGCCGCGTGACCGGAGGCGAAGGCGTTGGGATAGGGAGAGACGTAGTAGTTGTGATCATGGCGTTATGGGGTTGCAGCTTCCAATTCAGCTGCAACATAATCAAGGCTGGTGGCAAAAGGATCACTCTTCGCGTACGTGCCGGAGTTGCAAAGTATGGTGCTCACGTTTGTGTTCGGAATGCCGGGGACGATACCGGACATCCCCCAACACCCCAGTTAACAAAACCAAGATTCCGGCAAGAGAAACACCCATTTTTTCTTTTCCTTCATTCGCCTCCATCGTCAATGGGTTGTTTCTGCTGACTTTTCTACTGGATTTCTTGTTGGATTCTCCACCAACTTTGTTTCGACAATATTGTTTTACCGTTTTGTCCTTCTTGTTTTGTGTTATTTGGAGAAGGCTCCTCTTTCTTTATTGGAGGAGGTCATTACCTAAATAATATCCTTTTTGCCACTCACCCAGATGAGTCCAGATCCATTTCATAATATGCTCGGATCTGGGTCTTGCTCGGACCCATTACTTGGATTCAAATCCTACCCGAGTCTGGTATAGATCTCAACATATCAATTGGAGTTCACCCTACCATGGTGAGTGCAAGCCCATCTGATCATTACTCTTTATCTAAATGACAACTGTCATTCTAGATTTCTAGTCCAAGGAACAAAGATAAAATCCGTGCATCATAATATCATGCAATTGAAACGTTGGACCCGCAGCCAGCAAGGAAAGCGTGTGGACCACACCTGACACTGATAATTCAGCTCACTATCAACGACCCGAGCTAGCTTGGCTCACGCTCCGACTCTGCTCGTATAAGCTAAGCTTGAACTCTATAATTAGACTCGAAAACTGGGCCTAGAAAAGAAGAACAAAGTAGTTGCAGATGCTGATGAAGCACCAATGGCAAAGCAATACTGAATGTGACGAAAGATGTTTAATGTAGTTGGACTGGAGACCCAGCTCCAGCTATAGGAACCATGTACCTCTCTTTTAATTAAGAGAAGCCAAAGTCTGGACCATCACCATTCAATACAGGTGGATCCCACCAGTCTAGCCAATGGCCCTTCATGATCAGACTCCTTGATTACAACCCCAGTATGTGATAGAGACTACCCCAGAAACTGGAGGTAGGTGACGTGGAGGGAACCAAACCTAGTTCCCAAAGAGTGGATTGATGAAGTCTATCTTGGATTAGATATCTTGGTTTGGCAGCTCCTCATCCCTTTCCCCCCCAACTAGCTAATATCATAATACAATTGATGATTCCTGTGGGTGTGTGTGACTCAAAGACAGATTGGCCAACTGCCATCGTGACCCCACCAACCAACACACAAATTCCACCCCATTTGGATCTCTTTGCTTCACCTATTAAAGCTCTCCATTAAGACCACCCTCTGAACTAGAAAAAGAGTGATGAACACACACACATACACACACCACTACTGTTGAGCAAGTCATGTTTCCTTTCCTTGTCTTTGGTTTTGTATCATCAGTTCACAGTGACTACTAGCTCCTTACTTAAAAAGTCTCTCAAGCTAAGCAAGGATACACACACACCTAAGGGTTGCCATGGAAGTAGAGGATGATGTGTTCTTCGCCGACTTAAGCCACCGAATATCTCTTCTAATCATGGACGACGACGACCAGGAACCTGTCTCAAACTATTCTTCTACTTCACTTCAGGTGAATATCTAACCATCTCTCTCTCTCTCTCTCTTTCTCTGAGGCAACTCAATTATGGCTGATTTGTGGCTCACACTGTGTTGGTGTCCTCAGGCTTTCTCTAGAGCATGCCACCCGATTGCACCATCTCCATTGTTTTATGAACAAGGTTGCAGAAGAGAAAGCAAGGGAACTGGAGTGTTTATTCCACAGTCGTCTCTGCCCAGAAGGAAGAACAGACAGGGAAAATATAATTCATTCAACACCAGATCCTACAGGCAACCTGATAAATCAAGAAGGTTCTCAATTAATGTAACACGCAAAAGTGTTGATCCGTCTTGTAATCTTTACAACTCTAAGAAGTGTTAACAAGCTATATTCTTAGGAGGAGATGTATAATTCAATAAATATGACTACTCCTATCAAGATATTATTAAGCTAAGGTTTCATATGTAGAAGTTATTTAGTTTAGCCTATTCCTTGTGTTTCTATTTATTTTCATTTTAGGTGGGGGGGTATAGGTACCTCTTTCTTTCTTGAAATGTATGGTCTTTATTGAACTTGATAAAGGATAAGATTGTCTTCTTCATTTAATGTTTTTAAATTTCTCATCCATAGGCAGTTGGCAAGAACCTTCTTATCTCATTCTTCTCTTTTTGCAAATTTATTTATTTATTTATTTTATTTTTTATGAAAATAAAATCTATTGAAGGATAAAATTAATTCCACCCACAAGCCTACGCATGAGAGTGGTTGGAGGGGCTGCACCCTTTCTTGTGTGGAGTCTACTTCCAAATAATTAGTTATTTAGTCTTCATGCTGTTTTGGGTCCAAGGGTATATTAGTTGGGAAGAATAATCTGGATTCACTGGGAATAAAGAGACAAAAAGATGGAAAATTGAGCAACTTGCAAGTTGCAAGCCAACCTAAAAGAGAAGATAAGAAGATATGGAAGGATGCTCTGGTTCTTTATGGGATTCTATGAGGGCCAAGGGCCATCATGTTTCACTTCTTGTTTCAAATTTCAAACTTTTCTTATTGTCAAATTGAATCATTCATTTCCTTTCATTTCTATTCGTTAGCTAGAGTCTCTTTAAGAATACACACAAGAAACAATTTAGTTGGTTTTGGATTAAAGGATCTAAGAGAAAGGAAGTTGGAAAAAAGAGCGTGGATAGAGTCGGTCTTAAATTACTTGACTACACATTTTGACTGACTGAAGATATGATTTTTGACAGATTAAGATAATAGAGGAACTAGATTTGTGATGCCAACCCCAACTAATTAGGGATCAGGCATTATACTGTTTTAAGTCACAGCTAATATAAAAGGGGACTTGGTATCATAAAATACTGTTTTTTTTTTTTTTTTTTTGATTGGTGGTATCATAAAATACTGTTAAGCCAACACCATACAAGACGAACCTTATATGACTAATGTGTAAATTATCTTCAAGAAAGGAGAAAAAAAAAAATTTAATCTCATTAGTTTGAAAAAGAGAAGGGACCCTTCAATAACAAAGGCAAAGCTAAAGATCTGGTCATGAGATATTTGGTTGAGTTCCTAAAGTGGAAGGGTGTGATTTTATTTTGGCTTTCAAATCTAGTACTTGCCCACTTGGAGATGCACCTCATACCAAGGCAATTGGGTCAATTATTCAACTTTAGGAGGGTAAAGTAACTTGCAGGTTTCCCCTATTTTGTTCACAATGTCTTGAATCATCCAATGAAAATATTTTATCTGTACATATATTCCATCACAAAATACTGATTAAGACTTCCTAGCGTAGACCTCAGAATTCATCAGGGCAAACTACATCCAAATCAGCTTACATTTTCTATCCTGAAAACTGGGCAGAATCAATGTATCACATAATAACATTATTGTATGAGGATCATATTGGCTATACCTTTTGCTAGATGCTTTATAAATAAATATACTCTTCTGTGACAAAAAGTATTAAAAAGAAAGAAAATTCTTGAACCACCCAATTGAGAGGAGCTTCTCTCATAAAGTGAGGAACATTTGACACAAATTGACCCCATCTCACATGAAATTGAAAATAATCTTAGCAGCACTTTGAACTCTCCTTAGAATAAAGTTCTACTACTTGCACCCTATGTTCATGTCGCAATGTCCAATCAATTCAAAGAAGAAATAGTGAGATTAGGGCTGTAAACAAGCCGAGCTGAGCTTTTTCTAGCTTGGTTCGGGATCGTAAACCTTGAGCATGGCTTAGGCTCGGCTCACAAAAAAGCTTAGCTTAGAACAAATACATTAATATTATAGTTGATGATTATTATTATATAATATAATATATTAACATTTATGTTCAAAACTAATATATAATATAAGATATAGGAAAATGGATGTACGGTAGGGGTGGCAACTGGCCGGGTGACCCGCCCGGCCCGATCAGCCCAGCTCTATGATTGGGCGGGCTTGGGCAAGGATAAGTGGCCCGTAGGACCGGCTCGGGCTCAAATTTAAGACCCGATTAAAGTTTCGGGCCGGGCTCGATTTCATGCTAGATTAGTTCAGCCCAGCCCGGCTCGATATTAATTAGATATATATATAATTTTTACTCATAACAGATATCAACTTGTAGCTTTGGTTTAGTGGTGACAAGCTCACATTCTCATTGAGAAGACTCATGTTCGATTCCTTGCATTAACAAAAGTGTAAGACTTTTGAAACTTGTAAGTTTAAAAATAACATATTTGAATTTATAGGGTTGGGCTGAACCGGGCTCGGGCTTAATGTATTTCAAATATATCGGGCTCGGACTTACACCTTTGAGCCCAAAGGTCAAGCCGGGCCGGGCTCAGGCCACCATAAATTATATTATAATAGGTGTAAACCCAACCCGAGCCCGACCCGTTACCACCCTAATGTACGAGTTAGCTCAACTGGTAGGCTCTCCAGCTCAGGAACTGGAGGTCCCCACGCTTACCTGATATATGGTCCTTGTGGGTGGGGCCATGTATTCGAGGTTTACACTGTCCCCACTAAGTGGGATTGGGAGTTCCATGTCACAAAAGAAAGTGGATGTACAATTTCTTATAAAAACCGCGCCAAGCCAACCCATGCTCGTTAAGATAATGAGCTTATTCTTGGGTCCTGGCTCAGCTCACGAGCCTGATTATAAAGCTCAAGCTCGGGTCGTACGAGAGTGAGATCCACATATATCTATCCTTGATCAAACCATAGTCCTACAAAATTCATCCCCGGGTTCACTCGTGCCACCCATTAGAGTAAAAACTTGGTGTAAAACCATTTTCATGGTTAGAACAAATGATTTAGCTTAGCAAGGCTCGGTTCTACATATGACATCCAAAGACTTAGACACAAACATTAGAAATTTGGTGTGACAACTTTCATAGGTAGAAGATGGTTTGACAAACCCAGCTTCTTCATGTGACTTATTGATCTGAACTGGCAACTTTGAGCATAGTTGAAAAATCCATGTATCACCTGGAAACCAAAACTACAAACTTGGTGAGTTAACCCAAGAATTCTTTCTTTCACCTTTTGAAAGACGAAAATCTCTTAGCTACTTTCTCTGCTCAACCAGGTTGGCCTAGCAATTCTTCCTATAAGATTTTGCTTATGTGAATTTTAAAAGGATCAGCTACCAAAACTTGTGAAAGATAAAGACTACACATAAGTTCTTAAAATTAGTTATCCATCCCCTTTTGGAAGAAACCAATTCAACCAACAAATAACATATGGAGAGCGAAGACATACTTTAACTGATAAAGAGAATTCTTGAACGGAAGTGACTAGATAGTGAAGGTTAACTGCTACCTGTCTTTGCCAAAAGCCTGATATCCACTCTAGACCTAATTTCCTAGACTTAATTTGTTACTATCCTATATGTTAAGTGCTTAACAAAATGAGTTTCCATCCGTCCCGAGACTTTTAAACCAACAATTAAGCATGTAATAAATGAACACCATATCATGAGTTCAAGTCACGGAGAAGACGACCTATAGACTGGATTAAAATGGCTTGGTATTATGTGGGCATAGTACTAAGTCATTGAATACTGATAGGTGAATGGAGTCACCAATAAGGAAAGGGCCATTGACAGGTTAAGGCCGATAGAATGGGCCGTCGTTGACGTCGGCGGCTACGGAAGCGCGGTGCAATGTTATGATCATATAATGTCAACAAAATGAGTTTCCATAGGGCTTTTAGAACAACGGTTAAGCACGTAACAGAAATGGTTATAAACAGCAACTCTTTATCAAAATGAACCTTCGTTTTGAGGATGAATATGGGGATGCCGCCTAAAGAATCTCAGATTCATCAACTAATTCAATTTTTTAGGGCTTTATTTGTAGCTTCATAGTAATTTTCCTTTATCCTTATTGAAATGAAGTAAAATCGCATCTGAACCTGTTCTTCTGAAGCAATTCTTTATTGAATAAATAGAACAAAATATGAAATCAACATAAAATCCATGAACGCTCGTATATTTTCATAGACAGAGAACATATTCAACCTTTTTATCACCAGAAGAAGTTAAAAATTAATTGAGAGAGAGACTTACCAGATGAGTCCTTGATCTTGGATGAACTGCAATGGCTAGAATTAGAGAAAAAGAAGAAGACGACGAATGCAGAGAGAACCGAACCGAAGAATCAAAAACCGAACCGAACTATAATGACTGAAATTGAAAATCGAAATATATTTGGTTTTCGGTTTTGGTTTGGTTCGTTTGATAAAATTAATGCTATTTTATGTGCTAAATGCATATATACATATATATACATATACGTAGTGCTGGTAATTTGGCGGGTCAAGCCAGACTCGACATAGGGTATAAGGGGTGTTATGTATGCCCAATCCCGACTCGGCCTGATTTTTGGGCCTAAGAATGAAGCCCAAGCCTGATCTTAAATTAATATAAAAATCCTGAACCCGGTCCGATTAACCTTGAATCTTATTATTTTTTCTTATTTTATTAATAAAAAACTCTCACCATCTTTCGATTCATCTATATTTACAATTTTTGTTACATATTTTTCATAATCTCAATAAAAATACCAAAAAAAAAAATATCATAAAATCAATTAGGCATATGATGATATAACCTTAAATATGTTAAACCTATAGTATTATTTAGACATGATAATTAAAACCGGATTGGACTTATATATACCTAACCCAAGCCTAACCCTAAGTACTTCGGGGTACTATAAAACCCGGCCTGACAAGCCCGCGGACCTAAAAACCGGGCCTAAACCCGATTTAAACTGGGCAGGCCTATCGGTTTACATATATTTAGTTAATTTTGGTTTGATTTTCGATTTGATTCGGTTTAATTGAAGTCTTAACAGAAAACCGAACCAAATGAATTCGGTTTTTTATTTTCCAAACCAAAATGAAAAAATTAAAAATAAACCAAACTGACTTTTTCGGTTTGGTTCTTTCGGGTTCAGACCGAACCAATTGACATCCCTAACCTAGACTAGAGAGAGAGAGAGAGAGAGAGAAAGAGAGAGGGGCTTGTGGTTGTTCTGATTAAGCTTTCATCGTATTATAGTCCCGTGCCTGCCACCTACTCTTTCTTCTTTCTTTCTATTCTCAAACAAAGGAAGCACACATACATGAAACCAACTAGTCCAAGCTACCTACAGACAAAGAACTGGCTGGTAGAGCGACCAGTCAAACCCCCCTCACACATATAAGCCCTATCTAATTCCTCTCTCTCTCTCTCTCTCCCTCCCTTTTCTTGCCCAACTGCACCTAAGCAATTACATCTACTATTCTCTTCTTCTGATCTATGTGATTCACCATCTGTTCTCTACAAATACTTCCACATGTAATAATAACCCATGATGGGTGTGTACCAGATTTCTCTCTGATCATCAGCTCTGCACTATTACCACTTTATACCCAGACACCATCTTCTGTTCTTCCAATATTCTTTCCCAAAATCAATAGAGGTCGGAGAATATTTAATAATCAAAGAACAAAAAAAAAAAAAAATTCCAAAATGGATCCCCCCCAAAGTAGTAGTAGTAGTAGTCCTCTGCAACATATGCTTCAGACAGCAGTTCAAGCAGTTCAGTGGACTTACAGTCTCTTCTGGCAAATCTGCCCCCAACAAGGGTAAGTCATTTCAATGAAGAAGAAGAAAAAAAAATTTACTTTTTTTTTTAATTCTGTGTTTCATGTTATAATGGTAGTTCAGGATCTTAGTATGGGGAGATGGGTACTACAATGGAGCGATAAAGACAATTCAGTCGATAGAGGTAAGTGCCGAGGAGGCGTCTCTTCAGAGGAGCCAACAGCTTAAAGAACTCTACGAGTCGTTATCTGTGGGGGAGACGAACCAGTTACTGGCACGGCGACCTTGTGTTTCTTTATCACCGGAGGACTTGACGGAGTCGGAGTGGTTCTATCTTATGTGTGTGTCCTCTTTTCCTCCTGGTGTGGGGTACGTTTGGCTCGACTTTAATTTAATTGGATTATGATCAGTTTGTTCTTGATTTTTTTTTTTCTTCTTGCACTTGTTGTGAATATTATAACGTGTTAAAATCTTTCCGCAGAGTAGTGGTAGTAAGACCTCACTCACTGTAGTAACCTGTATCCATAAAAAGATACAATTCTGAGTCAATCATTTCCTTTCTCTTACATTCTTGCAATCAATTATAAATACTAACAAATACGCACACATATATATATATAGAGAGAGAGAGAGAGAGCTTGGGCTTACCAAAAAAAAAAAAAAACTTACCAAAAAAAAGAGAGCTTGGATGTACATTAGATTGTGATCAATTATAAATACTAACAAACACACACACACATATATATACATAGAGAGAGAGAGAGGTTGGATGTACGTTAGATTCAAATGCTAATTTTGTGTATGCAGCTGTATGTACACGTAATCTCCATAAACCCACTTAAATAGAGAGAGAGAGAGAGAGAGAGAGAGAGAGTTGGAATTGGATGAACATTAGATTCAAATGCTAATCTTGTGTGCAGCTGTATGTACAACCCCTCAATACATGTATATACAGCTGCACACACAATATCAGCATTTGAATCTAATGTACATCCAACCTCTCTCTCTCTCTCTCTCTCTCTCTCTCTCTCTCTGTGGGTTTGTAGAGAATAAATGTACATACAGCTGCACACACAATATCAGCATGTGAATCTAATGTACATCCAACCTCTCTCTTCCTCTCTCTACGTGGGTTTTTAGAGAGTACATATACATACCGCTGCACACACAAAATAAGCATTTGAGTCTAATGCACATCCACCATATATATATATATATATATATATATATACTGTGTGATGACACATACAGGTCAAAACACAAACTCTTGATCATTTCTTGTGACCAAGCTGGCCTAGCCTGTCATGGTCTGCATGAACCTTCATAGCTAGGGAACAGGATTCATATCAAGTAGATCCATGTATGTATATCTATTTAAATGTGTTCATGGTATGCAGTTTATCAAAAACATTTATAGGACTAGGAGGGGTTGTTAATTTGATTGTTTTTCTTTCACTTTTAAGCATTCAACATAAGTGAATTAGAGTTAGTATCAAATATGAACCTTGATTATACGTTATCGATGAATAAATGTTTGGGAAAATTAGGGTGTAGGGAACTTTTTAAGAATAATGCCAGAAAACTCATTTGAAAAGTCTTGGTTTCAAAAACCTCTTTGTACCCAAAAGTAATT
>JAUPMG010000006.1:14174775-14187474 GCA_031762675.1 Pachysandra terminalis | reverse complement strand
GTGCAAAGTTCCTTCAATGCAATTACTTTTGGGTACAAAGAGATTTTTGAAACCAAGACTTTTCAAATGAGTTTTCTTGCATTATTCTTAAAAAGTTACCCTACACCTTAATTTTCCCTAAATGTTTCTTACCAAATCCTTGCAACTATGGCATGAACATATAATCCTATAGACCAATTATTTTACATAACAAGAATAGTATACTCTTCCTATAGACCAAATTCTTCTTATAATTGTTGTTATGTGGGGACTGATGCTACTAAGCCATTCGGGAAGTACTGATGATCCAGCCATCGATTCTACTAATCGAACGAACAGCCTGAATTTTCAGAGTATAAAGGTATAATAGTAATTTTATTGACTATTTTAGTTTAACCCTAACTTATTATACTTTTCATGGCTTCTCTTTATAACACTTTTTTCCGAGCTTTGGAGAATAGTAGAACCTGGTATATATTCGTGGACTCCGGCACTATCTGGCAAACCACCTAAATCTATATCTTGTGCGTGCTTAATTTTTTCATCTTATTGTATAGGAGACACCAGGCTAGAGGGATTGACGATACAAGAGAATAGTTCTGATCACTACTCACAAACAATCTCCACCATTCTCCAACGCCAATCCGGCCGATCATCAGAATCTTTGCCGATCAACTACATTGGATACTCCCCACATATGGCCTTCTCTAAGTGGTATCATGATCATCGCCGCCGGGACGATCACCTCCTCCACCTGAGGTCAGAAGGCGAGTCGCAATGGCTTCTCAAGAACATTCTACTTACTATACCATACTTGCACCATAAGCACCGCCATGAGAACTCGCCGGAATCTCGAGATGGTACCACGGCAATTCGGGTTAGTAAGGGAAGTACTACATCACATGATGAACTAATTAGTGCTAACCATGTTCTAGCCCAGCGGCGCCGACGCGAGAAGCTCAATGAACGTTTATCATCTTAAGATCATTAGTTTCTTTTGTTACAAAGATGGACAAGGCTTCGATCCTCGGCGACACCATCGACCACCTTAAAATGCTTCGACAGAAAATTCACGAACTAGAGTTCCAGATTCAGCAGATGGAAGGTGATATACGAGCAAACGCCGGGGAGCTGAAGAATTTGCCCGGAAACAATGGGGCCCTATTATCAATGCAAGATGATCGGATACGGGTCGTACCCAAATCCGAAAAGAAGAAACTGAGAGTAGTAGTAGAAGGGGGGAGAAGTATTAGTGGTGCAAGGACAGAAGTAGTTGATCCATCACCGTCGATTGTGGAGACCAGTGTACAAGTGTCTATCATCGAGTGCGATGCGCTGGTTGAATTTCAATGCTTGTACAGGGAAGGTTTGCTGCTCGACATCATGGGAATGCTCCGGGATCTCCATTTGGAGACCACTACCGTGCAGTATTTGTTGAACAACGGCACTTTTATTGGTGAGCTACGAGCAAAGGTATGATCTGGATCGTTCAATCATTGGACCACCACATGATTTGATTTCTCTAATCATGCGTCTCGGATTTGATAGTATTTTGTACGTACATGCAGGTGAAGGAGACTGCGAATGGAAAGAAAGCGAGTATTGTGGAAGTTAAAAGGGCGATACACCAGATCATACCACCAAAGCACTTAGTCCACTAAACCCCAATTAATTTGGTTTCATAATTCAGTAATTACTACTAATCTATGATTCATGTATATAGTAGTAGTGTGGTGTACACTATACAACTTGTTCATGTATAAATACCAACTATTTAATTTGGTAAGAAATATACAGAGTATAAGAAGGGTTTAACTGATCAAATTGGGTAATTAGGCTCCGTTTGGTCCCGCTTATGCTTTTGGATAAGCACTCATTGGATGAGCGACTCAATGGGAGCAATTCTCCACAATAACAATAAGCTGTTTACTTGAAAATAATGTTTGATAAATACATTTATTTAAGTGCTTATAAAAGTTTAGGGGTAAAATAAGACTGTGTTTAGTCCAGCTTTTATAAGTATTTATTGTAGCTTATATCTTATACAAGCACGTTTTAAACTTAAATATGTGTTTGATAGCCCTTATAAGTAAGTGCTTATTCATAGGCACTAGAGGAAGGCTACTCATATGAAGAAGCTACTGAGAGCACTTCTCCCAAGCGCTTATGCATTAAGACTCGTGCCTTTCGTACTGCGCCTAATTTCAAGCACCCCCGACCTGGCATGGTTCAAGCCGTGTTGTACCAGGCTCGTACTTTAGCCTTTAATATGGCCAAAATCTAATCGTGCCCTACACCCAATCGTGTCTAGACCGTGTCGTGCCGTGGGACAAATCCTACCGGGCTGGCATACACGCATAGTCTGTACACTCTCCTGACCTAGGAGCAAAGCGGGGCGGGACGATAGCATCCTTTTTCAAGCCCGACCCGATGTCACCCATGACATGCTAAGCACTAAACTGGGTAGCTTAATTGGATAAATTAAAGAAACTAAAGATAGCTGAATAGGGCCCACCCTGCCTTCCATGCTCCACGACTACGCGCGTGTAAAATTAACGCGAGGAACACGTGGGCAATGGTTATTACCAAATAAATATGGAAGGACAAAAACACTACAATACACCCTATCGCTTAAGAACAAGTGTCTCCTTTGTGCTTTTTTTCTCTCTGTTTTCTTGTTAGAGTATATTACACAAACCTCCTCTTAAGTTTAGTAAAATTATAAATTCCTCCCCTTAACTTTTATAAACTAACACTGACATCTCTTTAAATTTTGTTGGTTCTTGAATGCGGACGTTGTAATATCAGTTGCACGCGTGAATCCGTGCACGATTTTTATCACGTGACATAAATGAATACACGTTGTAAGTGATGTTGAATGTACGTCAATACACGTTGTAGCTTATGCTATAATTTTCACGCTCTAGAAAATAAGAACTACCAATTAAATGTCAATTAGGATTGCCAAATTGAATTTTACTAATTTTATATCATTTTTTCTTAAAAATTAGTAATTTAAGTAAATGATATTTTATACTCATTAAGGTTGCATTTCGCCCGAGTTACATAAGTGCTTATTTCAATTTATAGTTTATTAAAATACTTTTTAAAATTAAAAGTGTGTTTGGTAACACTTAATGAGTAAGTGCTTACCCATAAACAGTAAAGGAATGCTATACATAAGGAGAAGATGTTGAGAACATCTTCTCTCATCACTTATGCGGGAAGCCATTTCTAAACTTTAATAATATTTTCATAATACCTAATTTACTCCTAAACTTTCATAAGCACTTAAATAAATGTTATTTTTAAATTTTAATAATATTTTTATAATACATATTTTACTCCTAAACTTTTATAAGCACTTAAATATGAGCCACTTATCCAATGAGTGCTTATCCAAAAGCTCGGCTAAACACCTAATGAGTAAGTGCTTACCCATAAACAGTAAAAAAATGCTATACACAAGGAGAAGATGTTGAGAACATCTTCACTAGTCACTTATGCGGGAAGCCATTTTTAAACTTTAATAATATTTTCATAATACTTAATTTACTCCTAAACTTTTATAAGCACTTAAATAAATGTTATTTTTATATTTTAATAATATTTTTATAATACCTATTTTACTCCTAAATTTTTATAAGCACTTAAATATGAGCCACTTATCCAGTGAGTGCTTATCCAAAAGCTCAAGCCGAGTATAAAATGTCTTAAAATCTTTTTATACACACATATATATATATATATATAAAAGTTTTGATGAGGATAAAAACAACATTTAATTTAAGCAACTAACTTCATGAAGATGAAAAGTCTGAATTGAAGAAATTCAACAACTTCGTGAAGGTAAAAAGCCTGAATTAATGAAATTCAACAAATCCGCTTAGAATCTTTAAATATGACTTGACAAAAGGGTGAAAATGTTACTAACAACAAATTTTTAAGGGGATCAATGATATTTTAATAACTTGAGGGGTATCTATATTAAGGGGGGTTTATATAATTTACCCTATTTTATATATATATCTATATATGGTATCTATATTAAGGGGGGTTTATATAATTTACCCTCTTTTATATATATATATATATATATATATATATATATGGAGTGTCTTCTCTGCTTTCGCTGTCCAGCACTGATTGAAGGGAAAAGAAACAAAGCGAGTTAAGGATAAGAGGACAATGGAGGTCAGAGCTCGTGCTCCCGGGAAGATCATACTTTCCGGCGAACACGCCGTCGTTCATGGATCCACAGCCGTTGCTGCTTCTATCGACCTCTACACTTACGTTTCTCTTCGGTGTCCTCGTGATTCTGGTATGATTTTACTTTGGAATATCTATCTTTGTGTGAACTCAAACTGAATAAATGAATCCACTCAATATCTTAGTTCATTGCATCATGGAATTTCCTATTTGTGTTTTATTAGGTTTTTGTAAGCATATGCTAGAAAAAATTCCTTTTAATTTGGTGATTACAAAGATCAGAGAAATGTTTATGAGTGTTTCATCATGCTTTCCCTAATCCATTGTTTCGAATCTGAGAATTTCTATTCCTTTTGTTGAAAAATCCCTTTCTATTGCTCTGATGATTCAGAAATGAGGCTTTAACTGTTTCGATCTTTTCTTTCTGTATTATTTTTTAAGCTTATTGATACGAACCTTTCTCCTTAAGTTGTAATTATAAAACAAGAATGATTATTAAAAGGATAACCGCCTCCTTAATACGAATCTGAAATAATTATGGCTTGTTTATTCATTCGTTATACTACCTTAAATACATCTATTCTCTTGCAAGACTCCTTCTTCAACACCAACACGTAAGACTCCTATCCTTTTGAAATAACTACTAATACCTATCTACTGATTATAACCCATCCTACTTAGTTACCTATCCAAACTCAAAAGCTAATATAACTAACTCAAATATATCTAGACTGGACCCACGTATCCATGGCCCACGTATGCACGAAGACACGTAAAAGTTCCTCCCCCAACAAACCACCTCGTCCTCAAGGTGGATCATCACGGTTCACCTCTTCCTCGAGCGTATTAATTTTTTCCTCCTTTTCATCACAACAATAATCTTCTTCAGGCCAATAACCTTCCATGAGAAATAATTTTTGCACCTTGCATTTATGCCCGGACATGAACTTCTCGTCATAGTTATAGCAAAGACCCTTGTCACGCCTCTCCTTCATTTCCACAGGAGTAAGATTCTTGATTGTGAGTGGATTGGATTTATTAATAGCCATCGAAGAAGAAGACTCTTGATAAGGTGGCCTTTTCGTGACACGACCTTCTCCTCATGCATCCTTGCCAAGCCTATAGCAGCCGATAAAGTGGGTGACTTAAGCATCTGCACGCTCAGTCCTTCAACCCCCAATGAAACAGCTTGTCATAAAAGCCTCGTTCAAACCCTTAGTTTTGTTGGCAAGCTCTTCAAATCGGGTTTGATATTCTTCTATTGTAGCAGTCTGCACTAATTTGGTGAGGAGAGCTGTGGGGTCTTCGTACTCCGTAGGGCCGAAACGTACCAACAACCCCTTTGTGAAGGCGCTCCAACTGTTGATTGTTTCAGCCTTCTCCATCCATTGAAACCATTGTAGGGCCTTCCCTTCCATATGGAAGGATGCTTCGAGTAATTTCTGTGAATTGGGTGTTTGATGATGAACAAAGAATTGTTCGGCTCTGTAGACCCATCCCGATGGATCTATCCCATCAAAACGAGGGAATTCCAAGCGAGTAGCACGGGTGTGAATGCCTTTATCTTGATCCACCGAGGCATGGTTGGATTGTAAATTTATCGACCTCTCACTTGATTGTTCTCCCTTATCCTTGCTAGCTTTAGTGGTTCCATTATCACTCTTAGAATCCTTGCTTGACAGCTTTTGCAACAACTCATTTAAGAACTTCCTTTGAGCTTTTGAATGATTGAATCTTCTTGGATTGCAGCCAAGACATGCCCGTGAGCCTCAGATGTAGCCTTAAGCTGCCCCACTAGATCATCCAACTTTGACAGTCTCGTACCTTCAGGCATCTCAAGATGGTCCGCTTTGATACCACTGAGACGAACCTTTCTCCTTAAGTTGTAATTATAAAACAAGTATGGTTATTTCGAGGATTACCGCCTCCTTAATACGAATCTGAAATAATTATGGCTTGTTTATTCATTCGTTATACTACCTTAAATACATCTATTCTTTTGCAAAACTCCTTCTTCAACACCAACACGTAAGACTCCTATCCTTTTGAAATAACTACTAATACTTATCTACTGATCATAACCCATCCTACTTAGTTACCTATCCAAACACAAAAGCTAATATAACTAACTCAAAGATATCTAGACTGGACCCACGTATCCATGGCCCACGTACGCACGAAGACACATAGCACTTATCATATTAGCGTGAAATGGGTTCCAACTGTGTGTGTGTGTGTGTGTGTGTGTGTGTGTGTGTGAGAGAGAGAGAGAGAGAGAGAGAGAGAACATTGAGAGGGTACGAACTAAAGAACTTTCTGATATGAGAAGTCATTGTAAAAGGAGGAAAAAAGATTCTAACATTAATGAATTTGAGACAAGTGCTACATGAATTCTTAGGTGAGTTACATAAATTTTTTTGAGAGATACAAGAGAAACTGATAGCAGGTGAATTTGATGCATTACCCATTTAGGCTGTGTTTGGAACTTTGGATTTTAGAAAGAAAAAAAAAAAAAACAAGAAAAGAAAAATGAAGTAGAAAAGAAAAGAAAATAAATGATTAGTATTTCTTTTCTAGTATTTGGTTAAGATGAAACATATGGAGAAAAGAAAATCAGATTCCGGCGAGTTCCAACGACTTTCTGATGAGTTCTCATATATTTCAACAAGGTTGATTGACTACCAATGAAAGGTAAGAGAATGCCATGGGTTTGGTTGGAATATTGGAGAGTACTCATAGTCTTTCTTTTCTTCTCTTTCAAAATCTCTACCTTTTTTAGGAGAAAGGTTTTGACCCCCAAAGAAAAAAAAAATGAAATTATTTTCTCTTTCCCCACCTCTTTCTTTCTTCAACCAAACAGAAGAAAGTGATTTTTCTAGCATTTTCTTTTCTTTTCTTTCAAAATCCAAGGTTCCAAACACAACCTTAATGAGCATGGTACATGGGTTGGATAAGTCCCCAACCTGGCACAATATACCTGATATGGGTATTGCAAGGAGTAGAGACATGAGAACTGGGTACAAAATAGCTCAAATTGTTGCAGATCATTTACTTTCTAGAATCAAGACTGTTGCTCAACATAAATATTTATTTATTATCAGGATTATTTATTTATTTTTTTTATTTTTTGCAGAGAGTGATTGTGGGTTGCTGAAGCTTCAGCTCAAAGATATGGCATTAGAATTTTCGTGGCCCATTGGAAGAATCAAAGAATTGTTACCTGAATTAGGTATTCCTCTCGCTTCAAAGCCAATGTCATGCTCGCCAGAATCCATGAAATCAATTGCCACTCTTGTTGATGAACAGAATATTCCAGAGGCAAGAGTTGGCCTTGGTGCTGGAGTTTCAGCATTTCTCTGGCAATACACTGCCATCCAAGGGTATATACATAATTCGAGTTCCTATTTGCTAGAACTATTCTCATCCATATCCACCTGCCCCCTCCTAAATCCCTCTAGACTACTAAGATTTTTGATTTAGTTCCTTTTACTTTGGTAGCTATAAGCCTGCAACTGTGATTGTCACTTCAGACCTTCCATTGGGTTCTGGTTTGGGTTCATCTGCGGCATTCTGTGTCTCTCTATCAGCTGCACTGCTTGGACTATCAGATGCAGTAAGTATGGATGTCAGACGTCGAGGATGGTTAACATTTGGCGAGTCTGACCTTGAACTAGTAAATAAATGGGCTTTTGAAGGTGAAAAGATAATTCATGGCAAGCCATCTGGAATTGATAACACTGTCAGCACTTTTGGTATGTAATCCTTGTGGTCTCTTGTTGGGTGAACTGATCTTTTTATTTTTCATGATGAATTGATCTTCTTCTATTGACCTTTTGTGATAATTGCAGTCTCTTTGTCCTTCATCACCATGATACACAGACACCCAGATCCCTCCACCCCACAACACCCCCAACCCAAAATCATACTCGTTTTTTTCTTCTTCTTTCTTTCATTTTCCATTTGCTTTGTGAATTTCGTTTGTTATGAGTAATGTGTACTTTTGTAACTCCAAAGAACTTTATTTTATTTTTTGGAAAGTATATGTAATCCGATTTTATGTAACAGGCAACATGATCATGTTCAGGTCGGGTAGTTTGACACGCATAAAGTCAAGTATGCGACTCAGAATGCTAATCACTAACACAAAGGTTGGGAGGAACACAAAGGCATTAGTTGCTGGTGTTTCAGAAAGGACTTTCAGGCACCCAGATGCCATGGCTTCTGTTTTTTCTGCTGTCGATTCTATCAGCAAGGAATTGTCTACTGTAATTCAGGAGCCTGCTCCTGATGATCTCACCATAACAGAAAAGGAAGAGAAGCTGGAAGAGTTGATGGAGATGAACCAAGGCTTGCTCCAATGCATGGGGGTCAGCCATGCATCTATAGAAACTGTGCTTCGAACAACTTTGAAGTATAAATTGGTTTCCAAGCTGACAGGAGCCGGTGGAGGAGGATGCGTTTTGACATTTTTGCCTACCTGTATCCTTTTTTTGACATAGTGCAATTTTTTTTCACTTTTGAGGCTTTTATTATTTTTTTCCTCATCTGTTTTTCAGACTTTCTATATTTTATGCCATGAATTCGTTTAGCCAAGGTCATTAGGATATCAAAGGTCATAAGGTCATGGTGTAAGCTCATTCAATAGTCCTTTCAATTAAGTTTAAGGTTAGGGCTACTGTTTAAATTCCATAGCCTGGTCCATTAGAGCATTAGTTTTTTTTTTAGCCGAAGGCTAATGCTATGTTCTAAAGAGGAGTCCTAAGGATTGTGATTATTATTTAGGTTCGAGTTCAAATATCCATCCTGGAGACCAGCTGGTTGGAGCATGGGTCTTATTGGATGAAAGTCAAGGTTGTGGGATAAAACAACTGGAGGATAGAAACAGGAAAGAGAAAGGGCAAGAGATTGGTCAGAAAGTGTCCTTGAGTTGTTGTGAAAACCTAGGGAAGATCTGGAGGGTAGCGCCATCAGATGATTGTTTAGATGGTACTGACACTAGAATACCTCACTATCCTCTGATAATTTTAACATGATTTATCGAAGATTGGATGATGATTTTGATGATGATTCATAGATGATTTATCTTGAAGATTGGATGATGTTTAGAGACAATATGCTCATAGGGTATTATTTTGTACCAACTAGAAAAAGGAGGGTGAGGATCTTCTGTGTACTGGTACACAGGAGATCCTCATGTGATGTGACATAGCCTCGAGAGCAAAAATGTAATTTTGCCCTCAAAAAGCAACTCAGGTGAGGGTGAGGCTATTTCACATCACATGAGGATCTCCTGTGTACCAGTACACAGAAGATCCTCACTCGAAAAGGGAACAAGGATGAACGACAAAATCATCTGCGAAGGATCAATGTTATGCCATTTACCCTTAATCCATTTTAAGGAAAAAAAAAAAAAGAAAGCAGTTAGTACTGCTAATTCTTGTTCAAGGTGGTTTTCTATGGATATACCAATGAGAAGAGATGTATGATTAAATGAGTGGATTGACATAGAAGGATTAGAATAGGAATAGGATGAGCAATCATTGTTTTGGAGCCCTTGAGGATAGAAAATTGAAAATTTTGTAAAATACCGACATCAAAATAAACACTTGCTAATCCTTGAAAGAGCTGCAATATTTGAAATGCGGAGGTCGGCCCTAGGCATTAGATATGGCTAATCGCCTTAGTGCTTTCCTGATGATCTTGGGCAACTTGGTTACTGTATATTCCTTAGCATAAGGATACAAACAGTGCAAGTAAATTTCTTTGTGAATTGGTTTTGAGCATATGCAATCTTAAATAATAGTAGTATGATATATCATGTCTTGGCATTTGACCCAGAAATATGTTGTGATATGAAGTTCATTGCAATTCCAACAAGGTAAGTTTTTATGTTAAATAAGCTAATCAAAATGAAAGCATAGTTATGGAATGTGGTAGGATTGCAATACTAGCCCTTTGGTTAGCTTTCTTCCCTTCACAAAAACCTTAGTCAAATCCATTGATGATTGAATAATTAAGCTGGGTTGACATGTGGAACCCTTATTAAAATTTTTGTTTAATCATAGATTTTTTAGAAATAAAAGGGCTCAAAGTAATTCAATTTAGGGACTTCATAACATATTTATGTCCACACCACTATAAGTAAGCAGTGAGCTCTAGTTTTGGCTTATTCAGGCACCACATTAGCTGTAAAAATAAGTTTATTCACTTGCCTTCGACAACACTGGTAGTAAGTATCACAACAACATTTTAGGTTAACAACAATAGTAAAATTTGATTTTGACTTGGCTAGTGTTTAAGTTATTAGAAGATAAGTTGAGGAGGATTCATACAGCCAATTGTTGATTATGGCAGTGACGATGATATTCAACTCTACTCCTTTCCTTCACATGTATATTGGCATAAAAGAAAAAAATGTTTTTATTCGGTGGATGCAGTGAAAAAGAGAAGTCATGATGTTAATTGCAAGATATACTATCACCAGTCCTTTTTATTTGTCTAAAGATTCATTATTAAGTTGGTGGATCGCTTTTTAGTGCTGATCTGGTGTCTAATCTTTGACTCTTGGGGTTTCTGTTTACCAGTTGAGAACTCTTACTAGAACAAGATCTGGTCCAACATAGGATTCTTACTATGTGATTTTAGGTTATTACCAAATTTTGAGTTAAGGCATGAATGCATTTGGAAGAAATCTCTGATAATGTCAACACTGATAGGTGATAATTTTTACTACTCAAGACAACTGTAGAACTGCTTATTCATGCTCTTGAATTATTGTTCATACTGATGTTCATTTTGAAGTTCTCAATAAACATTGGAATCCTTCACCACTTAAATCAGTGCTATCAGGAACAGTTGTAGACAAAGTAATTGCGGAGCTAGAGTCGTGTGGATTCCAATGTTTGACAGCTGGAATTGGTGGAAAAGGCCTCGAGATCTGTTTCGGCGGTTCCTCCTGATATTTCTAGCTTGGCTTTGAATCTTTTTACGGTAAAATTTGATCTCCAATGTCGAACTGCCATGTATGCTATTTTCTGCCATTTCCCTTTGGGTCCATTCATGTTGTTTGTACATTAGATATCATTATCTTTGCTATATTTCTTTCAAAAAATTATAAGATCTTCAAGAACTTTTAAGGGGAATGCTTTCCCTTGTGGTACTTAATCCAGAGTGGCATGACAATCATGAGGATTGTGCTCATATTACCCTGTTTTCTGCGCCCCGCCCAATTGTCTAAAGGGAATGCTTTCCCTTGTGGTACTTAATCCAAAGTGGCATGACAATCACGAGGGTTGTGGTCATATTACCTTGTTTTCTGCCCTTTCCCCCCCCCTAATTGTCCGATTTAAGCATCTCTCAGAATCATATCTTCTTGTATTTGGACCAATTAAGAAAGAAAGATAAACAAGATGAAGAAGAAATCAAGCACACACAAGGCACAGATTTACGTGGTTCATTGTTACGGACCTAACCGTTGTTCCAAAAGCCCTAGGAATGATGGAAACTTATTTGGTTAAGCCCTTAACATTTAGGATCGTAACACTCTATCACACTTTTGTAAGTGACGTCCACGACGGCCCACTCTATTGACACTAACCCGATGGTAGTCATTTCTTTTTGGCGGCTCTACTCACCTATCAGTATTCAATGACTTAACACCATGCCCATACATAATACCTAGATATTTTAATCTAGCCTATAGGTCGCCTCCTCCGTGACTCGAACTCATGATGTGCTACCTGCTTAGATACCAACCGTTACAGACCTAACCATTATTCCAAAAGCCCTAGGACTGATAGAAACTTATTTGGTTAAACCCTTAACATTTAGGATTGTAAAGAGTGCCTACGTCATACACACCAGGTTCTACTATTTTCCAAAGCTCAGAAAAAGTGTTACAAAGAGGAGCCATGAAAAGTATGATAAATACCCTATAGTTAGGGCAAAACATAACAGCTCTACCGACGAAGTCGATGGCTGGATCATCAGTACTTCCCGAATGCCTTAGTAGCATCAATCTCGACATAACAACACCAGTGTCATGAAGCTGAGATAGAACCTTCAAAGAATTAGACCCCATTGGAATAGATTTTGCTTAGTTGGTATGACTATTTAATCTGTAATTGTGTGCTCCATCCTATGCATGGAGCTCGGCTGCAAACCCATGTTTTTGAAGCATTCATTGTCTGAATTTTTAGGAATGTCATCTGTAATTGTGAGTCCCATCCTATGAATAGAGCTTAGATGCAAGCCCCTGTTTTTGAAGCATTCCTTATCTGATAATTGATTCAGTAGTAAGGTTCAAATGCAAACCTTTACTGTTTGATACAAAACGACTTCTGTACCAATCCCATTACTCCACAAACTTCACCAAAATACATCCATTTATATTCCCCAATTAACACTTTTTCCTATTATAACAGAAACAGCATCTTCAACCATTCACTACATCCCCACCTGCAAAAAGAAGGAAAAAAAATTCAAGAACCCTAGAACTCTGATCATGCAGAC
>JAUPMG010000006.1:14149377-14167454 GCA_031762675.1 Pachysandra terminalis | reverse complement strand
GTAAACAGAATTAGCTCCAAAAGCAAATCAACTACAATTTATTTACCTAGCTGAGGCAGCAGACAATCTAGATTTAAAAGATTCTGACAAAGACAGCAACTCATGTGATCGTGATCTTTGTGGACTATCAGGTGGGGAATGGTCAGGAAGAATTCTGGATAGTAACCATAGAATGATTAAGATGGTGAATATCCTCAAAACAAAGAACATATAAGAGAGAGGAGGAGGGAGGGAGGAGGGAGGGGGGGGATCCCAAGCTACAGAGGATGAAAAATTATTGTATTTATTTATGACTAGATATAATAAATGAAAATGGCGTGATACAATAAAATACAAGCTTTTATGCCAGATCATGATTTTCTTCATCCGTCACTGGTATAACCACAACCATCTATATGTAGCATTTTGTAACTATATCACTTAAATCCAATTGAGTTGTGCATAATGCCAATTTCATGGGATTGACACCATGATAGTAAAAGGAACCGTCAGAATCAGAATTGAGCAGACACAAGTGTGGTAATAAAATCATAGAAATCTGCTTTATGCCATTATATGTGCATGCATAAAAATGTGGAGAAAAACAAAATTTACTTCCCAATCAACATGTCATATAAGTTCAATAAAATATCTCAAAAAATTCCCCCATTATGCAAGATAACATCACGCACATCCTTTTAGTTATTTTTGTTGATAGGGCAATATAAAGAAAAATGCCATTATATCTTATATATTTAAGAAAATCTTCTATATGAAGATTAAAAGTTCAGTCGGGATACCCAGATCTTATAGGACCAGGTCCACTCCCTGCATTGTTGGAGCCCGATGTGTTTACCCAAGAAGGAAGTGGAGATGAAGGAGGGTGATCATTGATTGCAGAAGACATCGTAGCAGCTGAGGAATAATTCTCCATTGACAAAGAACCAAGATTTTCACCTTCTATTGGTGAAGTTATATATGTCTGCTCCGCATTGAATTCATTTGCAGGAGAGGCAAAAACAATTACTTGGGAAGGACCCAGCCTAGAAGATCTCTGCCTCTCCCTCCTGTTAAAGTAGCGAGCCCTACCCATAGCCGCAGCAGCTATTTGTTGCATAATATGATCATCAAATTCCGAGTCATTGATGAAGGGTGGTACAGCCTGAAATTTTCAATTTCAGTAAGCACGCTATTTATTACAAACCAAGATAATGAAACTCAGCTTAGCCAATCCCTATTACCGAATTTTCAATTTCAGTGTCCTCCCGAGCAATGCGAGGAAATGTGGATGTGTTGGACCCGCTTGTATATCTGTTCCTTGTTCTTGACTTTCTCTCAATCTCCACTGCTGCAAGAAGCTCTTGGCTAGAGATAAAGAAAAATTAAACATAAGATGAGTAAGACAAGTCAATTAACTCCACATCCTGATTAATACAACTCAAAGAACCAAAGACTCAGTAAATCTCGGGTCCTTTTAAGCCAATTGAATTATCCCAGTAGATCTCCATCAATTCTAAAGTATGTGTTTAGACACTAGGGCATGCCAAAGAAATACCCTTCTTTCCCCAAAAGGAGAAACATTTACCTAGCAGGGTCCTTCAAGATAAGTAACTGCCAACATATTGGGCACTCTTTACTTCTTTGTGACCTGAAAAGATAAAGGATATCTATTCAGCAAAGAAAGCCCATTCACAACATTAATATATACTTGTATATATGTATACACAAATAACAAAATATGTGTCACGAGGGATCAAATATAACCAGAACATGATCGTAAACAAGCCATACCATTCAAGAATGCACTGAAGATGGTATTCATGATTGCATTTGGTAACCTGACACAAGCAACCAGATTCTATAATTTATCAAAAGGTATCAACCCCTTCAAAGGATCAAACAATTATCGATAAGCTATTAAGAAAGAAAAAATAATAACTCCCAAACGAGGCAGGTACAGATCATATGTCAAGTGGTTTAAGTAATATTACAACCATCACACAGTCACAGATAAAAACAGAAAAAGAATAATTCTCACCATCACAAGCATATCTGAGCTGGTCAATGCTCATTAGCACCTTTCTTTGTTCTCTTTTTTTTCTTCTTTTTATCAATCTCTTATAAACAAAATCCAGCATTCTACCACTTACCTATGTGATACAATCATTACAAGACCGATGATAGGAAAAAGAAAAATAAATAGCACCCAGTTTTAAGTGTTAATAAATCAAAGGTACCTTGATTTTCACTGTCAAATCCATATCAAAATAATGTAATAATAGTACAACAAACCCTTCAACAGCAACTGGAATATATATATATATATAATGATTTATTTATATTCAACTAAGCACATAGAATTCCTATGAAAATTAGTTGGGAAACAACAAAATTACTCAAATGCGTCGCTAAAAGATAACCACAAAATTCAAGTTTGATCTGAAACAGCCAGATCGAAAAGTCAACCACAACTCACAACTTTAATAACATATCAAATCACATAAGCTTATCAAATTCGTATATACTGAACAAAAACAATCAAGACGAACAGGAGTGAGACAAACAGTAATTGAAGATCGTACAGTAGCAGGTTCTTCACTGTTAAACGATTCGAGGCAAATGCTACAGGAGTCGTCGCAACTATCTTGAGCAGCGCCTGAAGAATATGTAACTGAGATGATCGGATTCTCCATTGAAGACATGAAATCCTTCATTAACCAGGAAACTAACTAATAAATAAGAAACAAGAGAAGAAATTTCGTGTTAGAGGTTATATAGAGAAGAATGTGGAAACCCTAGAAAAGTATAGAGTGAGAAAGAGAGAGAGAGAGAGAGAGAGAGAGAGAGGTTCGGGTGGTCAAAGAAAGGAATTTTTATTTTATTATTTATGTGGTTAGAGAGAGTGTGAAAACTCGGAATAAAGAAGACCATAGTTATAGGCTTAAAGCAGATATTTGAGGAAAATAAAACCAGACAGATTATTCCGATTCAGACGGTTGATAAAATCAATTTCCGATAACTATCAATCATCCAAGATTCGGTTCACTGGTAATCGGGTTATAATTTAGTATCTAAGCCCATCGATACTGCATGGACCCATTACTCTAAGTCTGAAACTTAATCACCCATGGTTCGGGTCACTCATTATCGGGTTATTTAGTATGATATTACAGTCATTCAATATTGCATGGACCCATTTTGCTGGAACTTTGCAACTTGTACTATTCAAAAATACCTAACTACCCTGAAAAGGACCCCATTGAGGCAGGTTAGATGGGTAACCCACCCCACTCTGATCCTATAGGGGAAAAAAAATGATCAGGCACAAATTAAGTATGTATATATATAATATGTATATTCTATATAAACATATATTTTATGGGTAAATTGGCAGGCTCTCTACCTCAGGGGTTTTATTCTCGGGACCTTGGATCGGACCGGTCCAGGCCGATCCCAAACCGGATCGTCGATCCTAGTCTGATCCAAGTTTTGGATCGTCCTTCAAAAAAAAGGAAAAAAAATGAATCGGTCCAGATCGGCCGATCCATATCGATATCGCTTGGATCGGTTCAATCCTTTGCCAATTGAAAAAAAAAAAAATTGGATCAAACCGGATTGGCCAATCCTTGTCGGTATCGGTTGGATCGGTTCGATCCAAAGCCACTTGATACAATAGTTTGTATCGTGACTTGGGATCGGATTGTTCTTGGCCGATTCAATCCCAATCCTGATCGGCCAATCCGATCCGATCCAGACCGGTCCTTGAAACCATGCTCTACCTCAAGAACTATAGGTCCCTGGTACGAATCTCTTTGACTTACCTAATATATGGTCTTTGTGGGTAAGGTCATGTATCAAGGGTTTAACATGTCTCCACTAAGTGGGGTCGGGGATTTTAATGGGGTCGGGGATTTCACATCACACACAAACAAACAAACAAACAAAAAAAAGAGAGAAGAAGAAGAAGAAGACCGGTATTCCATCGTGTCACAACAACTTTTATTGGTTGTGATAGAAGGCCAATTTTGCCACATAGAATAATGATTTGGCTAATCAAGACCGTTAATTTAACGAGAGATCCTTTGGATTAGCCATTTGTACACTATTTTTTACCTATATAAGTCCTAAATTGCACACGTGTATTAGGTTTTGTAACGTGTATTGATAAGTCATAAATTATCATATATTATATTCTTATTTACATGACTTATCTACTATTTTTTCACATTAAACCCTTCATTTTACATAGGATTTATCAATTTTATTTTACCTTTGCACTATATTTTAATTGTCTTAATTATGCTTAATTTGTTGATGCGAAGGTAATTATGGAGACCAATCCTGATCAATGGAAATCAGACCCAAATCGATTCGGATTAAATCAGGCGGATCAGCTTAGATGGGTCGGATTAAGCTCAAAGGGAATAGAATTGGAAAAAAAGATCAAGGCTTCTAGAAGTCCCTAGCTTGATTGATGTTCAATTTTCATGAAGATTTGCTCCACAAAAGAGGTTTCTATTTTGAGTTTAGGAAAGTTATTTTCTATAATTTTATTGAACAGATCTCGGTATTTTGATCATAACTCATTGTAGAAACGTCCAAATAAAGTGATTTTGATAGCTATGGAAAGTTAAGAAATAGATCTACAATTCAATCGTTTGAAAGGTCTAATTGGCAGTGCAAAAAGAAACTCGTGAAATTTTCTATTTTGAGGAAATCAAAGACAAGTTACTATTTTCTTAAAGGTTTTCTTTCTCAAACTAAGGAGGACGAATTGGAGCTCTATAAAATGGGGAAGAATCACTAGTTTAAGGATCACTTCTTCTTCTTAATTTTTTTCTATATTTTTCTTCTTCTTTCATGAAAGCCTAATTCTTTGCAAAGGCTAAGGGTGTAATCCTTTTATTTAATGAAAATTATGTTTTGATTGTTAATCTATTTTGATTTCTTGTGATCTACGAGTTCTTCATTCTTTTTATGAGTTCAACTATGTTTTTCTCATCATTAAGAATAATTTCTCATGGTTTCTAATTGGAGTCTAGAAGTAAATTGAATGGATTATTTTTAAAAGTATTATAGCCACGTCGTGAACTGCGGTTACGAAATGTTCTTGAACTATTTTAGTTCAACCGAATCAAAGGTCTTAATAGCAATCAGGCATATAATATGTCCGAGTTACAATGAATTTCATATCGGTTCAAGGAACTGTCCCGATGCTTGAGCATCCTCACTATTAATTTTAATCCATTTTATTTACTTTTATTGATATTTTAATTATTCATTTTAATTACCAGTAATTTTTTAGTACTATAATTGTTCTTAACACTTTTTTGTCTTGAATTTCGTGCTCTGTGGTTCGATCTCGGACTTCCGATAATTATATTTCTTCGAATTCCTATTTCTTCGAACTCCTACACTTGGGAGTGAGCAAGCATGTATCAATGGGCATCTAATTTTTAATGTTTCTTAAGTTTTACACACACAATGTAAGTTTTAGGCGAGTTATTTATGTCACATGGTAAATGTATTTGAGACTAAAACTTGGTATGTGACTTGGGTGACAGAAAGTACATATGGTTTACCAAAAAAAAATAAAAAAATACATACGGAGAAGTAGAGTTCTCTAATTAAACTTCTATGTGTGATTAAAGTGTAACAATATGTTTCTCTCTATTGATTGTTGCACCAGAAAATTGGGACATATAACCAAATAAAAAATAAGACATCTGACTTGAAAAAAAAAAAAAAAAACTCTTAAGAGTTAAGTATAAGATAAAAAGTTTGCAAATTGAAAAAAGTGTCTCATTTTATAAGAAAAATCTTTTAAAAACATAAGGTTACGCAAGTAACTGAAGTATTGTGGGGGAACCAAGGTTTAAAGGATGGGTTCGATCCAATCCGTATTGGGACCAGTTAAGACAGATCCGGTCAAGCCACGATACAACAATTGTATTGCGAGGTTTTGGACCGGAACAGTATAATCAATGTCGGTATGGACCGATTGGTACAACCAGTCTCATAACTAGTATAATTGGTACAATCGAGCCGATGGTTTATTTGTTTTATTATTATTATTATTTTAATTTATGAATAGGATGGTCCAAACCGGGTATCTATCTAGACCGGTTCAGCTGATCCAATTTTTTTTGAAATTTAAATTTCTGATCCACCTTTTACTAGATACGGACCAGACGGTACCATCGCTCGGGACTGAGACCGGCTAAAACCGGTCGGATCCCCATTCCGAGCCTTTAAATAATGGGAACAGTTGATAGAATTTGAGTCCAACCGTAACACAGGATTAGATGAAAATGAAAGTAAAAAATATCCTCAGAGTATTAAATGCATTTATCGTATTTTTCTTACCGGACAAATCCGGATCCACAAAGATTCGATAAGAATCCGACCCGTTTAAGGGACAGACTGCCGTTTAAACTGTATGCCCTAGGGTTTATGATGACGTTAGGGTTTACGAGGGAGAACGCGGAGAAGAAAAACGAAGCAAACAGTTATTTCTCTGCTAAATTTCCAGCTTTTAACTAAATCAATGGCTACACAGATAGAATTCACATTTGCTGCGTTTCTTTGATTACTGAAACTCGTGAAGACACTGTGTCTCTCTGTACTACTTTCCATAGCTGCGTAAAGAGCAAATTGCTTCCTTCGTAGGCGTTTTATGTAATGGCGAAGGGAGGAAAAAGGCAGAAGAAAGATTCCAAAAATCTTAAGAGAAGAACTCTAAATGAGGGTTTCGCAGAGAAAGACTTGGACGACGAAATTGACGCCTGTAATCTATCTTCTTCTTACTCTTTGCTCTTCAATTATAACTTGTGTGTGTGTGTGTGTGTGTGTGTGTATGTGTTTAATTTCAGTTTAATGAGAAAAAAAACCATGATTTTGATGTTTTGGGATTGTGTTTGTGTGTGTGTGGGAAAGTGTGTTTTTAATTTCAATTTAGTGAGACAAAAAACCAGAATTTTGATGTTTTAATTTCAATTTAATGAGACAAAAAACCAGAATTTTCATGTTTTGGTATTGTGTTAAGATCGAAAGAGAAACTTTCTGATGTGTTGTGCTATTGCAGTTCATAAACAGAGAGATGTGATTCCACTGGACGTAGATCGAGATATTGGAGCATCGGATGAGGATAATGAGCAACCCGTGTTCGATTTTGAGGTTTTTAACTATCTTTTGTATTGGAATTTTGATATGGAATGGTTGATGGATCTTTCAATCTAATTTAACTAAAACCGAGTTAATTGATGATTTGTATTTTGTGACGGTTAGTTATGTTTTGACTTTGGATACAGGATGGTGAAGATGATGATGATGACGACGACGATGATGATATTGAAGATGACTCCCAATTTACTGGTCTCGCCACAAAAAGTAAGGAGTTGACTTGAATTCTCTTATTCAAGAGGATTTGAATTTGTTAGGGTTGAAACAATATTTGAACTTCATTGTGTATTAATTAGTATATGTATGCTAATTAGTATACATATAGTATTGTATGATATGTATATTATTGTATGATTGATTAAGATTGGAGTTAAATTTGAAACTAATATTCGGAGTTTGTTAATAATTTAAAAACTAGCTGAATTTTTGAAACCTCGGGGTTCATTAAAATGATAATGAAAATATCTCGAAGATGTTCTCATTTATGGTTACTGTTACCTAATTGGAAAAGTGTCCCAAGTTTCTATAAGGAACTTGAAAATTTTCAAACACGGTTCACTACGCTAATAGTACTGTACATCACTTTATTTTATTTTTGTTGCTGTGCATTCTGTGTCACATTGTATGATTTGATGTTTGAAAAGTACATCTGATGATGGATTATTGAGAAATTGTGAGATGTTTCTTTCTTGCATCATGTTTTGGTAACATTTATCAGCAGCATCATTATTTGGGTTGGGATTTCTTTTTCCCTTGTTAGAATATTTACATGGAAAGGCTTATTTCATTTAAATAATTTCATTCATCGTGTTAGTTGTAAAACAACAAAAGTTTTCACGGCAAAAGACCGGCGGAGTTGAGGATGAATTGCATGATGATGCTGAAGAGGAAGAAGAAAAGAAAGCTGTATGGGGTAGAAGAAAGAACTTGTATTACAATGCTGATAATGTTGATTATGAGGTAAGAAAGGATTTTGCTACTCTCTCTCTCTCTCTCTCTCTCTCTCTCTCTCTCTGTATATATATCATTCCAATCCACACATTTGAAAACTAAGGTTTGTTTGGTATAACATTCAAAGTAGCAAGTCAAAAATAAATGACAAGCTTGTTTTGTAACATGTAACAAGAAGTGACTTTCAAAAATTGAAAAATTGTATTTCAACTTTTGTTGACAATCTATAAAACAGATTTTAAATAGTTTTTTTTTCCTGGTAAACTTAAATTGTTAAAACTTAAAAGTAGCTGTTCTTTTATTTCTCAAAATTTTGTTATTTTCTCTCTTGTAGGACACTCAAGCTCCCTTCTCAAGTTATTAACTTCTCATTATCACCATTGCTCACCAACCAGTTTTCATCAACACCAGTACCATCATAACTGCTATCACCATCCACCACCATTACTAGTGCTAGCCATAACCCACTGTCATCACCACCATGATGGATGTCTATTTCCCACCATTACTATCCACCATCGACTATTCATTACCGCCACCATCGTCGCCCACTACCCAGCACCACCACAACACCAATCATCATCGCCTTAATTAACAAGAATACTTTTTAAGTTTTTATTAAAACAAAAGAATTGTTTTTGGATATCACTTTACCCAATCTGCTTTTTTGCTGGAGAACTACAATAGTTGACTTGAAGGCTACTTTGACTTTTGAAGGATTGCCAAACAAGGTGTAAATTTCTAATTTGTGTATATATGTTTGTTCTTGTGTGTGTATGTGTGTGTGTGTGTTTGTAAAGTAGTGTCATGTATACATAATTAAATATTTGAATATATATATATGGATACTTATGTTTGTGCATGCTTGCGTATCTAGTATATAGTAAACTTCTAAAAAAACTTACTATTTAAATGTCTTGTTTGATGAATGTTTAAAGCTACAATCAAGTGATGAGGAATCCCCTGCAGAGGAGGAGGCAGAAGTGTTAAGATTGCAAAGGGAGAAGGCACAATTTCTTTCAATGGAAGATTTTGGTCTTGAAGATGTTGACTCGGACGAGAGTGATTCTTGTGATAAGCCGACCCTAGAGGTAAGGGTTGTGTGTCTTCCATGTATTTGTTCTTAGATTGTGGCCTTTTATCCCATGTTGATATGTTTTGTAATGTTTAAAAAGGACACACATAATGGAACTGAATTCCCTTGTGGAAAAAGGGAGCTAGAGATACTGACAATGACAGGTGATGCATGTTCCCTCTTCCATGCAGGAAATTTTGGTTAAAGGGAAGGCCCCAACAAAACCTCATGCAGAAAAGGAAGGTGAAGGCGACGTGGGCACAGCTTATGAGGAAGTTAAGAAAGACCTTAATGCTTTGTCCAAAGAGGAGCAAATGGATGTTGTATACAGGTGAGTACTTTTCTGCTAATTTAAAAAAATGCAACTTGTACATTCTGTTTCTTTCTTAAGGAACTTTGTACGACTTGTGTTATCCAGCTAAATTAGGTTAAATTCGTTTAGTATGTGCATGTTAGTTTAATTCTACTTGTCAGTAGAATTGGAGAAATGTTCTAACCCTGATGATAATGTACTGCCACAAAATTACTGTTATATCATACTAGTTAGCCCCTTGGTGACTAATTAACTATGTTGCAGAAGTGGCTTAGCATGAAAAGTAAATAGTATTGATCCACATAGCTTTAGCAAATGTGTTTTAAAGGGTGTGTATTCTCTTCTACTGATCTCATTCATTTTCAAAACTGTTATGTATTATCAGTATCTATAAGTTGAAATGTAAGCTGATACAAATCAATAACCTGTTAAAAATTGTAACTCCTGATGTACTCGGCCAAGTTCACAAATCACGTTCCAAGAAATAGACTAGTTGACAAGAAAGTGATAATTGGAAATTAAAAGTTTATATTGATAAGTTTTTTACAGTTTGCTAGATCTAGAAGGTGGAAGTGACATTTTATGTAGACCATTTTCAATAAGACCTGGTTAAGTTAGGTTTTTTGACAGGTTCAACAAACAAGTATTTTTTGAGGTTTGGAACTGATTGTGGACTGTGGATAAATCGGGCAAATTTTATCTTGAAGATATGATATTGACTTGGGCTGCAAGTCAATGAAACATTTGGGAGGTTACTGCAAAACGTTGGAGTGACTGTGACTGTGAAATCCTAAAACTTCCCATCAACTTCCCTGTCTATTGATCTTGCTATTGTTGCCCTGTGACTGTTGTGAGAACATTGGCATTTAAACTGAGAAGCCACCCCTAAATCCTGAGGTTCACCAGAACTATGTTAGACTTCAGAATGTCTATGCAAAAAGGTTGAACTCTATGACACTTACGTGGTAGGTTATGGTATTTTCTGGAGAGCCTTTTTATCAAATATCTAGTTTGATTTTGAATGCTTTCCAAGGATTATAATATTATATATCCTATTCTATATCCGCAAGGGCAAAATAACTGATGCAATCCATGATGCCAGGATGAGATTTGAACTATCCCTTTGTTTTACCCTTTTGGGCAATGGGCATGTTTGCTTTGGGTTTTGGTTCTGAATTCGTTTTTGGTCAGACCTTTGGTGGAGAGAGTCCCCTTTGAGATCCTGGCTTTCACGTTTGTTTAGGTTATCCAGGTATAAAAGTTCCAAGGTTGCAAACTACCTTTCTTGGTGGAGATTTTTGGGCTGTGGGAAGAGCTATATTGTAGGTTTGGTGAAGAAACATGGGTTTTTTGAAGATATGAGATCATCGACCTTTGTTTCATGGACTCCGTGATGATTTAGGTGGCCTTTTGGGTGTGTATTTATTTTGAGTTGAGACTTCAGAGGCTTATTTGTGGTTGACATCCATGGGTAAGTAGAAAGCTGTTTCCCTTTCTTCACCTTTTTTCCAAGAACTTAGAGAGGGATTTATCAAACTGAATTTTAATGGGTGCTTGTTTGGAAAACAGATCCTTGGGGAATTGGCAATGTATTTCAGGTATTGAGATTTATTCATTCTTTTTCTGGGCCGTTTGGGGAAGATGATGCTCTCAAGGGAGGTGACTGCTCTTATGATGAGGCTGAGGGAGGCGGAAGTTCTTGGTTACTCTTTTTTTGGAGTTGGGGTGATCTCTTGATGGTTCCTTTTTGGCTCGTCAATCCTCAAGATTGCTGGTAGAGACTAGTCCCTTCGGTGTGTTTCACTCAGGTTTTTTTAGTGAGTTTAGCAACTTGTTTTCTCACGTTTCTAGAACTGCCAACCGGACCATGAATAGGTCAGCCAAGAATGGGTTGTCCGGGGTGGTTATGTTTATCAGGGTTCCTGCGAAGGAAGTTTTGTGTTAGAGGGCTGTTCCTTAAGTGTTTTGGTCTTTTCTTTTGACTCATTTTTTTTCCTGGGATTTAGTTTTTCTCCCTATTTGTTTCCTTTAGCTGCCTTGTGTTGAGTAAGTTGCTGACTTCCCGTTAATGGCCTGCTTCTTTTTGTATATTTAGTTTTTCTCCCTATTTGGTTCATTTAGCTGCCATGTGTTGAGTAGGTTGCTGATTTCCCGTCAGTGGCCTGCTTCTCCTTGCATATTCTCTCTCTTTCAATGCAATTTTTGTTATTCATAAAAAAGAAAAATAAAGTTTAAAATTTTCTCTTCAGTCAACCTTTTAGTAACGATAATACAAAAAGTGCCAAAATTTAGGATGTAGATATTTTGTGCTTCAATACCAATCTGAAAGTGTATTTATAATTTTTAATTTTATCCTGCAGTTCTGCTCCAGAATTAGTCGGTTTGTTATCAGAACTAAATGATGCAGTCTACCAACTTGAAAGCAAAGTCAATCCACTCCTAAGCAAGGTACTCCTGGCCTTTGTATTTGCTTCTTCTTCTTCTTTTTTTTTTTTTTTGAATAATGAAGATATGATAAAAAGGAGGAAGAATGTACAAAGAGACTCGAGATGGGCCAAGAAATAGCAAACTTTTATTGATTTTTTATTTTTTGGATAGCTCATTTCCTGCATATTGAACTGTTTATTGAGGAAAACTTAGATCAGCATATCTATCCTTGTTATAGCTCCTTGTGCCACGCAATGCACAAGTTCAGAGATCGTCATGGGGAGTAGGTGTCTCAACTTGAGAAGATGACTTCAATCATCCGTATGTTATATGTGTTTAGATAGTCAGAATAATATATAAAGGTTCAGAAGATATGAATCATAAGATTGGTAGATCTTTTAATTAATATCATGATCTCAAAAACCCTGACCTCTAGGCTGGACCCATGAAATGGTGTCCCAATCTCCGTGTGCAACGTGCTGAAGGCACTGATAGGTATCAAGAGGGTATGCCCTGACAAAATTGTTGTTTTTGCATCATTTTACATTTAACTTTCTGTTATGAATTTGTCTTTATTGAACCTGATTTATTGAATCTGATATCCTACATATGTTATTGGTCTTCGGATTTGGTAAATCTTGTGCTTTTTGAAGGTGAAAAAAGGAAAAAGCTTTATCAAAGGAGAAATGCATTACTTGGAGGTGAAACAGCTTCTTCTGCTGACTTATTGTCAAGCTATTGGCTTTTATCTTCTTCTTAAAGCTGAAGGACATCCAGTTCGTGATCATCCGGTCATAACTCGCCTTGTAGAGATTAAGAACTCGTTGGATAAGGTCTTCATATATCTCCTACATTAGTTTTTCCATGCTGTGTTATGTTTTGTGCGCTAAAACAGTTGATGACAATCTGCATGATGATATCCTTGAATAGCCTTCTATTGCTTGCTAAAGGCATTTGTATCCTCTAGATAACATTGCAAATGTGCCTTTCTAGCTTTCCTCTTACTAATATAATCTTGATTAATTTAGAAAAAAATTCAGAAAAAGGAGAGATTTTGAATGAGTATTTCTGTTGGTTAATAAGTTCCAGGGTAATTACTTTTTAAGCATGTCTTTTCACGCAGGATTGATAGAACTCTGGTAACAGTCATTGTCGTCGCAAGATGATTGGTTGGGATGTGTGTGTTTTGGCATGGATGGTATTGCTGTTTTAACATTAATGTTTAAAATATCTTGGAAAAGTGGAAAACTGCTATTCTACTGATCTAAAAGAATCCATGTTTTCTTCAGAGGGAGTGTTCTATTAATACAGAAGATAATGTCAAGAATAAAATTTTAAGGGCATGTGTGCCCTTTTTCCTTCTATTTCCATTTTCTCTTATTGTAATAAATGATCAGTTTATCATCAAAACTAAAAGAACAAGGGATTAGGCATAACATATTTTGATAATATGGCCATATTTATTTGGTGTGTTAACTTAGAAGGCAATATTTTCTGATGACTTTTTGGATTATTTGTTACTGCTGACATATATTAATCATTCCTGATCTTAGATTGTGCACTCTTTTTTCGCATGGAGGAAATTACATGTGTTTTAAAGTTATGCATTTCTGTACTAACTTTCATGTCATGTTTGCAAGATATGTCTCCATCTGGAAAATATGATTCTTTGTTATGATGGGTGGGTTCAGATAGTTGATATAGCCTATGAGTTTCTGAAATATTGTTCCATTGACAGATGAAAGATCTTGACGAGAATCTTCCATCTGAAACTGAAGTAACTCTGAACAAAGATAATGGGATTGAAACAGTAGCCAAGCTTGTCAAAGAAAGTGCTGCATTGACATCTGAAACCTGCACCTCAGATCATGAGCCCGCTCTGATCTCAGCTAAAATTCAAGAAGCAGCATTGGTATCCACCACCTCAGTCTTGTCTATCAGTAATATTCTTGTAAGTGTTCTTTGCAAGGTAGTGACTCATTTACTATCCATATAACTGTAGCCTAGCAAAACTGCCGATTTCACAAAGGTGGGTTTGTCAGAGGACTTTGAGGAAAAACAAAAGAAACGCAAACGCCAGGTCAAGTACATCTAGAAAAATGTTTATAGCTCAAGACTCTTAGTTCTAATTTATATTTCTCACTGATGCATAATTTGTAATGGTTGCATAGTTGAACTGATATCTTGCAAAATATTGCAGAATGATCAAGCTAGTATACAAACCACGGAAATGCTGAAAATAAGAGCAAGCCTTGAAGAAAAGTTGAAGCAAAAGGGTATCCTTAGTTCTCTAGTACCGAAGTCAGACAAGGCTCAGAAACATCTTGCACTAGCAGTGAACAGGTACCACTTTTCTGTTAGTGAGAGAAAATCTGTATTTACTCCCAATATTGAAAGGATTATAACTTACGCGATACGTATTTTGACAGACGGCTCGAAACATTAGATGATTTTGATGATGAGCTTATTGATAAGGCGGGGGGTGCTCACGGGTTGAGTAATGGGCATGCAGGTTCATTATATTCCAGCAATCTGTCACAACTTGGTAATGCAAAAGTGAAAAAGCCCAAGGTATGGATATTGGTTTGAATATTAACACGGTATCATTGCTGACCATATTGGGACAAGGCTTGGGCAACAATCTTGGCTATAATTTCTTCAAGAGATATGTATCATGAATGTCAATTCCATCTATAATTAATCATACCCTGTGCGTCCATTAATCCAAATTGATATAAGGCCTCATATTGAGGCATAACCCATAACTCCCAGCCATCTGGTTCATTCAATGAAGCTTTTTCTCTAAATTGAAGGGATAATATCTGCCATTTGCTTGCTTTGACGTGGCCCCACTCCTCAGGTAGAGGTGCCATACATTTTAACATCGATCGAGTTTGGTGGGCCATATTTGCTGAATGTTTGGGTTTGTAAGGTGCCAGGTCTGTCAATCTATACTATGGGGATGAGTGACTGACGCCTATCTTAAGAGAATTAAGTCTCTTGGTGTGAAGATTTATTTACCAAACTCTCTTATATCTGATACTGGTTTCTACGAATTTGCTAAGAAATGAAAAGGGCCTGGATTAGATCTGTAATTAAAAGAATTAGTTTAAGATTCCTTAACAAGTTACATTCTTCAACAATTTACATTCTTCATTCTTGTCAGTATGTGATATGCTTGACTTTGGATATAAATTTCTGGTATCAGTGTTTACATTCTTCAACAATTTACATTCTTCATTCTTGTCAGTATGTGCTATGCTTGACTTTGGATATAAATTTCTAGTATCAGTGTTGTGAGTTTGTGTGCACTGGTGGCTAATTCACTATATTAATGTTACGTTTTTTTGTTTTTTCTTGTTTTTCAAAATAGACGAGTCCTTCTTTTATCAGCACTTTGTTAAAGTCCTGATCACTTATTCCAAATTTGTAATTTTTTTTAATGAATCATACCTGTAATTCTCTTGTTCAAGGTAATTTCTGGCGACGAAGATTTTCCCAAGAGGGATGATATTGGAGAGAGGCGGAGGAACCATGAGCTCCGGGTTTTAGCAACAGCTGGAATTGAGCCTATTGATGATGTAGCTGAACCAGTGGATGCCGATGTTGAGGAGGGTAGTGAAATAGAAGAGTCGGAAGATGAATTATATAAAGAAGCAAAATCTCAGCGAGCTGCAAGATTATCAATGAAAGCAGCGAAATATTCAAGGTTTGTTTCTATTCATCATCCCATACTTAATATGCCAACCTGGTGGTGGGTGAGGCTAGCTCCATTTTGGTGTTTTAAAGTGGTTAGGCCTAAAAAGATTTCCTAACCTGTGTAATTTGCTAGGTCTATCAAATGTTTTAACTTCTAAATACCCTTTCCTTTCACCACGATTTCTACTTTCTCAGGTCTTAGCTTGCCAGAGATCCAATTTCAATTTTTTGGTTTTGAAACATTTTTTTTTTTGAGACGTGGTACACCCCCCCCCCCCCCGCCCCCATTTAGTGGGGACAGGGTAAACCCCGGATACATGACCGAGATCCGATTTCAATTTTCTGGTTTTCCAATTGGTGACGTGGAACCCCCGACCCCACTTAGTGGGGGCAGGGCAAACCACCCCGGATACATGACACCACCCACAAAGACTATATATCAGGTAAGCCCAGGGACTCAAACCTGGGACCTCCGTTCCTGAGCTGGAGAGCCTGCCAGTTGAGCTAATCCATGTGGATTTTCCAACATTTTGTCATTGTTGTATTGTTAGCTTAAGCAAGAGTCAACCTTCAAGTAACTTCGCTTCTTTCTTCTCGCAGATTGGTTGTCTTCTTACTAATTTTTGTTTTCTTTCTTTTACTTCCTTCTTCTCTCAGATTGGTTGTCTTATTACAATTTTTTTTCTTCTGCAGAAACCCAGTTGGTCCATCTTTGCCTGAAACAGAAGCTGTGGATGGAAAACGACATATTACCTATCAGGTTAGTACACCTTATTTCCATTAAATTACCAGATCTTCAATTTTGCATCAGCACTTCCAATCTAATCCGAATTTATGCTTATAATGATGCTAGATGGAGAAGAATAGAGGGTTAACTCGTGCTCGAAAGAAGCTTATCAAGAACCCAAGGAAGAAATACAAGGTAATTTGACAAAATAGCCTGAAGCTTTGATGAATTAGGTGACAGTTTCCTGTAAACTTATGAACTTACATGATATTTTGGGGTATTATTGCAGTTGAAGCACCGTAAGGCAGTGGTGCGGCAGCAAGGGCAGGTACGGAAGATCAAGAAACCTAGTGGCCCTTACGGCGGTGAAGCCTCTGGAATCAATGCAGGAATCAGTCGGAGCATCAGATTCAAAAACTAATGGCCCTCTTCCAGCAGATTTTATTGTTTCTACAGACTAGCTGCAAATGACATGTTAGATCATGCAGTGCGAAGCAACATTGCTAACCATTCGATGCAATGATAAAGCATTCTTGGATATAAGAGAATGCATCAATAGGATCGCATGTATACATTTGTCGAAGTTACAAGAATTGATCCGGTGTACGTAATTTAATTTCTTGTTCTTCAGTTGCCTCTATTCCTTATTGACATGTAAGCTGTGACTATTTATTAGTAAATTTTGAAATCCGATAGTAGTTTGTTTTTCCACATTAGCAGAATGGCAACCCCATTGGTAAATTACTATTCATGCCTAACATAAAGTAGGATTTGCAAGTGATTCTGAATGTCTTGAAGACAATGCAGAGTGTAGAACCAGCTCAAAGTATATAACTAAAAGGCTGCAATGAAGTGAATTTCACCGATGAAGAAAATTTTTATCATTGAAAGATAATAAATACTTGGTATATATTGACATGAAAGATACTTGATCAGCTTCATTCTCATTGTAGTTCATCATAATTGAGTGAAAACGTAAAGTGCAAACAATAAAAAATTGCACAGTACTTGTTATATCACAGATCCATCTTTAATTGTTGAGTTCTTTAATATGATGGTAATGCCGGATCGGATGTAGAATCCTTCTGAAGATCTGTCAGCCTCTTGTATACCCTGCAAACACACTCGAGAAAAGAAAAATGAGGGAAAGGAGGATGACAAACAATCAAAAGCTCAAGCTCCTAAGGTTTTTAGAAAAGCTCATACTTTAATCCAGGTTTTTAGAAAAGTTGTTCTAGCACAAAGACCTATACTTTATTGGTTGTAAATGCAAATTCTTTGTTTTATTTTACTGGAATTTTGGATGCTTAATAAATGTGTAGCTGTGGCATTTAGTTATTGGAATGCCATAACAAGCACGATAGTTGGGAAGCACATCGTCTTGTGATATTTTAGTGCTCTATTTCTTGCAGTACCAATCACATGACACCAAGTAAGCACAACAAAACCGACTACCGATCAATCTAAAACCCTAAAAGACATTAACCCTAAACTGGCTTCCATCTTAACCGAAGTAACCAGTTACCGGTTCAGTTGCTGCGTGCGTGGCAGGAAGAGATTGGTATCACACCAAGAAAATAGCAGACGGTTTTCTTCCCAATAGTTGATGTGAAGATTTTCTTTTCTTTTCTTCTTCTTCTGTTTTTTTTTTGGGGGGGGGGGGGGATAAAACCTGGTTTTTTTGGGCAAGGCCATTATGAATAATGTAGAAGTAATTCCTGACA
>JAUPMG010000006.1:14109089-14123220 GCA_031762675.1 Pachysandra terminalis | reverse complement strand
TACTGCTGAAACTAACTCAATAAAGAGTTCATAACATTCAGACCCATCATCAATGATCAAGGATCTAGGTATCCTCCAGGCATAACGTTCTCCGACGAGTAGAAGGATACGGCCAACCAAAGGGCCATATCTATGCATCTCCCCTATATCCTTCAATCCACCGCACACCGAGCCAATCAAAGCAAAAGTCTGCAAAGCCCACAAATGTGGAGGAACCCCATGCACTTCAATCTAACATCCGTTTTCCTTCACAGGACCTACATCCCCAGCGAAACCAGGACTCCATTTTGAGATGGTAGTTATTTCGAAATCCAGCAACGATTTTATATTGACTAAATGTTGATACTCCTCCTCCGTCGAAGAAACGAGAATAGCCTCTGTCGCAGATAGGAATGAACCTCACGTTAGTTCCCACCCCAAGAAAGGAAATAATCGAGCTTAAAAATTTTTGCCAATCGCAAACACATTTGGCTTCGCATAAGAGTGGTAACCTCCATTCTATTTCGGCTAACTTCGATTGCTGCACACAAGAAAGTTTTGGGAGCCATCCTTGGTTCTCGATTACTGCCGATACAGAATTGCATATCGTAAGATCTATGAAATCTGACCCATTGCGAGAGAGATCATAAGCTGGAACCTCAACTTCATAAGATACAATAGATGCAGGTACAGTAACCCACAGCTCTCCGAGAACTGCCTCCCCTCCATTCCAAATGTAGTCCCAACCATTTTCAGTGTTCATTTTAGGCAGAATAAGCAACTTAGATCTTCTACCATTAGCGTATTCGGAGATTCTAAGAAAAGAACCTCGCGTATTAGTGTCAAGTTCCGCCAATAGGACCCTGTTATCTTGACGGACTGAACCAAGGAAGTCAGCCTTAAGCTGTTTCCAACGAAGCACCTTAATCTTTTTCTCAAACCACTCCACTGACTCTCCGTGAAACAAAATCTAACACGACCTGAATCCCCTTCTTTCAATAATCTTGAGGGCAGGCTTATTTTTATCAGCAAAACCTTCGAACTCAATCTTTTTGTAAGGGAGTTGTACAAACCAACGACTGATCCTATCCGAACACCTACCTCCGGCGATGTTTACAAAGCTCCGACTAGACTCGCCATTGGAACCATCCCCGCGGATCAAAGCCCTTTTATAAGCACCTGATTTGTGAGCGGCATCTAGTTTAAATCCTTTCCCCAACGCCATCTCTATCTCCGCCCCTGAGTAACCAGCTTGTGAGAGGTCCTGGAACAGTAACGACAAAAGTTTGTCTCGGACCACCGAACAACCCCTGGCTGAAATTTGAACCCCTAGTCTCCACACCAAGGTCCGCAAAAGCTCGGACCATCCTTTCCTCTCAACTTCCTCTAGAAAACACAAACTCCTCGTCTTCCCATTGCCATTGATCTCCGAAAGTTTCAGAAAACTTCCATTTTTGTTCTCCCTCACCCCAAGCACTTAACACTGACTGCATTATTCTTCTAGAACTCACCACCATCTGTACTGTCGGAGCTTTGATACATTTCTCCACACCTTGAACCAGCCAAAAACAGTCCTTCGGTATCACAATCTCCACGAATCCAATCTTACTCTTCTCACCAATCTTCAGGAACTCCTTACCATCAACCTTCCACTGATTGAACTCGAAGGCCTTAGCCTCCACTCTAATAAGCATGTTAGTGCTTATCTGATTCCCACTCTTTCCTCCAATGGTGGTGTGACTTTTTGGCAAACCTATACTCTAAGGCCTTAGCCTCCGCTTTAAGTTCAATATTGACAGCTGCTGAGTGGTTTGAAGTTCAATATTGACGGCTGTTGGATGCATAACAAAGCTTGCTGCAAGATTAGCAATAGCCATCTCGTGATTTCCAAGATTAGAAAAGGCTATCTCATAACTTCTGATAAGATGCAAGCAATGTGTGCATCAAAATAGTTTAGAAGTGCTTCTGCACAACTATAACAAACTTTAGGAAATTTTAGTCACTCGTTTCACCTACTTTGATCCAAAAGAAGATATAGACTAAGGTCTACGTATTTTAGAGTTCCATTTTATTACTAATAGACTTTGTAATGCATTTTAAATAACATCTACAATTATTAAATGTAAAATTGCACAGAGTTGAATTTCTAATGTGTCACTGATCGAAACAGAATATATCAAAAAGAAAATAAAGATGGAAAATCTACGTTGGCTTTCTGATAGTAGATGGCAAAACCTGTGGACAGTTGAGAAAATTTCTGGGACAAACAAACATCTGCAAAGACTTTCAAGTTCACCCCATATTAATTTTGATTGCTTCAGAGAAGAAATTTAATGTTTCTATCATTTTATACTGATTCATCCAATACAACATAATAGGAGTACTATGAAATTCACATCATCATTATATATTATATACCAAGAGAATCCTACCATGCAAGATCCCTAAATTTCAACAATTTAACAACAATTACTAAAGCACCATTGCAACACCATCTACCAAGAGAATCCTATCATACAACATCCATCCCTAAAGTTCAACATTTGAACAAAAATTACTTGAGCACCATTGTGACACCATGATAGAACATTCTCTGAATTTAAAGCATACTCTAGATCAACTTAGAAAATGATTGAGAAACCGGAAAGTGCATAACACTTGTAAATATAAGGTCAGGAAACAAAAATGACAATGATTAGGGGATTCGTACCTGGCAACGGAGAAAAAGACAGCACCTCTCCCACAATCACAAGCCCTGCGATAGTTATCCAGGGCCAAAGTAGTTTCCACTACGTCCTGAGTTTCGATGAAGACAAGTTTGTGTTGCATAATCTCCTGCAAGATAGCGAGAAGTTATTGTGTATGTCGGTCTCCAGCAAAGCAGCTGGATAAATCTCAATAAAAGAAACCAGTAACTGCACAAGAAGCTGTTTCCATATCAGCAAGAAATAAAAATCATAATTAGACAAAGTGAAGAAGATTACTTTAATGTTTGCACAAAGTGCATAATATCACGGTGCCTAAAACGAAAGCCCATGACCACATTGTGTGCGTATGAGTGAGTGCGTGAGTGAGAGATAGCGAGAGGGTAGGAAGAGGAAGAGAGTGAGAGTGAGTGAGTGAGAGAGAGAGAGTGAGTGAGAGTGAGTGAGGGTGAGTGAGTGAGAGTATTAAATGCGGGTATTTCCACAAACATTCACTTTCTCTTGAAATCTCCATCGAACTTGGTTGCTAAGTCATAATCTTTAGAAAATTAGAAACAAAACAGATACCAAAGTGACTTTCCAGAGACTCCAAAATAAGCAGCCTCAAAAAGGGGGGCAAAAGGAGAAGAAAGCACACTAAGAGAGGTATAGGTGAGAAAACAAGTGAAATATATGGCATATTGTCACCTGTAAGATTCTCATTTGATTCCAAGTATTGACGACTCCATCCATATATGAATAACTGACAAAGAAACAAACTATCCCATCAGGAACAGCAGTCACCATCTCAAGTAAGAGCCGTCCATAATTCCTAACCACACCTGAATCATCTCTCATATCAAATTTCGTACTTACAGGAAGCTGATCACTGGGATAACATGCAAAACAGAATTCCATAAGTTAAAAAAAAAATAATGAAATGCCTATAATTAAACCTCAAAAAAAGTAGACGAAAGCCCACACACAAAGTTCTTAATGTAAAGGAGCAGATTGAGCTCAGTTGAATGTTTACCTTCCACGAGTAACCACCATTGGGCATATGCAATCCCTTGTTAAGGACATTGTAAAGCTTCGACTGATTACTGGATTGAAATTAAGAAGACGAGGGTAGAGATCGATCGGGCTTAAAGTTCCAGATGTTATTATAACTGATTGGAACCGGTCAAATACAGGCTTTATGGCAAGAGAAGCATCATGGCAGCTAAGCTGGATTGGCAAAACAAGGACATTGAAAAAAAGAAGAAAAAAAAAAATCAAAAGAGGCGATACAAATTAAAAGAAATAAAAGCAGAGGCCATAAGAATGGATCAAACAATGCATACAAGCACGTATCATGAACTAGGGCAGTGAGACAACTTTTAATGCTCCCAACAAGGTAATCTCATGCCAATGATTAACCCCATCACCATGTGATCAGTTGCATTATTTTGGAAATTTTGTCAAAGTACGGATATTAGTAAAGCAAAGTCAGAATGGATGGTCAGAGTCATACAAGCACATCAGTTTTTTTTTTCATCGGTAATCAGAGTATATTAGTATAAAACGATATATAGAAATTTACAAGTAAGCAAAAAGAAACCCCATGTACACAAACTGATGTATACAAGCACATCAGTTTTCGCATATAATTCCTTTTCAGTGGGATATGATGAATGTTGAATCAAATCCATGCATGTAACCAGGTGTACTGCCAATCATTGAATATTGAGCCTCTATCAAGGCGTTACTTTTCTTTTCTGAGACTAAATGGAGCACCTCTGGAATACAAAAACAAACACACCTGCAGTACAGGATCAGGGATATGTGGCATTCTTTCATCAACAGGTTCAATAATAATTGAAAACCCGCGTGTGTAAGTCCCCACCAGTGTTGCAAAGTCACAGATTGTTTGGATGTGCAAAAACTCATCTGTATCAGTAATTTCTAATGTCAACATGAGCGAGTGTAGACGATCATAACAAAACTTCAGCATCTTCTGGTCAATCCCAGCCTGGGAATTTATTGAAGCAACAAAGGCAACAGGTCCTTCCTTCTCAACGTTCTCAGTTTGCAAACGACCCTTCAGATACTGAACTAATCTTCGTAAAACCGACAGAAAATGCTCTGCACGGCGAATATTTCCTGGCACAGCCTCTTTCAAGATGTCATCGGGCAAGGCAGGATTTGCAAGCCAGGTGTCCGAGACTACAAGAATAGAACGGGTAGTATGGCACCATTAAGAGAAAGTAAAAACAGAGTAACTCCTTGTCTGATTACGAAGAAAAAAAATTTGTGAATCTATTGCACATACCAGATAAGTTTCCTCTTTGTGCCAAACCATCAACAAGCCTGTTGTATTCTGCACGCAATCTTCCAGCATCAGTAGCCTTAAACCTTCCTACCATGTCAAATAATTTGAAGATGTATCAATCAACAAACTTTTGTCTAGTGCACAAGAAAACAGACATATTTTGCACATTATCTATAAATTTGACTAAAAAAACAAAAAATCTCAGACCTGAAATTTCAATAATGAATCAAACATGATAGTTCAATCATTATTGTTGCTTTAGAAAGAGTGATTGCGCAGCTGGCTAGCGCATAGGTCACATAGCTATCAAGTGATCCTGACATTGATAGTTGGAACCAAGTTTCATATAACCTGACTGAAATATGGTTTTTGATATATTGGGATGGTGGAATAGGATTCGTGTTGTTAAATCTATGGCGTAATTCACAACTTCCTACTGCGAATAAATGACTTCTTAATGTTAGAAAAAGATGATGAAATGAAAATACTGGTTTAGTAAATTAGAAAAAGAAGGAATGGGATATAAGCAGAAATATAACCATAGATACAGCAACGTTTACAAAAAAAAAAAAAAGTATTATCATCCAGTTTCAATTATTAAGAATAAAAGCAGGAGATGATTACAAGTAACACAAATATGACACTTGGTTGGTTGAAATGGGAGAAAAACTTTGTCTTGCTGCTGACCCAACTGATTAGTATAAAAATTTTTGAAAAATTGACAAATCATGCACCTTAGTAAGGTTTCACGAAAACATAGAGAACCTGTCAGAGATGGTGGGTGGTTCATATTCACTAGCCTCTATATCCAAGGAGAGGGACCTTAGGGGCCCCATGGGGGGGGGGGGGGGGGTCAAGTCCCTCATTGTGCCGGCTCAGTACCATGGGGTTGGGGGTGTGAGGACGGACCACCCCGCAGTACAGTAAAGGTATATTGGGGATTTTCCCTATATATATCGGGTAGGAGTATAAGTTGTAACCTTAATTCGTTTTTGACATCGTTAAAATTTCTTCTCTCCCGTGGATGTAGGCTTTGCCGGACCATGTATATTTGTGTGCATCGTTTTGATCCTTGCTTTACTGTGTTTATTATTATTGCTTGGTCCCAATCAATAAAACCAAATCATATTGCCAAGATTCCATAGTATTTCATGTCAAAAAGTATGAAACATTTATTATCAATAAAACAATAATTAGCTTTTATGTTGGCTCAAATAAGACTGCTTAATGAACCCCAGAGATGTTTGTGTACAAAAGTTAGAAAACTAAACTACTTAGACAAACACTTAGTTCTCACTTTGCATTTTAAAATCTAAGGCTACTCTTGTATGCATTTATAAACTTGTGAGACGATGACTAGATAATTAAGCATTTAGAACTTTGATAAAACAACGCTTATCAGTTATCATAAAGAAGCACTTTATTTGAAGCATAAAGCAAATAACTAATAGACACCAAGTCCATGAACAACTAAGTCTATATAAAAATTTTAAATATATATATATATGTGTACCATTACATCATCTATAACCATTCGTCCATTCACAATCTACATAAAGAAACTCTGAAATAAAATGCGGAAGCTAAAGTCTAACTAACTTCCGTAGAAAGTTTAACTAATGAATCCCAATTATTCAATTACAACCTTTTTCAAAGAAAATAATCCAATCTGAATAAAACAAATAAAATCCGAAACAAAAGATCCAATTACATCCCAATGTCACGACCTCATGAACATTAATGAAAACTAATCTAAGCATCAATTAAAATTTGGTCCAATAGAAAGGTACGAAATCCAGTCAACATAGCATCTTTAACACTATATATATATGTGTGTGTGTGTGTGTGTGTAACATGGGAAAAGAACTAAAGAAGCACAGAATTGAAAGATAATTCGAATTCCAAAGGGGAGTTATACACACACACACACACACACACATATATATATATATATATAACTGACAAAAATTCAATAAGATCAAACAAACCTACACATACCTTTCAATCTCTTGAGCCATCTTATTAAGATTCCTCGTAGCCCCTTCAAGCGTCTGCCTCCTCACGCTCACACTAAGCGCCTCTATACACACATTATCGATATTATGAGCCTCATCAAACACCACAACAGACTCCCTCTGCATCTCCTTCGATATAATTCCGGCCACTTTAGGATCAAGCAAGTACTGATAACTATAAACAACCACATTCGCAAACTGAACCATATGCCTCGCCAAGAAGTACGGACACCACCCTTTCTCCTTCCCAAAAGCTCTCAAATCCTGCAACGTATAGACTCCGGGAGGCAAAACCGCCTCCGATCCCGCCTTCTCGTAGTTCTCGAAGAACGTACAGGTCGGGACGTTAGGGTTTTCCATGGCTAGGGCACGAACCCAGCTCGCGGTGAGCTTCCGGCAAGAGGCGTCGACGGAGTCGCGAGAATTGGCGGATACGACGGAGGGGTTGATGCAGAGGTTCTTGCGGGAGGAGAGACCGATGGCAAGGATACGAGCGGAGGGGCCGAGGTGGCGGAGCTGGTACCGGTGGAGGAGGCGGAGCTCGGCTAGGGTTTTCTCCATCTCGTGGACGGTGCGAGTGCAGTAGAGGAGTTTGGGTGAGTCGGAGGGTTTGGAGAGGGCGTAGCTGGTGATTAGGGAGAGAAGGGCGATGGTTTTTCCGGTGCCGGTGGGCATCTCCAAGAGGCAGTGACCTTTGGCGTCTAGGGCTCGTTTGAGTTCCACCATGTATGCGTACTGTTCTGGGTAGATGTGGTCGTAGGGGAAGTAGACTGTTACGTCCTCTATCTGAAACTTCATCTTTGCAAGTCTTGTGGCAGTATCTCTCTCTGTTTCTGTTTATATTGGGACGATGATGCAGAGCTGCTTGCTCGTTAAGTAGACTGAAAATGAAAATTAACCTAAAAGGGCTGAAAAAAACACCTCGTTTAAGGGTCTGTTTGTTTTGCGGAAAAGGAAAAAAATAATTTAAGAAAATAATATAACAGAAATTATTTTTCGTTAGTGTATTTTCTGTTATTTGATATAAAATAAATAAATAATAGAAGAAATAATCATTAAGGCTCCTTTGGATGCCAAGAGGATGTCAGAAAGTTAGTACTGAAAGTAATATGTCTGAAATTAATGGAAAGTGAAATTTAGTTTTCTTGAAATTGGTTGGTTGTATCAAGAATTTGTACGACAATGATAAAAAGAATTTGATTTTGATGTTTGGTTAATAGGAAAGAATGAGAAGTTTTTCATCTATTCATTTTACTTTTTATCGTGTAAGTGCAAGAAAAAATAAGCTTTGGTTGTGAAGGGCAGGATGGAAAGCTATTTTCCTCATTTTTTCATTCTTTTTTTCCCACAAAATTATTTACTTTTTAGCGAAAAACAAAAAGGGCCATTTTTTCTGCCATCAAAGGAGTTTGATTGAAACATTTTCCATGAGACCCACACTTTTTGAATATCCAAACACGTATATTATATAGAAAAGTCGTTTTGTCTTTATTTTCCCACAAAATCCTGCTATGCAAACAAGGCCTATTGGACATGGGCAATTATCACGGAGCAATGGCTTTAGCCTGACGAGAGAGAGAGAGAGAGAGAGAGAGAGAGAGAGAGAGAGAGAGATTATGGAAAGATGGGGAGAGTGAGAAACAGAGATTAGAATGGTGATTTTAAAGAGAAGTTTATTGCAGTAGAGAGAGGGAGAAAGGAAACAACTAGTGACTGTAGAAAGAGAGGGAGAGTGAGAAAGACAAAACAGTGATCGCAGGAGAGAGGGTGTGTTATTGCAGAAGAGAGAGTGAGAGAGAGAGAGAGAGAGAGAGAGAGAGAGAATTAATGACAGACGAGAGAGATCAACATTATTGGTGAGAATCAGGTGAGAAATAATCATATTTCACTTTTTACGGAAGTGACGAAAAATATTTTTCAGTAGATTTTTTAAGAATCTATTTTCCATAATTTTTAAAATTCATTAATTTTTTTTTAAAATTTTATATTTTCCTTTGAGACAAGCATGTGGAAAAGTTTGAAATCCTAGAAAATATATTTTTTTCCTCTTATTTATGGTGAAACAAACAAAGCCTAAGGGAAGTTTTTTTTTGTTTTTAATGAAAAATTCTAATATTAAATACCCAAAACTAAAATAAATAAATCTATGGTGAAATGTATTCAACTACATGAAAGAAATATCTGGTCAATCTAGGCCATCCATTTGTTAGGGGACCCTGGATTAGCCACATATATTAGGTTTTGTTACTTGTATCAATGACCGTCAAATTTTTAAATGTTTCTTAAGTTTTATACAAAGAAAGATTAGTTTTAAGTGAGTCCTTTATGCGAAATGAAGAATGTCTTTGGGACTAAAACTTAGCATGTGAATTAGGGTTAATTAAGAGTACACGTAGAGAAGTGAAGTTCTCCAAATAAGCTTCCACGTGTTTCTTAGTCTGAACGTTTTCACCAGACATAAATGTTAAACACCTGTTACTCTAAAAGCTCAAGCTGTTAGAGAACGGCACAACAATGTATATCAAATGGGTCAACACCCCCCCGCACGAAAACAACACATCTGTGGGAGAATAAACACAGAAACATACCACCCCCGGGATTCGAACAGTCAACCTCCCGCTTTGATACCATGTTAAACACCAATTACTCTAAAAGCTCAAGCTATTAGAGAACATCACAACAATGTATATCAAATGGTTCAACAATAAACACATCCAGTTGTATCCATTAATGTAAATCGCAACCATCATAGAACATTAAAACATTAAATTCGAAATCGAAATATATTTTAAACAAAATCTTTCAAAAATGATTCCTCATCTAGCTGTGTTACACTTGATGATGGTAGATAGTAATGCTCACTAACAATCCAAGCTCAATGGCATCTTTCTAAAATGATGAAATTGCAGTCCAAATGATAGGTGAAAAAATAAAAAATAAAAAATATCCCCTCACCCATTCATCAGAAAGAAAAAAAGGAGAAAAAAATATTTGATAGAGCAATGTGCTTCATATGCCTATTAAGTGCATTGGAAGCAAAGGGTTCAACTGATTTGTGATTTGAGCTAGTAATTGTACTGGGAAAAATTTGTAAGACTATAACTTCCTTGGATAATTCAAATAAACCCAGATGATAAAATGGTTTCTGAGGTATCAAAAACAACAATTACCAACATTTCAAATGCTGTCAAAGCTTTAGATGAAGTTCACAAAATGCAGGTACATGAATGATACTGGAGGCAATTGTGCATTGTAGCTCATCAAAAGTTCGGTACTACTCTAGTTTTGTTCTCAGATTCGTACAAAAACAGACCATGAACGATAAATGAATCTCAATTGTGCTACCATATGTGAAAATGTAAACACATAAAATGTTAGTGAAATTTCATTATACAACCGAGATATCTGCAAGCACGTGATCCTCTCTTATATGTTACATGTAGTTGGAATAAGAACCAGGTCAGGAAAGGCTAACTGTCTCACTCTTCTGTTAATGGTGCATTGGAAGCTAGGCCCTTGACTGAATGGCGGCATTGAAACCTGTGACAAATAGCCAGATACGTATTATCACTTTCAAATCTTAGGACTTATTATAAGATAGCAGAGGAAATAGCCACGTTCAAACACCAGAAAATAAATAGCACAGTGCAAAGGATGGGGGAGAGAGAGAGAGAGAGAGAGAGAGAGAGAGAGGTTTGACATAGAAGACACATGTATTTGGTAAAATGGTTAAAACTCAACTTTGGCGATTTTTATGCACTGGTTGTACGATGAAGTGGAAAGTAAATTCTAAGGCATAGAATCTCATTTGTAGTTGGCCCAGGCAACTGTGTCCAGGTTCTGCCCAAGCACCCTTACTTTTCATTGTATCACACCATAACAAATGTTTTTACAGGTAACAAGGAGACCGTGATTGGGAAATCAATCTTAACAGGTTACAGGCTACTGTGTATCACATAGGGTAGTTTTTTAAGTAATTTTCCAGTAATATTTTCGTACCTAGGCACAATTTTCATAAGACTTTTTCCCCCTTGTTTTCAGTGGGAACATTCTCGACGCCTAGATAGAGATCTCAGAAATGACACCTTCATGTATTTTGGCACAGGCTCATATAAGAGAAAAAGGTGACAGTGATTGTGTCATACTGAACCTACACGTCTACAAAATAACTGCATGGTTTTTCGAAGGGTATCAAAATTTCCCTTATTTTGAAATCCTTTTCAATAATTTTTTGCAGGGAATATTGCAAAATACCCAAATTTCCCACAATTTTTTTGTTATTTCAGATGTGAAAAAATTCCCTCAAAATTAAAATTTAAAAACAGTGAATAACTATATGCCTAACCTAAAGCATGAATGACAAGTGAGAAAAACACATGCAATATCCTGGGTAAGTAAATGTCATCAACAACATGCCTTTTTCCCAACTAGTTGAGGTTGACAGCATGGATGTATAGGAAATAAGACCAAAATATCAACATCATAAGGGACTTAGCAAAGTTTTATGCACTGCCAGCTTAAAATAATCCTCCTCCTTTATGCCTATGCTCGGGACCAGCAAAGCAAAACAAATATGCATAATAGGATTTAAGAGTTATAGGAAAGGAGAAAACGGATTGATGGCATGCAGCAACAACTTCTAAACAAAAAGATGAATAAAAAATGTAATACATCAAATATCAAAACTAAAAACCTTACATACCAGATCAAATCATTTGCAGTGGAGTCCGGCAAACTGATGGAACTAACAGCCTGAGGATAATGATGTGAATCATCCAGATCTTGATCCTTCATTCTACATTTTATACGTAATCTGAAAGGTACTATCTGTAGCAGCAAATGCAAGTAAAGAAAACTATAAATGCATTGGTTATCTCCTTTGCCAAGAGTACGTGTTTGACAATACACCAATATGGAACAACACACAGAAAATCTCTATATGGAGGCCTTTACTTACAGTTAAAAAGTTAGGGAAGATAATAATTTTTTGCACATAGATACACATGAAGAAATGGTTAATAGAAGAAAACCACTCATCTAATTGTACCGTTATCAAAGTAGGATGACTTTGACTGACGAAATCTCATAGGAAGGGAAAAAAAAGTAGAATATCTAAATTTCAAGCATCAATTGCGGTGTAAGTAACTTTTTTATTTTTTTGGGTAAGGGTATAGGTATCTAATACAACTTTAGAACAAATCAACCAACTCACTACCATGTTAACATGAATCTTACTATGACTAGGGGAGTCGCATAAGAGACTCATCTCTGTATCCAAGATAATCGAAATCCCTTCAGCGGAATCTCAAAACTTTGGAGATGATCCTTCTTCATCCGGATGATGTTTTCTACTGTATCTAGGAATTTCCTTTATATTGACTCGCTCCCTCTCTCTGTCTCTCTCAACTATAGACAATAAGCCTCTAAATAATTTTCCAAGACCACTAAAAGCAATCATGTATAACATTTGGAAATAGCCAAGGGCCTAAGGGTACTAACACTCTACTCTCGAGTTGCTACATGTATAAAGGTATCTGTACCTTTTTGCTGTATCTGAAGTCACGTTTGGGAAGAAAATGCAGAGGCAGATTGAAAGAAGCGGAGGCATTAACCAACAGAAACAGCTTTGTGGGGCCTGAAAAAGGGAAAAGTTAAAAACGGAGAGTTAAGATGCAGCTAATTCACTTTCGTAAAACCAAATTTAAGTGACAAGATATGCTCAGGAAGTACCTGCATACGAACAAGATCCTGCACCTTTAGATATCAGAGCTCGAATAAGCTGCATATGGAACATCCAATTTTAGTTACAAAAAGACACTGCCCACACAGGAATTGAAATATAGAAGTAAAGATAACCTTTCTTGAAAGTCCTTCTGCCGCTTTGCTTTTTGTGAAATCGTTCACACCTCTAGGAACAGCTCTTCCATGTGAAAAACACACCTCATAAACATGTTGAGGCCGTATTGGACTAGCGCCGAGAACCAAAATGACACCATGGACATCAGGGATCTCCTCAAGCATCAGTTTAAGAGCAGTTTGGAGATTGGTGATTGTACTCATCAACTTCTCCAGTCTCTTAATTCCCAGTTTGACATCTCTCATTCTCCCATTATGCTTTCTTCGAGAAGATGCTTTTTGTTCAGTCTGAGTCGGAACCGAATCCTAAAACTAACACTTCTTAAGACATGGAAGCCATAGCAGAAAAAGGACATAAATGCAGAATATTATCTCAGTGAGCTATCATACCAAATCTTTACACTCCAACTGCAGTGTATCAAATTCAAGAATGAGATCCTGCACAATGCTGCCAAAGGGTAAATGAAATGAGAGATCATTTTGGAGTCATAGAATTTTGTAACCCAGACACAATAGTACACGTAGAAGAAGTTTTTTTCTACAAAAGAACAAGTGAAAATGCCACCATTTTTTATATGCTTAAGGCTGTGTTTGGTTAGTTGGAAAAATATAGAAAGGATAGTGAAAGAATCAGTGTTTTCAAAGGTGTCTGAGGCGAGGCGTTGCAAAAACGCCTCGAGACACAACCTTGAGATACAAGTTGCTTATGAGGTGAGCCTTGTGCCTCGAGGCATCATCTCACGCCTTTGCATTTTAAAACATTGGAAAGAACACTTTCCTTTTTTTTTCCTCTGTTTTCCCTTCATTTTAAGGGAAAAGTTTGAGGGGATTTTCACTAGAAACAGACACTTTTGGAAAAGTACTTTCCAATGAGCTTACATTTTCCAATGAACCAAACATAAGGATTTGGTTGGAAAGTTGGTTTTTCTTTCCTTTCCTACAGATTCTAGCTAACTGTAGATATGAAAAATGGTAAGGGCAAATAGCCCAATAATTGACCGCCACATGTCAAGATTATGACCGACACGTAGCAAGATCCCCACTGATACCCATGGGGATAACCCTCGAGAACTTCCTAAGGAGGAACCTCGGTCGGTTCGAGGAACTTGTTCAAGGAATATACGACCAAGGTATAGATATAGGGAGAAGGTAGTGCGCTACTGTGATGACCCTTTATTATATAAATCACAGGATGATCAACACCCTTATAATGAATATACAATGATGCTGATATCAACAGGTACTCCACAGCGGGATGCCAGACCCCTTTACAGCAGGATGCCGAT
>JAUPMG010000006.1:14094809-14108989 GCA_031762675.1 Pachysandra terminalis | reverse complement strand
ATGCAGAATTGCTCCACTTTCTCAAATTGATGGACTCGAAAAATACCCAAAGTATCTCGACCATGTGAACCAGCTTCTTTACGGAAGCAAGTTGAATATCCAGCATATCTGGCAATGCATCCAAAATCTATTAGCAAGTAACAATCACCCTTATTTAGCTGTTAATGGGACAACAATACCAATGGCAAATTTAAAAAGTTTTAACCTTATAGGTAGTTGTGAAGGATGGATCCAATCATCTAGATGATAAGCACAGAGTGGCTGTTCAGCTGTAGCAATCAGATACTTATCATCTCCTTCACCAGTTACCTGTTGAACACAAGTCGACAACTAAATCAATCACAAGTGGGAATTCTTCAAACCATTCTCAAATCAACATTTATTACAGAAACTTCCAAGCACCTCAAATCTTATTTAGCATTTTCTTTTTTTGGACAAGTGAACTGGATTGGTAACGAGCTCAAAATCCAGGGGAGTTAAATGGGGAAAAAAGGGGGGGGGGGGGAGATAAAGAGCGATATCACTTAAATTGTAAAGTTAGACAAATGTCCAAGAAACATAGGAGCAATAATTAGTGATTGATAATTTAAGTCAGTTGTACAAGCAGTAACCGACTTACTAAAGAAATCCCTTATTGTGCTATTCAATGATAAAGATGGAGATTAAGAAGTTCCAAGCTCAAAAAATCCCAAGATAATAAACAAGTATGTTTGCATTTTTAAAATCCTAAACAGATCTTTGAAAGATCACATGCATTACCTTGTAAAGTTCTTCGTCAAATTGAGCTAGTTGAGCACACTTTGCCATGATATCTTTTCTCATAAAGAATGGTGTTTGCAATAATGTATAACTTCGCTTTCCCAAAAATGCAAAACCAAAGTTTATCAAAGCCTGATTAAGAAGCACACCAGCTCCTTTCAAGTAGAAACCTCTACCTCCTGCTACATTAGCACCTACATTCATCAAGGATATTTGCATTAATGGATACATGAATTGGAAGCATCTAATAACAATACGATGCATCACTGCAGAGTTTTAATCGACTGAACCATATCAGGATCAGTTCAAGAACAGATTCACCTAGTGTATAATCCTTATGGGTGGGACAAAAAAGTGTAATTGAATTAGATTTGTTTTATTAGTAATTAGATTCAGTACAAGGATAACACTAGAAAGCAGAAATCAATTATTCTCCATTACTGATGCCGAGAACGGAAGGTGAACAACAAACTACATCCCTTCAAATCTAAATAAGGTTAAACTATGAATCTGGTTTGTTTGTTTGTTTGAAAAATGACGAATGGTATATATAAGATAAAAGGGAGTCAATACAAAGGCTACAAACAGTAGCCGAGAAAAAAGAAAAAACAGCTACAATAACATGCACTAGAACTCAATCCTCACAACAGAAATCACCCCCTTGTAGCATCTCCTCTGAAGGTAAGCCTCTAAACAGGTCCCTCCTATTAACCCACAATCTAGCCAAGCTATCTGTGCTAATCCATTGGCAGATTTCTTCTCATGACGGAAAGAGATATTCAGACCACCCCTAGAAAGAGATCTCGCTAATCTAAGGACATGTGTGAGACACCATGATACAGCCTGACCAGCAGCGACGAAGAGTCCCTCCAACCCAAAGAGAAGAGAATCCAAGTGATATGGCCTCACTCAGCCCCACGACTAGTGAATGAATCTTGGCCCTCATAGCATTCCCTTCACCTCAGGGGCCACCATATGAATGCAGGATGGTGCCATTACAATCCCTGAAAACCCAACCGATCCCCGACGGCCCTGGATTCCCATGTGAGCAGCCAACATGAATCTGGTTTGTTGATTATCAATCATGGTAAATTTTTTGAGATTTGACAAAAGGGATACGGATCTTCCAGATGTCTTTAAAGGGAAAATGGTGGGCAAAACTAAATTTTAACACTTGTCACAAACCATTGCTAAATAAAATTGGTTTTGATTGGTACAAAGAATTGGAATAGGACAGGTATTTCCAATTTCAACTCCATGGGAACTGGAATGAGTCAGAATTCTAGTGTTCGGATGAATATTGAAATTCAGATCATCGATTTGGAAAAGGTTGTTCTTAAAAAGAGAAGAATACAAAGGAGAGAATAAATCATGTCTATGAAATAAATAACACCCTTCACCCAGTTATTTTGTAAAGGTCATTTTTACACTACAACTAAATTAAGGAATTGGAGTCAAAATATAATTCCAGTTCCACCTTCCTCTTCGTGGAAACCTTTATCCTAATGAATTGAAGCGAATCTTGAAGTCTTTCGATCCTAGAATCCACACATCCTTCCAGAAATCAATTATTCTCCATTACTGTACCCAATTTTAATATGAAGATAAAAGAATGATAAGAAAGCAAGGATGTGCTTTCAATGACAGGAAGAAAGAACCTTAACTCATCCATATAAGCCTCGTTTATTCTCTCTGACACAATATTTGCTTTTCATCACCGTGCAACAAACTACTTTTTTCACCTAAAAACCACTTGCCAAGGAGAGAAAATTCTCATTCAACGTGTTCTTGATAGTGATAGAGATAGACCTATAGTCTCAATCTTTGCATGCTATTTTCTAATTCACACGATGATCCTTTCTCAACCCCTAACCCTCACATAAAAAAAAAAAACTCTTTGGATTTGCTCCAACTTCCTAGCAGTTTTAGGAGGCATCCTAAATACTGACATGAAACAAATAGGCAAGTTCAACAAGTTGGCTCTAATATGGATCCAAAGAGATATACAACCTCTTCAATCTAACCCAATTTATTTTCCACAACATGGTTCCAAAAGTAAAGCTTCTTAGGATCACCTCCCAATGCCATCCCTAGATACTTAATAGGCCAGGAAACTACATTGTATTCGAGCAGGAAACTACATCGCATCCTAGAATACCCAGTTACCCCAAAAAACTACTCAAGCCACTCTTTCCAACGCCAATCAATGAAATACTGATCTTCCTTAATTTCACCTTCAAACTCGACACTATCAAGAAGCAATTAATAATTCTTTTACATTTGTAAATTGAAAATCCAAAGCCTCAATAAGAAGAACGGTATTATATGCAAACTGCGAATGGGGATCCTCATTTTGTTTTTCCAAACTTGGGATAGGTGAGGTACCCCAAATACAAGAAATGTATATGGGGGGCTGCTACTGGAATTAAAAAAAAAATGACACTAGCTAGAGCTTTACAAAATTAGAAATAGGGTGAGAGATCACTGCATTCGGCTAGAAAGAAAACAAATTCAATAATCAAAGAGTAGTTCATTTCACGTACCTTTCTTCAAATCTGCTATACCCAGGAGCTCCACAAGCTCAACGTGATTTCTTAGTTTTGGCTCCACCCGTTTCTCGCCCCAACATCGAACTACTGCATTGTTTGCCTACAAATTGAAGAAAATAATAACAGATAGAAAGTAACCAAACGACTATTAAATCCAATTCAAATTGCACTGAAAAAAATAAATTATGATGATATATATTGAGTCGCACACCTCATCATTGTTCACAGGAACTGAATCATGCACGAGGTTTCCAATTGTTTCCAATATTGAATACAGTGCGGTTCTTGCCTCCTGCACTTCAGCTTCTTTCTTTGCCGTCAACTGCTTGTTCTCATCCGTATTCTTAATCTTTTCAGTTGCATCCTCACCCGACTTCCAAATACACTCAGATTAATCAGTTTCAGAACAGGGGGATAAATATATATATATATATATATATTAGGTGCAATAAAATTAGAAAATGCAGGAAACCCTATATTAAATGAATTCGGACAGCCAATACAAGATGCCATGTATACACTCATAACCAACATTTTAAAACATTTTGCCACATATAATCCCTTAAGACGAGAAAATCAGAGACTAACTAATGAATTTTTTGTTTTTGTTTTTTTTTGTATCAGACTAACTAATGAATTTAAGATGCTCTAAACTTTCATACTTCAGATGGTATAAAGATATGCTTCTAACCAGAGTATATATATACACACACACAACTGAACAACTCTAAACCCTAATCAGTGAAGAAACCAAATCCCTAAAAGGTACTCACAATTTTAAGCCGGGCTACTTCCTTGTTGATCTTATTGAAGTCTTTCCGCAGATTATCAAGCTCGAATTGACCTGAATAATCGAATCAACAAATCAAAAACCCGTGTTCTTTGGTAAAATCGACTCAAATAATGAAAACAAAAAACAAAAAATTAGATCAGAACCGTAGCTTAAAACTTACGCTGTCTCCATTCCTTGTCGAGGCGTATAATCTCGTCGACAAGCTCGACATTAGCGAATCGTCGACGCTGAGATTCACGGATGCGTTCGGGATTGTTGCCTTTGTCTTCCCTGTAGAGATTGATGTCCAACATCTTCTCCTCTCTGCAACAGTAGATCAGCGACTGAGAATCGGAGTGAGAGATCGAGATGCCGGGACACAATACGATCACAGTCAAAACCCTAATCGGGAAAGTAAATTCTTTATATCGTTATAAAGAATGGAATTTTATTTTTCTTTTTTTTATTTGTTTTTTACATTTTAGCGCGAAAACAACGAGTTTCGAGTCCCGACCTGTTATCTGACTCGGACAAAAGTAAATCTGTTTTTTCAGTTTTTTTCTATTTTAGAGTCTTTTATTTTAAATAAGCATATTATTATGAATATTGTGTTTTTTTTTTTTTGGTGAAAATGAATATTGTGTTTGAATATAGAGATTTGAGTTAGTTTGAGTTCATGAGACAATATGGTTTCAAGGATTGGACCTATCCGATCCGTACCGGGATTAGCGAATTATTCCAATTCCAAGCCACGATACAACTATTGTATCAAGTGGCTTTGGATAGGATCGGGCCAATCGATATCGATATGGACCGGTTGATATAACCAATCCACTGGTACTATCGGTCCAACCGGTTAAACCGATCTAAAGTTTTTTTTTTAATTTATAAATAGAACGGTCCAATAGCATCAACCCGGACCTGACCGGTACTACCGTTCCGACAATCGGTTTGACCGATCCATTTTTCATTTTATTTTTAAATAGGCAATCCAACTTCTGTATCGAATCCGGCCGGCCAGGACCGCATTCCAATCTGTGATCTCGAGACTTAAAACCTTGTCATGAGGGATTAAAAATGTTCAATCTGATGTGGCCAGATAGGTCTAAAGCATAGACAAGACTTTTGAGAGTGTGTCTCCATAATAGTTTTATGGAATTGTTGTTCGTTACTTTGTACATAGATGTTTATTCAATCAGTTATGAAAGATTATAATCGATTTGATTATTAAAAAATATCTTTGTGATAATTAAAGAAAACTCTAGAATCTGAATCTAGAAATCTGTTGATTTCTTTTCTTTTTTTTTTTTAATAAATTTCAAATTAGTTGTACACATATGTAAATTGTTTATATTAATTAAAATCTTGAAATCCAAGAAGTCTAAAGCAAACTTCAAATGAATTGTACAAGCTCTAACTTAAAATCCAAGCAATCCAATACAAGCTTTAATTGGTTATATTTATTGTTTAATTTTATATCGGTTTCTAACCATAACGTGTAGATCTATAATATCAATCAATTTAAGCAATTATACCAATAAGGTTGAGGTTTAGAATAAGTCACACAAAATAACAAATTGTTCAAAATATTTTAACGTACTTTAGCTTGAAAATTATCTAAGTTGATAATCTATTTTCTAGTTGTATAACAATAAGCTTGAGGTTTAGAGAGTATATTGTTTGGAACGTGGAAGGTGCAAAGTCAGTTATAACGTGCGTGGATGTATGTTACACGTTCAGACGTGTGGAACACAAGATGACATTTGGATGTGTAAGGTATATACATACACACTTGCATAAATGTGACTTACATGCATGCACACTGCAACCCATGCAGTAGCTTTCACGCTCCAAACAAAATGGCCATTGAGGTTTAAGTTACCAAAAGCAAAAGCAGAGTGACATATAGCTCAAGGCTACGTTTGGCCTAGTTTGTGCTTATGGATAAGCATTTATTGGCTAAGTTGCTCAATGGTAGCACTTATCAACGGTAACAATATAACTGCTTATTTGAAAAAAAAATAGCATTTGGTAAATACATTTATTTAAGTGCTTATGAAAGTTTAGGGGTAACATAAGTATTATAAAAATATTATTAAAGTTTAGAAATAACATTTATTTAAGTGCTTATAGAAGTTTAGGGGTAAAATATGTATTTTATAAATATTACTAAAGTTGTGGAATAGCTTAATCCACAAGTGCTTGAGAGAAGCTGCTCTCATTAGCTTCTCCTTATGGGTAGCCTTTCTTTAGTGCTTATGGGTAAGCACTTACTCATAAACATTGTTGTAGGAGCATAAATTTTGTGATCAAAATAGGCCACATGACATGATCACAAGACGGACCCCTACTAAGAGATAATTCTTATAAATTAAATAGAGAAATATCTAAATTAAATCTTGATAACTCTCATAGGAATTATCTTCAAATCTGGATAATTTATACTAATTAGAGAATTATCTTTAATCTCTTTACAAGCGGTTGAGATCAAATACAACTCTATCACCTCTACATCTATAAATAAGGTGGCCCTCCATCATTCTTAGAGCCAAGATAGTGATCAAACCTAAAGAAGAAAGATCAATGAAAAAAATCTCTGAAGTCCTGTTGGTCTAATACCACGAAGATCTGAAGACTTGAAGTTCTACACGTTGAAGCCTTCAATCCACATCTTCTATAAGCCTACAAGCCCGAAGATCAAGCCGAAAACTTAGCAACAAATCCCTACAATTTCTTTAATGAAATCTATCAAATCCACCACCTTCCTGATCACTGTAAAGGAGATCAAGGAAGATCAAAACAACCCAAAAATAAGTTGTTGCAGCCTTTGGATTGAAGATCCTGAAAATCAGAATCAGAGGATATTTTATTTTGTACAAAGAAAAACCTTAAAGATCGTGGTCTCCTATTTTTAAATCTCTACAAATTGATTTTGTATTTACAGATCTTGTTTGTTGATATCTCAATAAATAAAATTTGTGTACAGCTACCAAACATATATTTAATTTTAAAAAATGCTTATATAAGCTATAAGCTACAATAAATACTTATTAAAGCCGAGCGAAACACACCCTAATTAATTTAGCTTAGTTTGTAAGTCTCATTCAGATGATACCATTGAATAAAACCCAAGTTTGTGGGAAAGCTCATCTCTGCTTTATCTACGTGGGAAAGCTATCCTCTTCTTTATCCGTATACAATATTGTTTGCATCAAGCATGTCATTAACAGAGCCAATAAATAAGAGCACAATAATATGGAGATTGGATGACTATGATATCAGTTCAAAGAGTGAATCAAGAATAAAGTGAAGGCAATTATTTTATTTTATTTTTTTATGAAAAAAAGCTTCACCTTAACCAGAACAACCTGTTACCGGTTCCGAAAGGGTCTACGTAACACCATTAGCTGGTATCGCAAAAATAGAAGAGAAAAAAACACAATTTTATCGCAAACGATTTTCTTTCCCATTAATTTCTTGATTCTCAAATGAGTCATCACCTCTAAAATTCAAAAGCAAATCATTTGCCATATTTTCTTACGATCTTTTTGGCAGTACCAATAATTGTCATAAAATAATAGAATATTTGCTTTTTGTTTATAGTATTATATTTTAAGGACAAAAATAACCTTTATATACTACCTTGTTTAATGATTTGTGACGTGGGTTCAATTCTGCTGCTCCAAAGAAAAACGGAGATCTGCTGCTCCGACTTGTGACGTGTGTTCAAAGGTCTCCGCGTGACGGCTAGTGAGAAGACGGAATCCGTCTCCGTCTTTGCCTTTCCGAGCTCAAAACACAACAGATTACAGAACCAAAGAGAGCAAAAGTAACAAACACTTGGTCTGATCAAAGAAGCTACAAACTGAGTTCTAATGGCGAGAATCTTCCACGCCAAGAGCAAGAACTCCCCAAAATAGGATCAATCTGATTAGCTCCGAAACAGTCCATTAATGGCGGAATTAGATTCTTGTTGTTTTTTTTTTTTGATAGGTCGGCACCGATGGTCAGGCGACCACTCCCCCATAGGAGAGATGCCGAATCGAATCCTGTCCCTCCTTTATTTTCAGGAGTTACGGTGTAGGTGGGCGAAATCAATCCCAAGCCTTAGGTGCGACAACTGAAGGCTTTACAGCTATGACAAGCATCACCTTCTGAAGCTTGCACTTGTTGAACCACAACTAAGTAATACTTTTCTTTCTATTATTTTCTTTGGTTTTGAGGAGAAAATTGAGGAAAATTTGGTTGAAAATAAGGCTGCGTTTGACCCGGCTTGTGCTTATGGATAAGTACTCATTGGATAAGTTGCTCAATGGGAACACTTATCTACAACAACAATAAACTACTTATTTGAAGAACATAGTGTTTGGTAAATATATTAATGTGAGTGCTTATGAAATTTTAGGGGTAAAATAGGTAATATAAAAATATTATTAAAGTTTAAAAATAACATTTATCTAAGTGCTTATGAAAGTTTAGGGGTAAAATAGATATTTTAAAAATATTACTAAAGTTGTAAAATAGCGTGACGCATAAGAGCTTGGGAGAAGCTGCTCTCAGCAGCCTTCCTCTAATGCTTATGGGTAAGCACTTACCCATAAGCACTACCAAACACATTTAATTTTAAGAAGTGCTTATATAAGCTAGAAGTTCAATAAGTACTTATAGAAGCTTGGCCAAACGCGACCTAAGACTCTTTTAAGAAATAACTTTCCAATATCCTTCATTTTCTAATGAATTAAACACACAAATTTTGCATTCTACTTTCCTTCTTTCCAACTAACCAACTCATTCTTTTTGCAGATCTTACTTTCCTTATTTTTTTTTTCCTATTTAACTAATGTGCACAGTTGTTCTATTATTGTCTGAGCGCCATTGGTAGGACATCCCCTCAAAAGAGAGATGGGGGTGGGGAGAGTCGATAAATATCTTCCTTTGAGGGAGGGGTTAGGTGACTGTCAGCATGGAGATACCAAAAAATAAAAAATAAAAATTTAACATGCTTAGTTAGATACACAATTTTTATTTAAAACCAAAATTTTCGTTTATCAAGGAGTTTTCTAATAAGGAAGAAAATTTCTATACACGGTTGGAATAATACCCCACCTAGTTATTTTCTATCACGTATCAATCTATAACCTTAAATATTAACTCTAAATTGGCTTGCACCTTGACTGGAGTAGCTGTAGTCACTGTAGAGACCCGAACCCGAAAATTTAATGTCATAATTAAATTGAAAATTATTTAAATGAATTAATTAATGGAAATAATATATATTAAATCAATACGAAATCAATTAAACAAAGTAATTAATGAAATGACCAATAAGGGTTAATTGGTAAATTCCTATAGTTATGGGGTGAAAATTAGTGCAATTAGAGCTTTGGATTAAATAGTGATTTAAATGTTGGTGTTGGGGTTATAGTGTAATTAGAAAAATATATGTGAGAGTATTTTTAATTACAAAACTTAATTCAAATTAGAAACGTGGATTGGTGCGTGAGATTTGGCTTGGAGGTCATGGGTTGGTTAGGGAGAGATTGTGGAGAGAGTTTCTATTATCTCTCCTTCTTTCCTCGTACGTGTAGAGGGATTGGAAAACTTGGCAAGGAAGTATACAGAGACAAGAGGGGAAAAGGTTGGGCAGAAACCCTAGCAGCCCAGATCAATTTGAAAAAGAAGAAAAAGAAGAAGGAATCTGTAGTAAACCGAATCTTGGATCTAATATAAGGTAAATACTATTTTTCTGTATGGTTCGTGCACCATATCGTGATCGTCTCTTGAATGTGTGATTAATGTCGTTTCCAATGATATGAGAATTCTGGTTTTGGGTTTACATTGTTCCATGAAGTTGATCGATTGGGTTACAATGTCGTCGGTTCCAAGTTCTTTGATTTAAACTCGTTTGCACATTCGATCCATGTTTACATATCATCTAGATGATTTTTAATGTAAATTAAGCAAGTGGTTGGTGCTTGAACAATTATCATAGGGATTAGAAACTTGGGTTTTATTTTCCTTATGTATTGATTTAATTGTTTCATAATTTTTTATGAAACTTAATCCATGCCGTGAATTATGTTATTCTATTAGTATTGATGTACAATAAGTTGGGAGTTCTCAATGTTTCAAGTGGGGGTTATATGTAATAAATTTGAAGATATAAACTTGTACTTTCTAACATTCAAATTTGATTCATATATTCAACAAATCTGATATTAAATTCGGTGTATTTTTCTGTTATTAATGGTTGCTTTATATGCACTAGTCGATATGTATAAATCTGAATTTTTCTGTTATTTATGGTTACTTTTTATGCATTAATTGATATGCATAAATCTGTATTTTTCTATTACTAACGGTTGATTTATATGGAATAAATATGAAACACAACCATGTACTTTTTAGTATTTAATAGTTGAATTAGATCCAATAAAGTAGAAATAAAGCATGTATTATTCTGTGTGTTAATTATACACAATAAATCTTGGATTTCCTTTGGTCTTTTAGGCACTAACTCTCATGCTAACCATGTGATCATGATTTGGAAACTTTTCACACACCATTGTTAATGTTCTTTACCTTCAGAAAATTCCCAGAACACGACATTGTCGGCAGGCATCGGTCCACCAACAGAATGATATTTTTAGACCAATTTTGCTATTCGGCAGGCATCGGTCCACCGATGACCCTGCCGAACAACTGATAAATACACAGAGAATTCGGTAGGGTTCAGTCCACTGACCACCTTGCCGATGAATGGAAAACTTGCACAATGCTGAGATATTTTGTGGAATCCTTGGGTGGATGATGAAGGGCTTCGGCCATGAATTTGAAATTGAGTTCCATAAGTTAGTCTTGACCTGAAAGCATCTAGCCTACCTGCGGGGAGTCAAACTAGGCTTTCCGATGTGTTGTGTGACCATCATCCCACCCTAGGTCTGATATGGATGTAACATAGAAATGATTCGGCTTACTGATTTTATGATTGTTTGCGGTGTGATAACTGATGGGATACTTATGATGGTCTCCACAGATTATCCGAGTGTATGGGGGCATGGATAGTTTCTGATGGAAACTATCATAGGGATCCAAAGTTGATAGACATATACTGATTATGGCAGTTATATTGTTGAAACCTGTGGAAAACATACCTGTGATGATACCCGGCGAATTGTTCGTGTATATGGGCACACAGACAGCTTTTGAAGGGTGTTATCACCGGAAATTCTACTGTTACATTGAAAGGATGCTTGTGATGCTATCCCAAGGATTATTTGTGTGTATGGGTGGATGAGTAGTTTCCGAAGGATATTATCACCAGTAATTCTACTGGTTGATTGATGACTCATCCGGGAAAACCGGGCAACTGTGGATTGATTATGGATTCGTTGTGGTATGGATAAATTGTCATTGGGTGATAATTCCCTAAATAGTTATGGATAAATTGTCCTTGGGTGGTAATTCCATAAATAGTTATGGATGACCGTCCTTGGGCATTAGATTCCCAGAAAAGGTTATGGGTAGCCGCCCTTAGATGTTGATTCCCAGAAAGGTTATAAAAAGCTACGGGAATTAAGCCTGGGTAGGTAGAAAGTCCTACAAAACTACTTTGTACACGTGGGAGTTGAGATTAAGATTGTGATCGTGGTTATTATGTGATTGGCATATACTAGCAGAACCAAGTACGTGATACTTGGCACCGGCTGATCACCGGCTAGGAACTCGCATTAGATTTGTACTCATAACTAGGAATATGCATTAGACTTGCATGCATACTTTGTGTGTTGCATCATATTGTCTTGAGCATCCTTGAGCATTGCATCTTGCATGACACTAATATTTGTTTTATTTACTGCTTCTTAATATGTCTATTAATTGTACGACTGTATGGTTGAATTGAATAACATGAACTGCTGAAGATGATATTATTGCTTGTTGGACTAACGGTATGGTACAAGGATGAGTGACAAAATTGGGTTTACTGGGAATTCCATGCTCACGCAACGTTTCATGTTGCAGGTTAAGGTGGCATGAAAGATGGACGTGGGCTCGAATGACCTTCATATTTACTTCTATATTTTGTTTATTTTTATTAGAAATCATGTATTAGGATTCAGATATGTTTTTGTTGGATTTTGAACATTATTGTTTTAACTACCTTTTGGGACTCTTCTGAAGCCGTGTGACGTAAATTGATTATGATAGTAGCTTCCGCACTCTGATTGGTTTATTTAGAATTAGAAATGCTCTGTTATGGTTGGTTGTAGTTGTTGATTTGCGGTCTAGTTGTGGATCCCGAAGGTCTAACCTCGTGATCCGTCCCACCCTACCTAGGGATTCGGGCATTGGGATCAGGGGCGTGACACTATTCTACATCATAGTAAATAACTGGGGCATAGAATTGTTTTCTCTCCTAATAGTGTTATCCCCCATTTCCTACTTGCTATACCTAGTTTGGATGAAAATGGGAATATAATTGATCATGTTTGGGAACAAGCACTCGCTCCCAAGGTATTAAGTCTTAGGGATCGGATTGGTCCCGATCGATCCTATCCAATTCAATTTTTGTATCGCCCATTTAAAAAAAAACAAAAAAATGAATTGGCCGGACCGGTCCAAGTCGATACCTGTTGGACCATTCCATTTATAAATTCTACTACTCCTAAAAGAAAAAATGAATTTTTTTGGTCGTCCTCCCATTTCGTTCTATGATTGTCTCTTTATATTCTAACTAATTACGAGGGCCTAACATTACTTAATATAAGTTAAATGGTATTAGATATTTTTCATTTGAAGAGTCCAAATATTAATTACTTTTCAGTTAGAATCAAAATATTAATTACTTAAGACGTTACGACTTCAATCTTCTAAAATTGAAAGCGTGCTCCCTATGTTTTCTCTTCATAATCTTAAGCATCCTACATTCGGTAATTGTGTTATAATTATTGCTATACAGATACAGAGTTTTGGTGCTACAGAGGATATAAAAGGTTTCATTTGAGAATCTTTGCATGCAAGTTTATCAGCATTTGCTACTGCATTGTTGACCTCATGAAACACATGCTAAGCTTTGATAGAAGAAAACTAAGAAAACAGAGATAGAGCATTGTAGCCTCCATGGAACTAAGGTGTTTGCTTATAGATTGAAAGCAAAGCTTAATGCTGAGAGAGAGAGAGAGAGAGAGGAATCGCATTTATGGTTCTTCAATGCTGAAATTTTTTAAGGAAATCGTGAGAAAGCTTGGCGATGCCGTCAGTTTGATACAGGACCTGAATTGCCAACTTTTATAAAAGATAAGATTCACACATTTGTTTCCAGCCATGTTTTCACTCAAAAGCTTGGATGAGCATAAACTTCTTCCCCATTTAGACATTATGTGAGCAATGTTCACAACTTCACATAGAAAAAGTTCATGAATGGATTGTGAGCATACCCTGTCTTTCCTTTTCCCTGTCACGTACTGCACATATGCATATGTTTCTTCACAGTGATTGATGTATGTCATATACTATGTTATGCTATTTTGCATTCTTTCTATTGGCATTGAATTTGTTGGACTATTTTTTCTAGCCCATTGTATTCAAGTAATTAACAAGAGAACTAAAGTTTTAGCACAAAAATTACTTTATGATGTGTTTAAGGCCCATTAACAAGAGAACTAAGAGATGATAGATAGTACTGTGAATTTTTCTGTTGTTATTTGAGTGATTTGTACATAGGAATCAAACTTTCTGATTAGTGTGTCATAATTTTTGCTTTACTGATTTACCTAAAACTTCTTGAAACTCTATGACATTGTGTTATTGATATCTTTACACCATACTTATCCATGCCTATATTTTTTATTTTATCATTTTCTATAGAGTTTTTTTTATTTATAGAAAGGAAAAGAGTGACTTTGTTCTAGGAAATAAAATATACAAATTCGACAATAAGGAATAATCCAGGACATATATTAGTCTATGCTCATTGACCCTCATACTTAAGATTACTTAAGATTGTATAGTTGAGAAAGTGGCACAATTCTTCACTTCACTTTAGGTGCATGATAAATGGTTATTTTGATCTTTGTACATGTAGATCAAAGAACAAATAT
>JAUPMG010000006.1:14049159-14063438 GCA_031762675.1 Pachysandra terminalis | reverse complement strand
CAACAACATTGCTCAGCTGCTTCCACACTATTAATAAATTTTTCAACGAGGTTATTTTCATAAGGTGTCTTGACATTTCTTTGGTCTGGAAGCAACCAAAATGAGTTGGTGGACTGTAGTTCTTTCCTAAATAAATTGTTTTGTATATTTATCTGATTTCTGTTCCAAAATAACAGTTGGGGCCGCAGTTGCTATTGTTGGACTGGCAACGTATGCGGAAAGCTATTTTTAAACTTTAGTAATATTTTCATAATACTTATTTTATCCCTATACTTTCATATGCTCTTAAATAAATGTAATTTTTAACTTTAATAATATTTTTATAATACCTATTTAATCCCTAAACTTTTATAAGCACTTAAATAAATGTATTTATCAAATGTTATCTTCTTCAAGTGTTGTTGTGGATAAGTACTTCTATTGATTTTCATTACTATTCATATAATTTCTTGTATAACCCAAACAGCGAATGTTATTTTCACTTTCGTTTACATTGATTTCGTATATTTTCCTTTCTCACATCACGTTCTGTCATTTTCTTGGTATCCAAACGGGGCCTTATTGAAATCTGCCCGTAAATAAGCACATGCCCGCCAACACCTCAGCGAGTACCGAATTTTTTTTAATTTTTATAAAATTATGTTCCAAGGTATATGGGCGTCGTTTCCACTTTTGGGTTGTAGGTTTGTAGGCTTATGCGGGCCACAAGGCACAATTATGGTGTGTAATGTGTGGAAGATGGTTTGACAAACTCAAACGCCTTTCTTTTCTTGTTGCTGCTACCTTTGGAAAATAGTAATACCAAAGAAATGGACACCATATGTATATAAAATTTTTTGATGATGTGGAACCTTAGTCATATTTGGTAAAACCCCGGTTACCTACAACCACTCGCAAGCTACGGGTATCATTTTAATTCGGGGAATTCAAATTCAAGACCTTGCGCTTCTTTAGGCACAAGGAGGCTCTCACTGAACTATCTCGTGCGAGTAAGGTCCCTATATATTTGAAAGCAAATACAGTCACAAATTGGTATCCAAAATAAATTATTTGAAAAGAATGATCTGGCTAATCCAGAATGCCCATTTAACGCTGAACATCTAGATTAGCCACGTGTATATATATATATATATTCTTTTAACCTATATAAGACCCAATATTATGTGTATTATAGGTTGTCATATGTATATATATATATAACTATCTAATTTTTTTTTTTGAATATTTTAAAACTTTTATAGAAAAAAAAATGATATTAGTTTTAGGTGAATCCTTAATGTGGTTTTTGAATTCGAAACTTGGTATTTAATTTGGGATTGACGGAATGTACATATAGAGAAGTGAAGATTGACTGAAGTGAAGTTTAATTGATTGAATGTACACATAAAGAAGTGAGATTTTCTAGCTAAACTAATGTACAGAAAGAAGTTGAATTTTCTAACTAAGTTCCTATGTGTGTCAAGTATCGCCATAGGTTTCTCTCCTGGTGGAGCTCTCTAACTAAGCTCCTTGGTGGAGCGCTCTAACTAAGCTCCCATATGTGTGTTCAAGTGTCGCAATAGGTTTCTCTCCCACAAATTCTATATATTTTGGGGTGAAGTTCTATATATTTTGTGGTGAAGTAGTATTGTAAAAGTTAAGTCAAAGCTATCAAATGTGGAGAAAGATCAGATTCACCAACTTGTAAGAATCTCTACGGAGAATCAAGGTTTAGGTGGCGTTTGGCCGGGCTTGTGCTTATGGATCAGTACTTATTGGATTAAGTGGCTCAATGGGAGCACTTATCCACAACAACAATAAGTGCTTACTTGAAGCAAATTGTGTTTGGTAAAAATATTTATTTAAGTGCTTATGAAAGTTTAGAGGTACAATAGGTATTATAAAAATATTATTAAAGTTTAAAAATAACATTTATTTAAGTGTTTATAAAAGTTTAGGGATAAAATAGGTATTTTAAAAATATTACTAAAGTTGTGAAATAGTTTAACACATAAGAGCTTGGGAGAAGCTGTTGACAGCTTCTCCTTATGGGTAGTCAACAGCTTCTCCTTATGGGTAGTCTTCTTTTACTGCTTATGAATACACACTTACCCATAAGCCCAGTCAAACACGTTTTTAAATTTAATAAGTACTTCTATAAGCTATAAGCTGCAATAAGTGCTTATAGAAGCAATGCCAAACGCCACAAGTATTGGGATCAAGGGCCGGACTGGTCCCGTTCAATACGATCCAAATCGATGATATTGTTTGATACTGTCTTGTCTAGATCCGATACAAAAGTGAACCACCCAATTTTTTTAAAATTAAAAGAAAAATTGTATCGGCCAGACCGGTTGTTGGCTGACAATATCGATATCCAAACCAGTAGTACTAGTCTAAATCGGTCGATATTGGACGGGTCAGTACCGGACCGGTCTAGATCAATACCGATATGGACCATCCAATTTATAAATTAAAAAAATAAAAATAAAAATATTAAATCGATCGGACCGGTTGTATTGATTGGTTCGTACCGGTATCGGTTGCACCGGTCCCATCTAAAGCCTCACAATACAACAATCGTATCGTTGGACCAGTCCTGGCCGATCCCAGTACGGACCGGACCGGTCCGATCCTTGAAACCTTTGCAGACTGCTACGTGTCAAATTAGGACTAAGATCCTTATTTTAGCATAAGGACCTTAAGTCCCGGACCCTAGTCGACATAATATCCAAGTGGGACCCAACATAACCTCAATCCTATAAGTACAAACAGTACGCGCCTTCCGTCAGCACACGACGACGAGCTTGGTTGGTACGTACGTAAGTAAGAGATTCACAACAATTCTCCACACATCCGAAGGATCAAACAGCTAGGGTTTCTGAATCCGAAACAGAGAATCAATGGCGGATAAATTGACTCGGATCGCTATCGTCAACCCCGATCAGTGCAAGCCTAACAAGTGTCGCCAGGAATGCAAACGGAGCTGTCCCGTCGTTCAAACAGGTTCTCCCTTCTCTTCTCAACTCTTCTTATAAATTTTTTCTTTAATTTGCTAGTAGTTTGGTTGGAATTCTAGCGTTTCAATCAAGTATATGAAGCAGAAGTTAGGGTTTTTGTTATTGGATCTGTGTGCATGTGTGTAAGGATAGGATTCATCTGTTTGATACCGTTAAAGAAGATTGATTTGTTTCTTATGTTTTAGATTGAGAGATTGCTCTGTGATTCATACGTTTATATGAATAAACGAAATTCTTGTCTTCGGTTTTTTCGAAGGTTTTTATAAATCTAATTCGGTTAGGGAATGAAAGAGATGAAGAGTTGTGAAGTTGTTGGAAGAGAGAGATACTAGTGAAGTTGGATTAACAGAACTTCATGAAACCGATTCATGGATTGGGATTCAGTTGGATCTTTATATTTTTATCATATAAGCCGTTTACGTTATTTAATATATTTTATATTACTTATGTTGTACGAATTTATAGTACCTTGATGAATCTTACAATTTACGATTTAATCATACGATTCAAATGATTCAACTTTGCAACAACAAAGAAAAATGGCCTCTTCTTTTTTATTGAATGATTTCCCTTTTTTCTCACTTAATCATTGTTTATATAGAATATAATACCCTAAAACAATTAAATATACATAAAGAAATATTTTTTATGTATTTTAAACAATAAAAAGCCCTTTTCCTAAGACAAATCCCAAAGAAAAATCCCCATAGATCTCTGTACCGAACTGTTGAATTGCTCATCACTGTACTATATTATTAATACTATATAATTAAATTAGTTTAATTATAACTTGGAATTTTAGAGCAGATTGCCAGACTCTGAACCATGAACCAAAGCCTTTGCTGAGTAGACATCCCATCAATTTTCTTAAAAATATTACTCTCGTTAATATATACTTTAAACTTTAGTTATCAAAAAAAAAAAAAAAGAATACTTTTACAGATCACTCGTTTAAGGATGTTTGTAGGATACAAGTTACAGACTAGTATACTTGAATACTAAATGCACAACCAGCGTTACAAGAAAAACTAGTCACAGAGCTGTGTATGTGCACTTAAGCTACAATTTTTTATTTTTTTCTCTTAAACTGAAGCAGATGAATTATTGACTGTTGTCTAGTTGTCTTTCAGCAAAATGAATCGAAAGGAGTGCCAATAACTAATTATTGATGAATGTTTTTTGTGGACAATTCCCCATTAATATTATGACGAAATTTATTCTCTTGAGCTTGAAATTCCTCTTGAATAAAATGATTGTATATCTCAATATGCTGTTTCTATGCTAAAAATATTGGTTAGTGAAAAGGTTAGTATTCACACCTTGTAAAGGAGCAGAAAAGAGCAGAAGGATGCTGGGATCAGAATATTATTGTAATTAGAATTAATTTTCAACTCAGTTCTAGACTTACTAAACATGTCTTGTATTCTCTTTTCTCTAGAGGTCAATGAAGAATATGAAGAGGCATAAAATAATACATAGTGGTAGAAATATGCCAACTTTTCGTTTATGCATAATTGGTAGATAAAGAAGGAATGTCCTTTTTTTTCCCCTTTCAATTTGGTTTTGGTTTACTTATTAGCATTTATAGATTGAGAAGCAATAAAGAACAACAAAAATTTGTTCTTATTCTTTTTTTGTGTGTTTATTTTTCATTTCTTTAATTGACCTTTACCATTTTTGTTCATCTTTGCAGGCAAATTGTGTATTGAGGTTTCTTCATCCTCTAAAATTGCATTCATTTCAGAGGAGTTGTGCATCGGATGTGGAATTTGTATCAGGGTTTGTGACTTTGCTTGTGTCTTCTCATCTTGGGCATTTAAATATGATTATATTGCATCCATGGAGCTTATGATTACTTTATTTTTCCTTCTATTGGTCAAATCATACTGTTCATTGTATGAATTTTACGATTTGATTTGACCCAATCGTACGCTTCACGCATTGAATTTTACGATTCACGATTTAATCGTATGGGTCGTAGGATTCAAACGATTCGAATCTGCAACACTGTAAGGATACAAGTTTCTTATCTTGCTGATGAGCTTCACTTTTTTGTTTAGCTTATTGAAAAAAAAAAACAACAACAACAAAAAATCCAAAGCGAAATCCCAAAAGTGATTTATGATTCAAAATTACGATCCCTTACAATTTTCAATTTGATTCAGGGTGTAACAACCTTGATTTTTTCTTCTGATTGTGATTTTATATCTGTATTATTACTGTTATTAATATTATTATCTTTATTCTTATTACTTGTGGGTGCAGAAATGTCCATATGAAGCCATTCAAATTATTAATCTGCCAAAAAATTTGGAGAAGGATACAACCCATCGATATGGTCCAAACACCTTCAAGTTGCACAGGTTGGTGAACAGTTTCAGCTGGTTGAGAATACAAAAGGTGCATTCTTATCAGTTGTAGTGATGAATTAATGGAATTGATTTCCAGGTTACCAGTTCCAAGACCTGGACAAGTTCTAGGCCTGGTGGGAACAAATGGAATTGGGAAGTCTACTGCACTTAGAGTGTTGGCTGGGAACTTGAAACCTAACTTGGGTCGGTTTAAAGTAATGCTTTACCCTGGGCTACTACTGCAATTTAATTTGTCTTGATGTTTACACTGTTTTTGATGTTTGTTTCTTTTGCAGAATCCTCCTGACTGGCAGGAGATATTAACATACTTTCGAGGGTCTGAGCTTCAAAATTATTTTACTCGAATTTTGGAAGACAATCTGAAGGTTTTTTTTTTTCCTTCCCAAGTTCAATCATATTACAGTCATATGTTTTAGTGGCTCTGAACCTGATTTTATCAATTATCTTATCCTGGCAGTTTGTATTTCATGTATAAGGTCATAATTGTTTTGCATTTTTTTTTTGAAGTTCATTATATATGGCAAAATGCATGAGAAATATTTGCTGCAGCATGTGTCCATGCATGATCTTATGCAAAGGATAAATTCCATGGTTTGCACACGATTATGTCCTCTTTTCAATTGAATAGAGATCCCTTACACTTTACATCAGGTCCAGTAGATACTGGAGTTCTCCACTGGCTTCGACCATAAGCCACGTGATGTAAGGCATACCTGACGGACTTATTGTCAGTTCCAAAGTCCAAACCAACTGTAGAAATCCCTTGTAAAATGGCATTGGGAATGGCCGGAAGTGATTGATCTTCACTGATTATGCTCCTCCAACTTCTCCTTGATTGTACCTCCTGGAAGTCACTATTACCAAGTGCAATCTGTTAAGAAATCCATTCTGAATCTACACAAATTAAGATCCAAAATGCCCTTTGTCAAACAGAAATTGCCAAATTGTTCCCTATTGTGTTTCAGAGGCACATGGTATCAAGTAATATTTTGACAAATAAAATTATATGCCTCAAAAATCAAATTATGGGACTCCTCTTGATTCCTAGTTTACTACACACGAAATTTGGCAAAGACAGATGTTATAGGCCTTTCCTACTACGAAAAGCCTAATAAATGATTAGGCAGTGCCAAAGTGGATAGATCTATGTTTTTTTTTTTTTTTTTTTTAAGATGAATAACAAGCAGTTTATTAAAGAAAAGACAGAACCAATACAAGGAGGGGCAATCGCGCAAGATGAGCACCATAGTCGAAAAACATCCATACAAAATAAGAGAGCGAAAGCCAAAAATAGAACAAACTACACTAAATAATAGGAGCACCAGTGAAAACATAAAGATTATCACCCAAGACTCCATCAACTCCATCACCCTCCATCTTCTTTCATATCAATAGTCGGAATACCCACAAACAAGTTCTCTCTACTTGCCCCTCCTCTAGCCAGTCGGTCAGCCATAGCATTACCATCTCTAGGCGTGTGAGCAAAAGATGCATGAATAGACCTTCCCAAAAACCTAGCCATCCTGACTTGGTGAATGAATCTCCAAGGACAACTCGCAGAATCCTCCATCCAAGATAGTACAGAAGCTGAGTCCCCCTCAACCACGACCTAATCGTACCCCACTCCAACTACCTCACTGACTCCAGTAAGAAGAGCCAGAAACTCAGCCCTCGTAGCATCTCCAATCCCAACTGGTCCAGAATAACCTAGTAGGATCCATCCACTGTGGTCTCTGAACACACCTCCAATACCTGAATGCCCCAGATTCCCAAAGGAAGATCCATCAAAACTCACTTTAATCCCCCCCTCAACTGGTGATTGCCATCTAGTCACAATACCCCCTCTACTTGGACTTCCAAGTTCCAAGTTATACCTTGTGTTCTGCCTGAGTATTTAGATTAATTAGATGCTCTTACATGTGTTTATTCAAGTATGCAGTTTTTTATTATTTTTGGTTGGTTACTATGCTTACATTTGTGAAAATTTAGTTTTATCTTGCAGTTACCTCTTTCATATTAGTGATACATTTGTACTATACTACAGCCACTCATGAAGCCTCAGTATGTTGATAACATACCAAAATCAGTCCAAGGAAATGTGAGGCAAGTGATTGAGGAAAAGGATGAGAAAGATTTAAAGGCTGAAATTTGTCGTGAACTTGAGTTGGATCAGGTAATTGATCGGAATGTGGTAGATTTATCAGGAGGAGAACTACAGAGATTTGCCATTGCTGTATGTGCAATACAGAATGCAGAAATATACATGTTTGACGAGCCCTCAAGTTATCTTGATGTTAAACAGAGGCTTAAAGCTGCAAAAGTTATTCGATCACTGCTAAAGCCCACTAGGTAATGGTGCATTCCATACTCGATTATATGATGCTTTCACCATTTTTTTGTGTTAGTTTTACTGGAAAATGAATTCAAATATGAGTACGTGTCTCACATGCTTTGATTATTCCAAGTTCTTATGCATATTTTTTCTGTTACTTTCATATGAACATGAAGTTAATCTGCAAATCTGTTTTATTTTCTTCTGCAGCTACGTCATAGTTGTGGAGCACGACCTAAGTGTCCTAGATTACTTGTCAGACTTCATATGCTGCTTATATGGCAAGCCAGGAGTATATGGAGTTGTAACCCTTCCCTTCTCTGTTAGAGAAGGGATCAATATCTTTTTGTCTGGATTTGTTCCTACAGAAAATTTACGGTTTCGTGATGAGTCACTTAGCTTCAAGGTGATTATTCCATACTGTGCTCCACCTGATATACCCTGATTTATGAATAGGTTGTTCCTTTGTGACATTCTGGCACTTTTCAGGTTGCAGAAGCACCACAAGAAAGTGCCGAAGAAATTCAAGCTTATGCACTTTATAAATATCCAACCATGCATAAAGTTCTTGGAGATTTCAAACTCTCTGTGATTGAAGGCGAATTTACTGATTCTCAGATTATCGTAATGCTGGGTGAAAATGGAACTGGGAAGACAACATTTATACGCATGCTGGTAATCTTTCTCACAATTGTTGTATTCCTGTGGAATGGCTATTCTGAATCGTGGATGGGACATGGTCATTTGATCTTTTACATGCAAGGAATACAGAATCGTTTTATCCAAATTAGTCTTTGGTTTACTAGTCTTTCCTTTTGTCTTTTATTTCAGGCTGGGTTTTTAAAGCCTGATGAAGTGGAAGGCTCTGCTGCGGAGATACCCGAATTTAATGTTTCTTACAAACCTCAGAAAATTAGCCCGAAGTTTCAACATTCTGTAAGGCAGTTACTGCACAAAAAAATTCGTGACTCGTATATGCATCCTCAATTTGTGTCAGATGTCATGAAACCTCTCCTAATCGAGGAATTAATGGATCAACAAGTTATGAATCTCTCGGGGGGAGAGTTGCAAAGAGTTGGCATATGCATCTGTCTTGGCACGGTATGCATTTCTCTTGGTAGTCCAGTTTACTGGCTGTAATAGTTTTCTTATGGCAACACAATCGTTACACTTTGAGAATGTTTCACTGTGTTTTATTCAGATATTTTACAGGGTGTTGTAACTACTCATAAAGTCTTTTAAAAAACACGTGTGGAAGAAAATATTTTATTTGAGACTGTTGTTATTTTGTTGTCCCTTGACTTCTCTTGTTTACTGACATTCTTGGTAGAGTTGCATTGCCCATGCTTCAATTGAGGTTTGATGGAAACGTTCCTTAATATATAAAGAAGTTGATCGATGATAATGTTTATATTTTTACAACAGCAAAAAGAAAAAAATAATGCAAACACACAAAATCACACACACACAGTCATATAGAGATAAGCACCGCCAAGGATCTAGCTTGGCTTATTTGGCAACAAGTTCTGAAGTATCCCGGGATCTATTTTCATTAATTGAAAAAAATATTTGACGGTGTAATCGTGTGCCTTATTATGAGCTACATTTTGAACAGCTATCTGTTAATTATCTAGATATAGCATTTCTTTCTATACTATTTCATTATCAAAATTTTGTGTTCAAGTTCCCTTATGATGGTTTACCAAAATATTGTTCCCCTGCAATCAATGTCCTGTTGAATCTTTGTTTCTTTTTTTTTCACTCCGGATTCTTTTAGCTATATGTAAGTTACTTGCAAGAATGATTTTAACTTTCAATCTTAAAAAACAAATCTTAGATATAGAATCATATCATTGTCCACTGTATCTTTTGGCATTACCTTTCTACATTTCTCGATAAATTGAACTTCAGAATGGCATTTGAAAAAAGGTTCCCTAAGAATATGATCTAGTCTACCTGGCTAGATCACGAGTAACATGATTGATTCGACCTGCCCCGATCATGAGTGAGTAGAAAATCAAAAAATGTACATAGCTGTTCTAGCTGGAAAACCTCCTTCAATCAACTACCAAGGCAAAGGGACAAATTTCAATGACCTATAAAACAATAACAATGAAAATTGGTGGTATTAGTATAATCTTTTCGAGACAAATATGACATTGTAAAAAATTGTTGCTTGTTTGAGCATCATTAATCTACTTTTTGATGGTTTGTGTTTTGGTGGTTTTATGCAGCCTGCGGATATTTATCTGATAGATGAACCAAGTGCTTATTTGGATTCGCAGCAGCGTATTGTTGCTGCCAAAGTCATAAAGAGGTTCATCCTTCATGCAAAAAAGACTGCTTTTGTTGTTGAGCATGACTTCATAATGGCGACTTACCTGGCAGACAGAGTGATCGTGTATGAAGGGAAACCATCGAAAGATTGCGTTGCCAATACCCCACAGTCCTTGTTGACTGGAATGAACCTTTTCTTATCTGTAAGCCTCCTATCCTTTTTTTTTTTTTCCTTCCTTTCTGTATTTTCCTTCTTCCATAACGGTAAAAACAAAAAGTACCGCAAACATGCCTCTTGAATATGGATATGAACCCGAATCCATGCACGATGAAAAACTTTTTTTTTTCTGTTGCTTGTCTTTCTAACTTGGTTAATATTGCTAGCAAGCACACTCTTTCTCCTCTGATCTGTTTATTTTTTGGTGTTTCACCACTTCTCTTATGGTAATTTCCAGACCACATGCGAAGAATATGGGCACTTACAAAATGTTCTTCTCTAATAACTGGAAGGTCTTTTTATCGGTTCTTTCATATCTTATTCACTGTGATTTATAGTACAAAATTTGCAATACCTAAAAGCTACCAACATTCCTCCCTTTGTTACTAATGCAGTTTGTGATCCCTATTCACTCATTAGAAACTTGGTTTGGTGCTTCATTTTGTAGAATGTGTTATTAAGTGCAGAACTTGACTATGGGGTTGTAAATTCTTGTTTGCAGCAACTGGATATCACTTTTAGGCGAGACCCAACTAACTATAGGCCACGAATAAACAAAGTAGACTCGACAAAAGACAGGGAGCAGAAATCTGCAGGGACTTACTACTATCTTGACGATTGAATGTAGAGTTCAAGTTGCACCTCATTCTATGTATTCTATACCCCATGGCTTTTTTTTTTTTTTTTTTTTATCTTCCCTTTCTTTGGTATCTATTGATGCAGATAAAAGAAGAGAAGCATTCCACTGTTCATTGAAGATGGGCAATTATATCTGCTACGTCCACGATAAACCACCTTTCATATCTATTAAGTTGGTATTCTATTCACTTGAAAATTCTTTCCATCCCAATTTTGTAAGACAAACTTGACTTGTTTCACCATCTTTACTTGTCCATATAACAGAATGATCATATAACAGCTCTATTTAGTAAGTTATACATGCATCTCTTTTAGATGATTATGGAAATGTTTATCTATGTTTTTATCTGGACATGATTCTCAATATTTGCTAATGTCATGTTGATATACAGAGAAAGCAATTCTAGTTAGATTGTTTGTTTTTTTTTAAATGTTGGGTTCAGCTCCATCTAGAAAAAAGTAACTTACAATACTTTGCCCCTTATCGATTGTGCAACAAGTATCACCCATTCACGTGAAGCGATTCGCTGAATTCCCAGTCCTTACTTAATGTTTTTACTAGTTTGAACTCGCCCTAACGAACTTATTACCGGCTAAAAAGGGTGATTTAACTACTGTCAATTCATATTTTGACCTGCTCTAGAAAATTTTGGAATCTTCCTCTAGATGAGCTCAGGAACTAGTCACACTTCTACCTTTAGGCATTGTGAGAAACTTTAATGTTGCTCTGCAGTATTTATTGTAGTATTAGGAAGGGTTAGATAAACAAGAGCTTAGTGCTGTAGATTGCACACTGACTTTGGTCTGGATTGCTCAGCTGAGTGTAAAAACTTATTATTATCTTTATAACGTATGCGATTATTATTTCTTTAATTTCATAAACAGCATTATTTTAAACTTAACAATATAAGAGCATAGTTTTAAGACTTGGCCGATCCAGAGCATGTCTCAGGTAAAATTTAAAAAATCAGAAAAATTAAAAAAATAAATAAATACACACAAATTAGTTGAATGAGTGTGAAAAGTTATTAAAAAGCATTTAACATAAATGTGTGGTTGCATTCAAACAATCACCAAATCAAAATGACCAAAATAATGATTTATGCCAATAAAGCATGTGATATTCAGTGAAGTAATACATTGAGGAATGGTCCTTAAATGAGATTCAGTCATCTTAAAAATGCAAATTTCAAATGTGGTCACAAAACCACATTAAAAATCACGTGTATTCGACGATCTGTGTTGGATTGTCTGATACAACTTGTCCGGATCAGATGAGTTGTCTCAGTTTTGGACCGAGACAGAGTTAATTCAAGTTTTTTTGGTCTCCATAATGGATCGCGGCTTGGACAGAATCATTGTTAGGGATATCAATAGGTTTAGTTTAACCATGTCAAAAATAAAAAATAAAAAATCTGGGAAAGGATGGATTCCATGCATGAAATGTCAAAAATAAAAAATAAAAAATCTGGGAAAGGATGGATTCCATGCTGAAGAACCTGGATGAGTTTATGGCATAAATGAGCATGTATTGTTGAAGCTATGTACTGAAAGGGATGACAACATCTGAAACACTCAGTCAAACAGTATTATCTCAGGTTAGGAACATTTTAGTTTTTTCCAAGGACTACACTATTAATCTTATAGCTTTCAGCAATTCTGGTTTTGAAATCATCAATCGCTTATTGATGGAATTCATTTTGATGCTTCAATGGTTTATCTAATTTTGAGGTTTTGAATTATCTCTGTATGACTTTGTGCTGAAAAAGTTCTATGAATATACCTGCAAGATAGACACTGACCACAAAGCTAGTGGATAAAATATGAGGTGAACTGACTATTTTCAGGTGGATTAAGAAAATTTTATCTTGGGTTAATCATCAGTTAGGAATGTTGGCTCATAGTTGGCCCACTGAACCGCTTCAAAACCACTGGGTCATCCAGATCAGATTGACCCGAGCGAAAAACTTGAACTTGTTTACAAGCTTGGTGAAACTAGTATGAATACATATAGATTTTACACAGGAAAAGACACCCATTAAGGTCAAAGAAACAAGAGATGGGCTAGATAAATGATTATAGGTTAGGGGACATGGACCCATTTGGGTCACTTGGGTACTGTTCTTGGGCCTCTTCCCCTACACGCTTTTTCCTCATGTTCTCAGATGAATGGGCAGGATGGAACCTGTCTGGCAAAATTTTCTCCCAAACAATCATTTGGTATAATCTATTATTATCTTTACTGTGAATCCTTGATTGGTGAAACAAAAAGAGTCTGAACAGGTTTTTGAATATAGAATAATGGCTTTATTGGGGGATTTGAATTTTGAAAGATAAAAAGAGACTGAGAGAGATGAGAAGGAGAGATCTGTGATGGATGAGATTTGAGAGTATTTCTTCCTCTGTCTTGTAATATAAAGAGAGAACCTCTTGATGTGAAAAGAGAGGATTCTAGGAGATCAACCTGGTGAAAGGGAGGATATCATCTAATTTATTTCCATCAACCCCAAGAAAAACCTTCCAAAATCAACTTTCTCTCGCTACTATACGACAATTAACTTGTCCTTGATGTGTCTATTGGTAGAATGAGAAAAAAAATGCATTCCGGAGAAAATAACTTTACTTTTGTGAGAAAGAAAAAGCTCAAGCAAATCACTAGTCTCTAGATCAAAGGGAGGGACTTGTGGTACGGTAAGGATATATTGGGGGTTTGTCCTATGTATCGGGTAGGAGTATAAGTTGTAACCCTAATTCATTTTTGGTCTCTATATTGGGGATTTGTCCTATATATCAGGTAGGAGTATAAGTTGTAACACTAATTCATTTTTGGTCTCTAGATCAAGGGGAGAGACCTGAGGGGCCTGCAATACGGTAAGGGTATATTGGAGATTTGTCCTATATATCGGGTAGGAGTATATGTTGTAACCCTAATTTGTTTTTGACGTAGTGGAAACTTCTTCTCTCCCGTGAACGTTGGCTTTGCCGAATCACATATATCTGTGTGCATTGTTTTGTCGTCGTTTTACTATGTTTATTATTATTATTGCTTGTTTATTACAAAACTGGAATTTTAAGATATGCTGATTGCTTGTCCACCTAAGCATTAATCATGGCCATTGATGAAGATTCATCCATACCCACAAAGATCTTAACAACAGAATCTAGTCCTAGAAGTAATTTGACTAGTTGGTAGGAAACATGGATGGTTTAGGATTCTTCAGTCTTATGATATCTATCTGGTTTTTACAAGATTTGTCAAACCAATTTCCATGATAGAGGTGATAAGGACACAAAATACTTGCATCACAATACACTATATCTAATACAAATAATTGCAAGAAGACAAGAGTCTCATGATTCTCATCTCCATAGACTGGATTTTCAGAATCTTTATAGTTATAGGGGATGTGGGTCCCTCTTTGATACCCACAAGGATCCTCTGA
>JAUPMG010000006.1:14021819-14031944 GCA_031762675.1 Pachysandra terminalis | reverse complement strand
CATCCTACCAAGGCACTCCACAACTAAAAGAAACAAAAAGGGGGAAAGAGGATCACCTTGTCTAATCCCTCTTGACCCATTCAAGATTCTTTCTTTTAAGAAATCGTTTAATCAACTAAAGTATTCTTGAATAATTTACTTTAGAGTGAAGATTTCTCAGCTGAAGTGCTGAACTGATTAGTAGAATGAAAACCAGATCCAATATGATGAAGGACAAGCTTATTAGATCCCATTTTAGCATTGCTTATGTGGTTCAATACTACCTGAGAAAATCTTCAGTGTTCTAGTGCATTTGTCATGTAGTGGTGATTGTGCAGCTCTGGCTGCCAAACCTGTGTTACATTTATTGATTTGAGCATCTGGTCTGTGATATGCCATTGCCTACTGTTGCTATAAGAAAATGTATGTAATTGCTCTATCCTTTGGTATGCATAGAGTATAGTTGCTCTAACATTCTTGTTTTCCTGTTATAGATTATTTCCGGTATCTTAAATGCTGGGCATTGTATTCATTCATATGTACTTGATGTTGTTCACATTTATTGGATATGTTTTTTCCCTAAGTTTTAGTTAAAACATTTTTAAATTTCTATTTGAAGGATTTTCTGTGTATGGATGGCAAGGAGTTAGAAAAACCATGTGCGTGAAATAGCACTTTGACCATATTCGTGACACAATTAAGATATTTTCATCATTCCAGTTTTGTTTCCCTAATATATGCATCCAGATGTCGGATTACATCCAGAGATATATTTTTTGTTGTCCCATTTGTTATGATGTAATGATTACTAGCTAGTCTAGCTTCAGATATTTCAACAAATAATAGTTAAATTATTTTATTGGACAGAATTCTGCCTGAGACGATTGCAAATATCTTGTTAGTTTGTGAAAAGAGAGAGAGGGTTTTCTCCATATGTGATGCTTCCGACATTCTTAGGGATGCATTTGCTCAGACAGAAGGTCCATGAATCATCCGTATGAGGTTTTCCTCCCAATCATTGCATCTTTTATGGCTTTTGCTTTATTTGTCTTGATGTATGAAACGCTTCTATTCTGCCATGATTGGCTTTAGTTTGAATTGAAAATGTTGGAACCGAGTGAAGTGATTCTTGAGCCTTCGGTTGAGCCTATTTTGTATTGTAACTGAGCATCAGTTATTAATAATTAATAGTATCATTGCAAATCTGATCTGATTCGATACTTTAATTGGATCTTTCTTTTTTTGTCATACTCGTAGGATAGTATATCAGTTATTTTCTAATAATCGTTCCTATTATCCTTTTTATTTTAGGATCTGGTAAGCGTGTATTTCTTAGTTTATCAGTTGTGCTTTTAGGCTTAAACAGATTTTTTATGACTGTGTCCGCAGTAATATTTTAAGGTCACTATAGTGAATAACTTGTTACATGGACATCCTAGAACATGATATTTGGAAATCCTTCGAGATGTATAGGTTGTTATTTTTGATATGAGGTCAGTTGGAATTTTTTTTGTTCAAAGCTCAAGATTCTAATCCTACGGATGTTCCTATACCTGTCTCGTTACTTTGCGGTTTGTTGGAGGATTTGGAAGGAACATAGTGGAAAAATTTTCATTGATAATTGGTCATCTTTATCTTCCCTGTATAGCCGTATCAGCCGCGTTAGTGTATATTGGGCTGTTGTTTGGATAGAAGTTGCAAGGATAATCCTTATCTATTTTTTCTTTCTTGGATTCATTTATGGATCACACATTGTTGTTGGTATTGTGGGGGTTTGTCAGTTTTGTGCAGCCTCGGTTGGTTCTTTCATCCCTGCATTGTTTTTGTCTGTAAATTCGCTTTACCATTAAGTTAAATGTGCATCTATTTTGATGCATTTAACAGGAATTTAGTGAAGAAATTTTGGATTGAAAAAAATATAAAAACCCAAAAACTTAAATAAATGTTTTTTTTTTCTTCTCAAATTTTCACCCTTGAAACTTGATGTTATGGTGTGAGCTTGAAGACCAATCTAAGCAATTAATTGTTTCCTGTATAAGAATTCTAGTGCTCTATGGTATTAATAATGCAAGTATTTTCTTGTAGGCATGGCCGATCTAAACTGTCCATCTCACATTGAGGAATGCTTTTTTGTCAAGTGGCTAATTTTTCTGAAGATGAAACTTGGTATGTGAAGTAGGGTGATGTGGAAAGCATGTTGGAAGTGGGTTTGCCAACCTAGCTACCACGTGTAAATCCATGGCACACCAGATTCTTACTCCAGTGCATCTGACCAATCTATCTATCAATAATTTATTATTTTATTTATAAAATAATATGTTTAACTATTAAGTTTACTAATTTCAAAAGTTGATATAACTTTAGAAATTGTTCGTGCACACATGGTTTGGTACCATTACACCCATGGTTTTAGAATTCTGTGTTGGTAACACATTGGTGTTTGCCAAAGCTGATTGCCTGATTCATTGATTCGTGTCAGTGATACTAGCATGTATAGACCAATAATGACTAACGCCTAGTTTATTGGTTGAAAAAGTTCTAAAAATCCAGAAAAAAATAATAAACACTAATTAGTTGAAAGAAGCACTTGTTATGCATGCTTTTATAATTTAACATCATTGGTGCATAGTTCATACACATGAAAAATATATCGAACTTATTTGTAAATAACATCATAGCAAAATAAGATGACAACAAACATAAATAACCACTATTATAATTAAGAAAGTCGTGCACACAAATTTGTAGAAAAAAATACCTCATACACTGAAAAATCAACAAATTTTCTTAAAATCTAATAAGTCTTTCACAAAATCAATCCATGAAATTCGTGTGTAAATATATCAAAACTAACAAGAATATTAACATGCATTTGAGAAAAAATGGAAAAAACTTAAACCGAGAATCCCAAATCTTACCAAAACCCCTTAATATGGTAAAAGGACTCTCAAATTCACTATTTTTCCTTGTTTTGCTTCAAAAGTTTTAAGAGATTCTTCAAAAACAAATCATCATGTGAAGTTTCAGGAGGTTGGAAGGTTGGATGAGAGGGTTTTTGTTGGAGAAATGAGGTATAATGTAATTGCAATGTATCACTGATACTTATAAACCTTGGCCACTACGAAGCAATACCTGCTACTTGTTGGATGAGTCGAATCTTTTTTAAACATTATAGTACCATGTCCTTTATCAGATTGGTCCCCTTAAATACCTCTAGGTGTTGGCTGATACTTTGATTACATGATCAAACCATAAGCTGGCCATATTTTGTGTAGTTGTATATTGTTTCCTTGGTTATGATATGACGATTTTGTGCCTGCCCAAAATTCCCATGTGTTTTGAGTCTTATGACACTTGAATATTGTGTTTCGATGTCATATTTAGGTTATTTAGGTGACATTTAGATGATCTTGAATTACAAACTTTTTTAGCATATCATATATTCTTAACATGTACGTTGCTTTTTTAAACTTGTCGTGCTTACTCTGTATAATTGGTCTTTGTAACATTTTAGGAAAAATATAGGGTCTTGTGTCACAAAAAATCTTTATGCACCGACTGTAGTCAAGTGACTTGCTGTTGTAGCGGATCTTGACCCACCCTCTAATGAGTTTAGCTTAAGTGATCTAGTGTATTAAAAACCTGTTTGATGACTTTGATCAAATGTTTTAGCCATTTGATCTCGTTGTATTTTCCTTGAAGTGGAAAATTATTGTAAGTTAGAAAAAAAGGGATAAAAATCAATGAGTCAAAGGCTATCCAATCACACTTACTTTTAGCATAAAAGCATTAATAAGCCCAGTTCTTTTATGTGATGGGCCTTGATCTACTGAAATCTTGCCACATGGCTACTGAAATCTTGACCCACCATCATAATATTTTAGTTGTATTCCGGTATTGCTTGTGTTTACCAGCTTATCACTAGAAAGAAAATTATGGATTCTGAAAGCCGAGATCCTTTTGGAGGTTCCCAGCTTGTGTCAAAACTGGAAGGGAGAGAAGTGTAAAGAAATATTTTGTCCAAATATTCTTATCAATTCCAGTGTTCTGTAATTAGTACAGTCCTACCTATTTGTTTTTTGAGATGCCACATTTAGGCTAACTTGTCACATGCATTAGTTTGTTACACCTTGAAAGCAATTATTTAAATGCATGTGGTGCTAAGCGGGTATGAGAGAGCTATAATCTGTTTATTCTCTTTCACATATTACTCGAGTCTCTAAATGCTTTCTTCACATCATCCCACAAGTCTCTGGAAATTTATCACTATTTATTCTACTATTTACTTCATGTTTGCGTCGAAGAGTTGCAAGGTGAATGTCTACATGTTGTAATGATCAGTTTCTTCCAGGGTTGTACTGCAACAGTTTTTTTTGGTTTGGGCTGATGGTCATGAAAACTTTTTCGCTCAATGTGCAAATGTTGGGGATTCAGCATGTGTTATGAAGTATGTGCCCTTGACACTTTTAGATCTTCCATTCATATATTATTGAAAAGTAAAATAAATATCTAGATGCAGTTACCAAAAAATATCAAATTGTCCCTTAAATGTATCAATATGCTGAAGCTAAAAAATATATATATATATATATATATATATGCTGTAGCTACTATTGAAACATATGTCACTGCTTCTTCCCACCTCACACCCCGCCAGAAGCGTTACTCCTTCATTGAACTAGTTATAGTAATGTTTCTTCCCATTACCACCCTTGACAATACGAACAAAAGTAAAAGATTAGTTGTTGACACGTCTATCAGTAGTTCCCCCAAACACACATACCCACACATGCACCCTTTGTTAAATCTGATTTTGCTGTGCTTTTAGATCACTTTCCTAGATTACTCGTATTGCAACTACCGTGTGCATTTCAACACTGATGTTCTTGGAATGGCAGTATTGGTGGGAGGCAGATCAAGATGACAGAAGACCACAGAATAACTAGTCAATCCGAAAGAACTCGCTTTGGAAAAGCAGGAGAACCATTAAAAGATGGAGAAATGCGCTTATGTGGTGAGTGCAGATTTCTTTCATCTTATGCACAATATATCACCCCTTTACCTTTTTTATGGATTATATTTTCAGGTTTGAACCTAGGCTGGATGCTAGGCAACAAATTATTAAAAGAACATGATGTCCGGTTCAGTTCGGAGCCTTACATAAGTGAAGTTGTGCGTATAGATAAATCAAGCAGGGCTTTTGCACTATTAGCAAGGTGATTCTGCTTCTTATTCGCTTTTCTTGTTCACAAACAGTGTCACGTTACCCTTCTCTGCTCCATCTTGTTGTTGCTTGAATCGTGTATGTATATCACTTGGTTAATGGGCCCACGTAGGACATCAAGATTAGGGCTGTAAATGAAAGGGCCGAACCGAACGGAGCTTTGCCCAGCTCGACTCCGGCTCACAAACCTTGAGCAAGGCTAAGGCTCGGCTCGCAAAAAGCTTGGCTTGTAAAAGGCTCGGATCGCAAAAAAAGCTTAGATTAGTACAAACGCATTTATATTATAGTTGATGATTATGATTATATGTAATATAAATTATTAACATGTGTGTTTAATATTAATACATAATATAAGATGTAAGAATATGGATGCTATACAAACCGAGCCGAGCCTACTCAAGTTCGTCAAGATAATGAGGTTTTTTTTTTGGGCTCAAGCTCGGTTTGCGAGCCTACTCATAGAGCTCAAGCTGGTTTATAGACAGCTGTAATCAAGATTGTCGAATGCAATCAAAATTTCGATTGGCTTTTAGTCAGATGACTGAACCATGCCGATGACACAAAGGAGAGACAACAAGAATATTCTTCCTTATTATTTTCATAAGCATTGTAGAATCACTTCTGTTTTCCAAAATGCAGTGATGGATTATGGGATGTCGTTGGTGTCAAGAAGGTGATGCAGTTTATCCTTCAGGTATTAACTCTGCTTTTATAGGATGACTATGATTTTGATCAGGACGATTTTTAACCGTTTATCCTGACGACGAATATGTTGTGCTTGTGAACTTGGCAGACTAGGGAGAGATGTGCTATAGATAGAGAGGATTTACCGGAGAAGATAGTGAATTTCGTGTTGAGCGAGGCAAGAACTCTGCGGACGAAGGATAACACATCTGTAATCTTCTTAGACTTCTATACATTAAGTAGAACTGCTGCTTGTAAAGTTGCTTCTTGAATGAATAGCAGGGTTCTTCATAGCATCATTCTTAAGTTCTCTCTTCTCCATGCTTGTTAGTTAATCATTCTATCCCAAAGTCTATACATCACATGTCGTCGATGGGAAAGAGAAAATGTACAATATCCCCTGCAGGGAATGGTCTATCGAGGCTTGTCTTTGGCTTCGAAGAAGTTTCATCGGCCTGGTATTTTTAACACTTGCTAGTGCTTTTTATTTGGTGCAGCTTCCCAAGGGCCAGGAAGCCCTTCCTAGATCTGAAAGGGCTTCCTATCCAATGCTTGAGTGTTTTGGTAATTTTGAAAGCTGCTTGTGATGGAAGAGCTTCAAAAAGCAGGTGTAGGGCTGTTTCTAAAAACTAAGTTTGCACGAAGCTATCCTTTCATTTTTATTACACATTCTTTAAAAGGACAAAAATATCCATCGAAACTATAAAAAAAAATTGCACAGGAACACGTAACTTTTAACCAATGACTTTGATTTAAAGTTCCTTTTTGACAAAGCAGTTCACATTGAAGTCCTTCCATTTGTAAGAAGCTTACTACGCCAAACAGGAGGTGTGTTTGCCGTTGCTTCTTTGGGTCTTGAAAGTGATTCCCAAGCCTAGAAGAGAGAAGCAATTTCAAATGAAGTGCTTCAGTGAAAGTGAACGCTGATTCAATTGATGGACTTTTGCTTCTCCAAATTGCTCTTGCGAGAATCAGTTTAATCATTTAAATGGTATTTTTATTGAGACTGATTTATCCTCATATAATGTTATAATACCCATTTTGCCCCTTTTTAACTTCTTAGACTTAAAAGCCCTTCTTAAATAGGCATTTGCTAAACGCCATCATTTAATCTGAAGCAGTTTTATAAAGCGCTTCATAAATATCAATTCAGAGGAAATTGCTTCTCCTTTTAAGAAGTAATGACAGTCATGAAACTCAGCTACATATTATCTGAAACGGAGCTGTAACCCTAGGATTGAGTTGATCATAAGATTAATTAATGTTAGCCGTCTGATAACCGCAGTCATTCAGAACCATGGATTAATCACCGTCAATCCAGAAGAAAGCGATCAAAATATAACAACAGTTTCATACCTGATTGTCCGCGAGAATGAATTTAACGTGATGTGACGAAGCATGCTATCATTTCCAATCTACAGAAACCCTTTCTTCCTTGGCGCATTTCTAATCTATATAATAAGAGAAGCAAGGAAGAAGGACGAACAAATCCTTCAAAATGGCGAAAAAGAGGAGAGTCGAAGCTGAAGAAGTTGCAGAGAACGGAGAAGTCGAGAAAGATCAACACGAGCTCGAGCTTGTTAATGGAGATGGAAGCGCGAAGAAGACGAAGAAGAAGAGAAGTAAGAAAGAGAAGAGACAGGAGTTTCCTACAGTGAGCATCGCTGTTCCTGGTTCCATCATTGACAACACGCAGTCGTTCGAACTCGCAACTCGAGTAATTCCTTATGATTTCCTTTTTGAGTTCTTTAAGTTCGATTTGAATCTTCTCTCTTAAATTCCTTTCTCGTCGCAGTTGGCTGGTCAGATTGCTCGAGCTGCGACCATTTTTCGTGTCGATGAGGTCAGTATATATTTTTGATGAGAATTCTTAGTAACATGGATCTGGAACTGCGTCTATTTGATTCATGGAGATTTACGGAAGGAGAAGTGTTCATACTTACAGTATCGTTGTTGTTGTTCTTGTTCATTTAGGTGGTAGTATTTGACAATAAAAGTGCTTTGGTAGATGATTCTGGTGTGGAAGCAGCAGAGGATGAGGATAGTAATGAAAGTGGTGCACCGTTTCTTATTCGTATCTTGAAGTATCTCGAGACACCGCAGTATCTAAGAAGAAGTCTCTTCCCGAAACACAACAGCTTAAGATTTGTGGTATGAAATCCAATCTTAGTAAGGTTGATTTATTTGTAGTTGTTTAATTCCTGTTTGCTTAAAGTGGGTTATCATTTTGGACTTTAATTTTACAGGGTTTGTTGCCCCCTCTTGACGCTCCTCACCATCTGCGCAAACACGAATGGGGTCCGTATAGGGAAGGTAAGTTTTTTCTTCTGTGTATTGTTCAAGTTGATATGCGTCATACTGATATTTGGATTATTCAACTGGGGGGATTTTAACTATATCTTTTGATTAGCATTTGATTACTGCAATTTATGGGTGAATTGATTGAGTTTAGTTGTGACCTCTAGTGATTTAAATTGTAGTAATTCATGGTAAACAGAGATTCTGGTGTGGAGAATGTTTGTTGTTTTAATTGAAAACGCAGAAACAAAATTGAATAAAACTGATACAGTAAAGAAATGGTTCTTTAATAACTCAAATTTGATTCAATTTCAATTAAATTTTTTTTAATCAGAAATCCATATAATGAGTTTAATAGTAATGATCATAGTGTTTTCATTACTATTGTGTAACCTAGTTTTGAACTATTTAAATACTAATCAATAATGCCCCTGGCAGCAACTTTGGAGTCTTTCAAATTTCTTGGACAGAATGTATGCCCTTAGGTATTCTCTACCTACCCACACAGTTACCCTTTTGTGGTGGTCATTCAAGCTTTTCTTGGGAGTACTGCATGGGTTACTTCAGCGCCATGGTGCTTGGTACTCGAAAATTGGCTTGAGACATTTTTCCCCTCCCTTCTTATCCTTTTTAGATAATATTAGTTTTTTTTATTTTTATTTTTTCTTCATCCATTTTTGTCCTCCATCAACACTATATCTCCATCTACCATGTCCACTTTGTTTCATGTGTAAAACTTTCTTTGTTCCACGTTTATTACTCTTTCTCTCCTCTCCATTTCTTTCAAAAACAATGGATCAGTGATTTAAACCCTTATTTAATTGGATCTGCTTTATTGGATTGTCTTTTTTCATATTTACAAAGTTGTATCTTGAGGCCTTTATTGTAGTGGTTTTTCGACTTGAGAAACATCAACTCAATAATCCTTTATAACAGAAGAAGAAAAGGGAAAATAGTGCTAGGTTGTGGTTATTTAAATTCTTTTTTGGGTTGTTTGTGGTTTGGGGCTTTTAGAGGTTTGATTAAGGGCTTAGTTTATATACATACATACATGTATGTACATACATATTTATATTAAGGTCTAGTGTTTAGAATAGAGTTTTTTTTTGAGCTTTCAATGTCTTAGATGTTCTTGTTGTTCCTTTTGTCTTGAATTATTTGACTTCATGTATCATTCACTTCTATGAAAACGACACATTTTCCGAAACTTAAAATATGTTATTCTACTCATGGAGATAGAACTTTAGAAATTTGCAAATTTTGTGAATGAATCACTAGGCCAGATATGATTTGCGAGTTTTATGAGTTAATCACTAGACTATTATAAGGCAGAAGGCCAGATATGATTTTAGTTCTGTATGACACATTGTCCGACTCCCATTGGTTTTCATTCTTGGAGCACTGGGCTGTCATGCATGTCAAACAATGAGACAAGTATTTGGGAAATCATTTTAATTATTAACTCTTTAAGCAACAAAAGAATCACCTTATCCTAACTTGTTGGGGTTGATAACATGATTTTTGTTTTCCATTTTAACTTAAGCAAAAATCACATTTTTAAGAATTTATGTGCCTAGAAATTTTTACTAAACAACTTTATCCATGTAGTTTTTGGTCTTCCTTTGATCCTTTTGAATCCTTCAAATTTGCATCATCTTGCATCTACTCACAATCACCTCTGTAGGTTTCCACATTACATGCTCAAATTATGTCAACTGACTTTCATTTATTTATCTTCTATTGGAGCTACAATAGACTCACTCGGATATTTTTTTTCCTTAGTCAATTCTTTCCACCATCTCAACTAACACATCTTGTTTATACTCATCTTACATATGTGCTATTATACTATCTCCTTTTTGTCCTTTCCTTTAACCCTTTTGAATCCTTCAACTTGCAACATCTTGCATTTTCTCACAAGTTCCTTCTGGATCTACACT
>JAUPMG010000006.1:13992908-14005618 GCA_031762675.1 Pachysandra terminalis | reverse complement strand
GAAATCTGTAGGCCCACCCTATGGTTGGTCCTCGCTCTCCCATTGGCTATCTTGTGAAAAAAACGGGTATTATCATCTCCCTCCTTAAGCCAAGTAGCCCTAGATTTTTGCCTCCAACTTATCTCTTCTTGGTTGGTGTATTCTACACTTGCTTTGAGAAGATTATAGGCTGCGTTTATTTATTTATCTCCAAAAAGATAAATCTTGCTTTTGTTTTTGAGAACACAGGTTTACTTGTGAAAGAACTTTACTTCTATAGGATATGTTGATTCTCTCTCTCTCTCTCTCTCTCTCTCTCTCTCTCTCTCTCTCTCTTCTCTCTTTCACCTGTTATGAGGAATATCCTGTCAGATTTATCAGTCACTCTAAAATTAGCACTTGCTTATTATGCACACTCTATTTTAATTATTATATTTCTGGATTCTTAGTACACTGGCCCTTATTCTCCAGTAGTTATATGTCCGTAGATACGAGTTTGTTTTGATGATGTGATCAACTGACTTTCTGACATATTGAAATGTTATTGCAGGTATTACTTTGAAAGAAAAGCCTTCACTTTCCATGGGAACACTAGTTGATGTTGGTTTAAGTAAGGTGTGGTTTTTCTTTTTAAAAATTTGCATAACCTAAAGAGATTTCTGAAGAATCACTGAGTCGCCTATAGATTTGATACTTTTCACTAGGATTCCTTGATTGTGGTTGCTTTTGACTATTGAAGGAAGTAGTCTGATATTAAGAAAGTCAATTAGTTTTGTCAAACTTCTGGTACCATTCTGAAAGGTAAAGCTTAAGGTAGTATGAAATTGTAAAATTTAGCCTTCTTCTCCAGTTGTTAAGACTGCTGCCATGGGAAATCTCTGATCATATGTTTATGTGCATATGTTAATTATTTGATAGCATTATTGAAAATGAAAACCCTGGTCAATTCTTTATTGAAGGTGGACAACCAAACCCTATAATCTCCTCAGTGCTCTACTTTTTGGCTTGAATGAAATTAGACTTTTAAATATTATCAATGTCATCATAGAAATGGATTCTACAAATGATAGAACTTGTCATCAAAGGTAGGTTAGAAGTCTATGCCTGTTCAGAACAAGGAAATTGGTGACTCCACTCTGATGGATAGGGCCTTCCAGCCAACAAGGTGCTTCTAGTTTAGATTTTTGAAGCAGGGTGGTGTTTCTTTTATAGTGCTCCTCTTCTTGCTTTTTCTTTCTTGCTTTTTTCTCCCTGCCCTCTCTGGGAAATTATATCATGCCTTCCCTTTTTTTTTACTCTTTCAAATAGTTTTCTCGAAGTTATCAATAAAAAGATATTGACCTTGACATAATCAATATTTAATGAGTTTCCTCAGTTCTTGATGTACCTTTTTACTTCTTACTATTATTGTTTGGTAATTACCTCTTAGTATTTGAGTATGTAAGTAAAAAAGAAAATAAAATAAAAATATATGTTTTTTTTGTTGATACTTCTGAAATGTCACTTCAATGCTTCTGCTCTAGGAAAAGTCCTTTAAGTTTGTAATCTTGCTTGGCATTGGTTTTCTTGCTTATATCAATCGTGTATTGGCTTTCTTCTATTACTTCTTTCATCACTTCTTTCCCTTATCAGGAGTTATGACGGATGATGTTGAAGTTATGAAATCCTAAATATCTTTGGTTGATTAACAAAAATGTGCAGAATGTGGTCATTGACCAGGAACTTAAGCCTGGATTACGGGTAACAGTAGCCATGGGAACCAACCGACTTTCAGAAACAGGTAATAAATTGATTTGCTCGCAAATCTATAACCTCGCTTGTTTTTTTTTTTTTTTTTTTTTTTTCTTTCTTTTTGTTTTTAACCATAGAATGTAGTAGCTATGCTACCAGCTTACCATGAGTGCATCAACTTAAGCATGACATGTAACAATATCCTCTCCTACAATTGTACAGTAAGTCATCTGCTTGTTGCATTGTTCTTCCTTGGCATTTCCAACTCTATTTGTTCTTATCTGATAATATTATATCAAATTAGTGGTTTTCATGATGAACTTACATGTTAAAAGTCGGAACTCTACAATATGACAAGAAAAAAGTTTTAGACATTTGCAAGTCCTAATCTATTTATGGTGTATCACAATAACCCTCGTCTATTCTTACTTCAATGTTTCGAAGTTACTTTTTATTTTTCTTTATTTTCATAGATTAATATTTTCTAATAGTTAATTGAAAGCCAAATACTATGTTATATATTCTCTTTTATATAATAATATGGACTTCATCAAAGAATGGGAGGAGACACTAACAAAGCCTCAAAAGAAGGCGGCGAAGAGGAAGTAGAGAAAAAAGACAAAAAAAAAATGCTAGACATGAAGATTGTGTGTGGCTATCTAGATGATTTATGTTGAATGATGATGAGAAAGTTTCTACCCATTGCAAATTAAAACCAGAACATTCTAAGCATATCTAATAATCCCACTGAAGTCTGCATACTGTGAAGGTATTTTTGACTCAATTCTAAGACGCCTAATTTGCATTTTTCTAGATTGTTTACACAAAATAGTGGAATCTTCCACACCTAAGGAAGAAGTGGGATTATATTGGGGGTATAAAGTGCGATATGCTTCCAATATCAGTACTGTGTTTATGGACTGCCCATATGAGGTATGCATTGTTTCAACCCATTTAGTTTTTTAAAATTTTTATTCATTAATCATTATTCGGATTCTTTCTCATTAGCTTTTGATTTTCGCTTTATATAGGGTGGATATGATCATATGATTGGAACTTCAGAGCATGGTCTCATAGTTAATTCATCAGAACTTATTATACCTAAATTCAGGTACCTTTTATGCGCTCGCCTTATCAGTTGTAAACATAACAAGGTTGGTGCCTTGTCAGTTGTAAACATAACAAGGTTGGTTACTCAAATGTTTTGATTTTTACTTTTTTTTGATTGAAGTTTTACTTGTTTTAGTTCCTATTATAGTGTTGATTATAGCAGACAAAACAAAAACTTTCATTCTTTTGATAACTAAGTTCAAGCTAAAGTTCCCAATGTAGACACAAGATACATGAATTCGACTCTTCAGTTCCCAAATTTGGGACACCAATAGTGAAGCAAGTTTCATGTCCAACGTTCTGCTCAAATGCTTAGTTTTTGATACTGTTCAAATTTTATTTTAGAAACAACATAATGTCAAATTTGTAAGGCTTTTAATAGCTATGAAGTTTCTTTCCGTAGAAAAAGAAAATACATAGAGAAGTATCGTAAATGCATGTATTTTATTTATTTACTTTATTTTGTGAAATACTTTTATCGTGGAAGTGTTCATGTTCTTTCCACAAATAACAAGATAACAAATTGCCTTATCCCGTTGGGGTCAGCAATGTAAATTATGTTTTGCTATCCTGATTTATGAAAAGCGTATCTTTAATTAGGTTACGTATGGAGATTTTGACTGATGCCATCATGGCCCTTTTGGTCTTCCTCTAGCCTTTTAGATCCTTTGCTCACTCCTTTTGGTTTTCCTTTACCTCATTATATTTGACAATAGCATGTATGGAATACATAGAAATTTTTTATCAATATATTGCCTGGTAGGAAATGTCTTCCATGTGTATCAATTTCTAACTCGAATACTTTGTTTTAGGATCGAATAGGTTCAGAAAATTGTGACTTGTAGCACAAAAAATCAGGATTCAAATCATAAAATCAATTACAACGACAAAATGCTTTTGTTTATAGCCCCCTAGGCAAGATTAGGAGCGCCTTGGTTTACAAAATGTAATTTATTCTAAAACTAAGGATTCTTTGGGTGTGACGCATATCTTAGTCTGTTGCACATTTTCTTTTGGTCTGTATGTCTTCCATTTGTCTTTTCCTATTTGGAAGTGCTGGAGTTTTTTTTCCTCTTTTTTTTTTTTTTAATCTACAATTTTCCACCATGAAGAGTAATTTTATGCAATATGCCTTTTAAAGTCTGAATTAATATTCAAACACATGCAGCATGATGACTACATGGTCAGTTCTTTAGAAATTGTTATTAGCCAAATGGCATATAATCTCACAGGCACTTATTGATTGCTTTTGGTGGACTTGCTGGGTTGGAAGAGAGCATTGAAGAAGACAGTAACTTAAAGGTATAACATTTTATGGAATGTCCTCTGCAAGTGTATGTCTGTACTGCTCCACCTATTTCTCTGAAAAAGAAATGTACTTTCTTTGAGGCAAACTCTAATTTAATTAGGTTAAACTAGTGCATTAACAGTTTCTTTAATCTATATGCTTACACTGCTAAGAGATTTGTTGTTCTTTTCACTTTTTCAGGGAAAAGATGTACGTGAGGTCTTTGATTCCTACTTGAACATATGTCCTCATCAAGGGAGTAGAACAATTCGAACGGAGGTACTCTTCCATTTAATCTACTTGTCAATCAATCATTCATATATCCATCTCTGATTCATGTGGCTAGGGCTTACTTGCAATCATCATGCACAGGAAGCAATCTTCATATCCTTGCAGTATTTCCAAGAACCAATGAATCAAGCGGTCAAAAGATATGAAAATCAAGATTAAACAATCGTTGGGTATGGAATGGCACAACATTTTGACAAAACCAGCTCTTATTGCCCAAAATCTTCCGAATAAATAAGTTAGTTCTCTGTTATTTGAATCCATGGTTGCTGAAATGCCTTTGAATTTTCACAGGAGCTGATACTGCCACCAAGTTCTCTTATCAATCATTTGTCATGGTAAATCCTACTTCTTCAGGACTAAGGTCAATGTGTCGCGGATCCCAAATGTTTTGAGGATTGCAGGTTCATCGAAGCAGCAAATTTTTCTTCTGCTGGATATAATTCGCGGCAAGAGAATTCAGACCGTGGTATATTTATATTGGATCATTGGATGCAAGCTTTCAGCAATGCAAGGGTGTGCAAAGCATCAACCAAAGTCTGAGAAAATTCTGGGAATATAAAGAACCAGGAATTTGGTAAGCTTGGAAATCTGATATTGACTTGATGAAACTAGATAGAGAAGTGGGTTTTTGATCTGTAACTTTAAAAATTGGTCAAAAGTTTTGGGCTGCAAGCGTATGCTCAGCTTTATAACATTCCCCAATTAGAAAATATATAGAAAAGGTAATGCTTTAACAACGAGGATTGCTTAAAACTGCTCTGATTGAGGAGAATCATGAGACTTGCCTGGGTTCAAATATGCCGAGTGATTGTGAAGTGGGAACTGAGAACTGGTCATTGATGGTCTCTTGAACACATTGAACTGTTTCCTTATATCTATTCTGGAATGCGTATTGGTTTTGGACTTTGGCTGATCAGCTATCCCACCATCCTGTACCGATTGGTCCAGATCCGGTACAAAAGTCCCCACCATCCGATACCGTCTGGTCGAGGTCCGGTGCAAAAGTAATGGAGTGGTAATAAAATTTGGACCGTACTGGTTGCCCCGGAAACAACGGAATGGTTGTACCATTCATCGACCTGGTTTTACCAATCGGCCCAGACCCGTACTGGTCAGTAGGCCAGTACAGATTATACCGGTCCATTCTAGAATGCTTTGCGCACTAGCACACTTCCGCACCTATAAAGGCCTTTAGGGCTGCGTTTGTCGTGGCTTATATAAGTGTTTAGTTCAGCTTAGAGTGTTGATGCGGAATTTGTGATGCTTGACTTGCTTTAAGTCGCTGCTCGGGATTGAGTCGCTTAAAGGGGCGTAAACAGTACGAGCACGTGATGACATCGCTTGTCGGTCACGTTCGCACTGTCCAGGATTGGATAATGTCTTGTTTAGGCACGCGGGACGTTTTAACCGTCCGTCCAAACTGTCGTGCAACCGTTCAGACGACGCTATGCATATGCTCGACAAACATAAAGAAAGAGGAGGGAGAGAGGAAAGAGCCAATGTAGAGAACTACACAAAAATTTTACGTGGTTCAGCAATATGCCTAGTCTACGGGAGTCACTTCGTAGGAGGTTTTTTTCTACTATTTAACAATACATTGAATACAATGAACACCCCAATCATATGGGGATGAAGGAAATAAGAAAGAAATGAGGGAGAAGAAGAGATAGAGAGATAGAATGAAAGAAATGCTTCCTTCCGTAGTGTTCTTCAATTTTTTCTGATGATCACAGCCTTTCTCATCTTTCAGATTTTTCCTCATCCTTTTTCCATCATCCTTTCCTTCTATGTTGAAGTAGTCCTTTTATAGTCTTGTTTTTACTTGGTCTCCAAGTAAACTTGGATTAGAAGTATTGAGTAAGAGTGTGACATATGGATGGTGAGTTACCATGTAGATAACTCATATAAATATCTCATAGAAGGTGAGTCACATGTTGATATTTTATAAGAAATATCTGATAGAGGTGAGTCACATGTTGATATTTTATAAGAAATATCTGAAAAATATCTAATGGAATGTGAGTATAGAATATAACAGTCGGGTCGGACCGGGTAGGACTAGGTCGGACCAGTTTAGACCGGGTCAGACTAAGTTGGACCGGGTTGGACCGATTGAAGCGAGTTAGACCGGGTCGAGTAACCCATTAGACCCATGGTCTATAGGTCAAGCAAGTCAAGCAGGTGACACGTGGCTGCTTAATTAGGTCATTGGATCATCAATAGTCTTCTGCCTGACGAAGTGCAAGAAATAAGCTTCGTCAGACAAGCTAAAGAAGTGACCATATGTCATGTGAAGCCAAAATCTCCTGTGAATGAACTACTTAAGTCAAAGTCAAAGTCCGTAAGTCTCGAATGAGAATGTTATGATAAAAAAGGAAGACGGGGATCAGAAGCCACTATTCCTGTAAGGTATATTGCTCAAAGTTCCTTTTCTCAGGACTAAATGAAGCTGACATAATGTATGATGCATATATGATAAAAATGTAAGCAAGTCTTTTAAGGGGGACGAACCCGTAACCATTGTCTTTTGAGGGGGACTAGCCCATTCACGAATTGACTATCTCGAGTTGGTGAGCCTAATGGCAAGCATAAGCATCAATGTTGTTGAATAAAGGTGTAAGCATAAGCTGTCAACACCGCTAGGAGATATTGAAGCAGCCTGAAATAACCTTACAATATATGACAATACATAGCAATCTATATGTTGTTATCATGTGACCGTTTGGGGATTTATTGCAATAAATTAAAGAAATCATTCGAATTTCACAAAATACTCTTCAAGCCTTCGTTCACTATCAAGATGACCCATTTTGGTAAATTAATCTATACTCTTTCAAGGGAAGTCAGAGTAACTGCATACATCTCATAAGGTGACCAGTATATTATTGAATTACCCCCATAGAGAGCTTAGATATAAGTTTCTCAACAGGTAATTCGTTTTCATGATCAATCATCCCTATAAGGAAGAGTCATCATAGAATCTCTAAAGGTTTTAGATTAAATAACCAACTTGAGTGATCTAGAATTGAACTTAGTGAGATCAAAAATACATATGTTTCATTCGTAATGATATTTTAAAATAAAGTGCATAAATAAGTTTTACAAGTCTGTGCTAATGACGTCATTCAAAGGTAACATCTGGGAGTGAGAGTGTAAACATGTCTTTGAAGGCCTCGCCTTTAAGGATTTCCTTCAAAGTATGATGTGAGATGTTATCTGAGGGTGATTAGCCCCCTATGCAATGACGAATTGACAATCTTGTGATGGCTAGCCGTGAAGAAATAATGAATTGACCATCTGGTGGTGGTTAGCCGTGAAGAAATAATGAATTGACCATCTGGTGGTGGTTAGCCGTGGAGAAATAACGAATTGACCATCTTGTGGTGGTTAGCCGTGGATAAATACCGAATTGACCATCTTGTGGTGGTTAGCCGTGAAGAAATAACGAATTGATCATCTTGTGGTGGTTAGCCGTGAAGAAATAACAAATTGACCATCTTGTGGTGGTTAGCCGTGGAGAAATAACGAATTGACCATATTGTGGTGGTTAACCGTGAAGAAATAACGAATTGACAATCTGGTGGTGGTTAGCCGTGAAAATCATAGACAATAGACGCTAGTATATACTGGTGTCAATTACTTCTATGTTGGATGTGTGCTTGTAATGCTAATGTACAAACAATGTCACAGCTAACATATGCATATGTTTGACTTAAATGTATATAAATAGTACATATAAGGATAGGCATAAAGCTCTTATGTATATATAGAATGTAAGGCAAATGTAATGTAGCATTCTTAGTTCATCATGAAAGAGCATACAAAAATTACTCATAATTGAAAATATAGGAAAAATACAACAAAGCATTATCTTTAAAAGAAATGAGCTTTAGAATGCCTATTGTTTTTCAGAAAGAAATGTTTTTTTTTAATATTATATTATATTATATTTATTTTATGGGAAACAAAACCGCCCAACACTCAGTTGCATTCGACTGAGTTCAGGGCCAAAGGGGGCCGAGGGCAAAGGTCGAGTGCAGGGATCGAGTGCATGGCTCGGGTGAAATGAGCCTAGTGCATGGGTCAAGTGCAAGAGGTCGAGTGCATGGCTCGAGTGCAAGGGATCGAGTGTAAGGCTCGAGTGTAACGGGTCGAGTGTAAGGCTCGAGTGCATGGCTCGAGTGTAAGGCTCGAGTGCATGGATCATAATACAAAATTTACTTAAATATATCACATCAGCAGCTTTGGTTCAGTGGTGTGAACTCCACTTACTCCTCTGTGAAGACCAGGTTTCAATTCTTGTTATCAACAAAACAGTTTGATTTTGGGTCTATATAGGAAAACATGGGTGATCTCGAGGCCGCGCAGGTCCAAAGACCAACCCACATTGGGTTGAAGACCAATTTGAGTGCCGGGGGCCGAAGGCAAGGGGCTCGCATTCGAAGGCTCGAAGGAAAAGGGCCGAATTCGAAGCCCTGAATGAAAGAAGCCCGAATTCGAAGGCTCGAATTTGAGGGCTGAATGAAAGAAGCCCGAATTCATAGGACCCAAATTCAAAGGCCCGAATTCGAGGGCTGAAGAAAAGAAGCCCGAATTCGAAGGCCCAAATCCGAGGGGGCCAAAGGAAGGAAGCCCGAATTCGAGGGCCGAAGGAAAGAAGCCCGAATTCGAAGGCCCGAAAGAAGGCCTCGAAGGAAGGTCCGGAGGAAGGCCTCGAATGACAAGCCCGGAGGAAGGCCTCAAAGGAAAGCCCCCGCGCACGCAAAGGAAAGGGCTTCGAAGGAAGGCGCGCACATGAAGGAAAAGGGGCCTCGAAGGAAGGCCTGCGCGCGAAGGAAAGGGGCCTCGAAGGAAGTCCCGCGCGCGAAGAAAAGGGCCTCGAATGAAGGCTCGCACGCGCGAAGGAAAGGGTCTCGAAGGAAGTCCCGCGCGCGCGAAGGACGAGGGCCTCGAAGGAAGGCTCACACGCGAAGGAAAGGGCCTCGAAGGAAGGCTCGCGCGCGAAGGAAAGGACCTCGAAGGAAGGCCCGCGCGAATTCAGAAGGATGAGGGGTTTCAAAAATTACAGAAAGTATCCGTGTACTACATAAATTTCAATAAAACCCCGAATGCCATATATTTTCATAAAAAACCCCGAATGCAAGATTTTTATTACAAAATGACCCCGCATGGCATATAATTTTCAGAAAAACCTCATATATCATTATAGTTCACATAAAGAGTCCCAAATACAAGATTTTAATTACAGAGAGAGCCCCAAATGCAATTTTCTTCATAGAAAATGCCTGAAATACAAATTTCTTCATAAAAAATGTCCGGAATGCCAATTTCTTCACAGAAATAAGGCTTCGGTCGGTCAAAATGCGTTGCAACAAGGTCCAGAAGGACCATACGCACATAAAAAAGGGGACTTTATGCAAAATAAGATAATCAAATCTAAGAAGGAAATAACCATAAAGCTGGTCATACCTCTTAGAATGTTTGCAGTATGAGCCGCGTTTGTTGAAGTACGTAGAAAAGACGTTCCCCAGTAAAGTCACCAAAATGTTGATGCAGACTTTGTGTTGCTTGACCCGCTTTAACTCGCCGCTCAGGATCGAGCTGCTTAAAGGGGAGTAAACTGTGCGAGCACGTGACGACGTTGCGTGTCGGTCACTTTCGCACTGCCCGGGATTGGATAAAGTCTTGTTTGGGCACGCGGGACGTCCCAACCGTCCGCCTAAACCGTCGCGCAACTGTTCTAACAGCGCTATGCCTATGCTCGACAAACATAAAGAAAGAGGAGGGAGAGAGGAGAGAGCCAATGCAGAGAAGTACACAGAAATTTTATGTGGTTCGGCAATATGCTTAGTCCACGGGGGTAGCCTCGTAGGTGGTCTTTTTTCACTATTTAACAATACATGGAATACAATGAACACCCCAATCATATGAGGATGAAGGAAATAAGAAAGAAATGAGGGAGATGAAGAGATAAAGAGATAGAAGGAAAGAAATGCTTCATTCCGTAGTGTTCTTCTTCTATCTTTTCTGATGTTCAAAGCCTTTCTCATTCTCCAGATTTTTCCCCATCCTTTTTCCATCATCCTTTCCTTCTGTGTTGAAGTAGTCCTTTTATAGTCTTATCTTTACTTGGTCTTCAAGTAAACTTGGACTAGAAGTATTGAGTGAGAGTGTGACATGTTGATGGTGAGTCACCATGTAAATAGCTCATATAAATATCTGATAGAAGGTGAGTCAAATGTAGATATTTTACGAGAAATATCTGAAAAATATCTAATGGAGGGTGAGTCACACATAAATAGAATATAACAATCTGGTCGGACCGGATAAGATCGAATTGGACCAGTTTAGACCAGATTGGACTAGGCCAGACTAAGTTGGACCGAATTGGACCGCTTGGGGCGAGTTAGACTAGATCGAGTGACCCATTAGACCCATGATCCATAGGTCAAGCAAGTCAAACAGGTTAAGCAGGTTACATGTGACTGATTAATTAGATAACTGGATTATCAATATCCATTAAAATATTTTTTAAAATTAAAAGTGTGTTTGGTAGCATCTAGTGGGTAACTACTTACCCATAACCATAAGTAATAAAGGAAGGCTATCCTCCTGCTGCTGGGAGTAGCTTCACTTATCACTTATACTGAAAACTATTTATATATTTTAATAATATTTTTATAATACTTATTTTATTTCTAACTTTTATAAGCACTTAAATAAGTGTATTTACTAAACACAATTTTCTTCCTATAACGGTATAAGCAACTTATTGTATAAGCAACTTATTATTGCTGTGGATAATTATTCCCATTGAATTGCTTATCCAATGAGTCCGTATCCAAAAACACAAGCAGGCCAAACGCAGCCTAAACCTTCTTATTAATTCGATCGTTGTGGGAAGAAAAATTATGAAGTGTGGAGAAATAACCTTTTAATTATATATGGCTCGTCTTGAGAGGCATTTTTTTTTTTTTGGTGTGTGTCTGTCAGTCATTCTTTGTTCGCTTTTATTATTATTTTTTTGCCTAATCTTTTCTTTTCCAGTTTTAGCGATGCTTTTTTTCTTTAAAACGCAGAAGATATTTCTGTTGCAAGGCAGTGTTGCAGGTTTTCTTTTTCTGTCCCTATAATTTAATGGCTGTCTTATCGAAGTTAGCTACCTGCTCCCTAAAACTAAAAAAAAACTCTATAAGAAACCGCACCAAGCCTACCATTTTGCGTCTCTTTCTATTGAAATGTAAAGAGAGAGAAAGAGAGAGATGGGTAGAAGAAAGAAGGATTGTACCCAGATAGTGGAATCTCCACAGAAAGATCATCAGGTCTGCTCTTTACCATTCTTCTCAAGCATGTTTTTTTTTTTTTTCACAATCTTTGCTGTAACAATGGATTATGTCGAAATGTAGATCTTTATTTGCTACTTCTTTATGCATGCATGTGTTTGTTTAGGGCTACACACACTATTCATTATTTTCCTTCAAGAGGGTTGTGGCCTGTGGGAAGGAGAGAGGAGCTGATGTGGTTTAGGGTTTAAAGCTTTGTAGAAGGGATAGTGTTTAAAGCTCTCTTGGAGGAAAATAATGAATAGTGTGTGTAGCCCTAATAATTGCTCTCTCTCTTTTATTTTTTTTGCCCTAATCTATAGGTTGTTTGTTCCTCATGATTCTGTTGTTGTTGTTGTTAATTTATATCAGTATTTACATTCTTGTGTGTGTCTATGGACTGTGGTTAGGGAGAGACTAAGAGGTATAATGGCAAAAATAAGGGAATTTCTGATCATTAAAAGTTTAAAACTAGACAGTAACAATGGGATGCATAGTCTTTGTTTCTATTTTTCATTTTTTTTGCTTTAAATTCAAGTACAAGGGAGAATCCATACTTTATAGTATACAGAAACATTTATTATAAATAATGATTTTTTGAATACTTGTGTTACATAAGTTGACCCTTTTAGGTTTCACCTGGTTCATAAGAATGAACCCAATGAGAGAGGCTTATCTAAATGAGCCAAATTACTTGGTGAAGTCTACTTCATCAAATTTGTTTTTGTTATTTACTTTTATACTCTGAAATTTGCACCTATTATAAGTAGGGGTGGCAGTGAGTTGGGTGGTCTGGCCCAATATTTTGGCTGGCTTGGACAAGATGTGTTGGCCCGTGGCTTATTCTCAGTCCAGCCTGCTCAAATTTAGGCATGGGCTTGGAAAGGCAAGGGGAGCTCGATGCAGCATCATAATATTATATTTTCATGTATTTATACTTTTTATATATGTGAAACATTTATAAATATGATTTTTTATTTTCATTTTAA
>JAUPMG010000006.1:13941846-13969311 GCA_031762675.1 Pachysandra terminalis | reverse complement strand
CCTCGGTTTGGGCTTTGGGTTGATATCAAACCGAACCGAGTTGCACACACAATTAGAATAGTTTTAAATTATTAAGATTTATTATTGAGTTAAAAATATTTGAAGATAATAACAAATTATATTTTTAAGTCTTTATATATATATATATATATAGGGGTGCAATTCGGTTTGGTTTGGTTCAAGTTGACATCAACCCAAAAACCAAACCGAATTGAAGTGGAAAACCCTAAGCCCAAACAAATCCAACCCAAATATATATATATATATATATCAATGTAATTCTGTCTGATGGTCAGGGGCTTGTATTCTTTTAGATTAGGTCAATGGTTCGATTCTTCCCCCTTACATATTTTTCACACTTATTTATATATGTTGAGTTTCGGTTCGGTTCGGTTTAGAAAATTGTAGTAAAATGTTAGGTTTCGGTTCGGGTTTCGATTCGGTTTGGTTTAACTGTGATATAAACCTAAAACCGAACCGAATTGATTCGGTTTCGAATTTCCAAAACCAAAAACGAACCGAATTTACGAAAATCCAACTCAAGCCAAACCGAAGTCGATTTGAGTCGGTTCGGTTTCGGTTTCAACCGACCCAAGTTGCACCCCTAGCTGCTGCTAATAAAGAAGGTGAAGACGTTTCAGCACCTTCATCTATTCCGGAGGAAATTACAACTGTACAGATTAATGTAGTTCCTTTGTCTGAAGAAATCATTCATTCAGAAGTTTTACCTCCTCCGGTTCTTGTTTCTATATGCACCCATCGTTTCTCCCATCATCACCGAGGCTACAATTGTGGCAGTCCTAGAGCTAGGCTCAAGTTCTTCAGCTAAGAGAAAAAAGATAAACTTTGTTGTGCACTCTGTCAAGAGAAGACGGGAACTATCACCATAGAGGGTACCTTCAAGCTATCTGGAGACTGCATATGATTATATGGTAGTTGAAGACAAAGCTTATTGGATGGATATTATCAAGAAGACCTTCGGTGAGGTTGCCAATGAATCTATCCCGCCTAACTTCAGACTTCGAAATGCAGAGTATGATGAATTGTGTAGAATTTTAAAGATCATGAGTCATAAGAACAATAACGATATAATTGCAATGATCTCCAGAGTTGGGAGAAGACTGAAGTCTTTACAGACTATCAGTTTCCAACGAAAATGGTTAGACAATCGTCTTAAGGAACTGAATGTAGAGGGGAATAAACGCAATAAATTAAAGGAATTTACTATTGGATTAACTACAAAGAATCATGAGTTGAATTAGTTGAGGAAACCTTTGAAGTTCAAAATGTGTTGATAAGAGAACTTAAGGTACTGGTGAAGCAGGAACAGACGCGTCAAGTAGAACGAGTTCGTGTGATTGAAGCAAAGACAAAAGAGATCGCAAAACTGGATGTTGTTCTTGCTAATACTTGTACTCATCTTCCTGAACCAGAAGTTTCAAGACTTCGAGTTCTTAAAAGAGTATTCGAAGGTGTTATTGAGTTCCAGCTCACTAATAAATGATTTTCCATGAATCTTTTGTCCTTTAATGCAAATAGAAGGATGTTTGTAAGGGAATGGTTTATGTTTAATAAAAATACTTTTTTAACCATTTTTTATTTGCAGCCTCTTTTTTGCACTCTTCAAAAGATAAAATCTTGTAGCATCTTAAAGATTGAACAATACTACTTCAAATGGTCCTTTTCACCGGGGAGCAAATTTATTCTTGATAGTATGACTCCTCTCATGTCATTTTGCTCGAAGGACTAATTCACCAATTTGAAAACTTTAAGGTTTGGCTAACTTGTTGTATGCTTGAGTTACGATTTGATGATAATGAAAGTCGCTTTCCAACGCCTTCTGTCTTCTTTTATCTAAGTTGTTTAACTTTTGAGCACGTATAATAGCAAAATCCCTGAAGCTCCAATCTAATTCACTTGCATGTAAAATCCTAGCTGAAGTTACTAGTAGTTCAACTGGTAGGACAGCTTTTGACCCATATACAAGAGAAAATGGTGTTGCTTTCTCTATGCCGGTTCACTCTACAGGCTCATAAGATTTGAGGTAGGAATTCGTTCAATCGCGTTGGCTGATCATAAATCAATTTACTCAGAATTTTGATCAAAGTCTTGTTAGACGCTTCACCGTGAGGATAATAGGGAGAAAACTTACAATGATTAATCATGTGGAATGTTGTCAGCTCTCTAACTGGTTTATTGAGAAAAGAAGTTTCATTGTCTGAAATGATGATTTGAGAGACAACAAATCGAGTGATGATATTATCTCTGATCAATTGAGCTACATACATTCCATCAGCTTTTCGAAGTGGAACAACTTCAATCCACTTTGTAAAATATTTTATGGCTACCAAAATCCAAGTGTGTCCTCTCCTACGATTAGGATTAATGGAACCAATTAAATCCAATCTTCAAGTATGAAAAGGCCAAGGGGCAGTTATTGATTACATCTGATAAGAGAGGCCTTTCGAGGGATATATGGTTAAAGCGCTTCTAGGACCAGGAATCACTTCCAAAACCCAAAGAAGCAATGCCAAACACTTCCAAAACAATTAAAAGAAAATCTTATCTCTGAAACCTTGGTCATCATAAACACCTCCTTTATAGTTCACCTCGTCCTTAATGGTTAGGATTTGATTCAACCTGATCCTAACTAGCCACATTGCCATACATATATGTTTTAAATTTATATTTTATGTATAAATCTATATTTTATAAGTAAATTTATATAAAATATTAAAGATTTAACTTTAAAAATATATATTTTTTAAAAAATCTTTTAATTGGGACGAACCTGCCCCGCCTCACTACTACCCCGATAGGGTTAGGAGTGGGTTTGGTCTTAGGGGGTTCCTTTAGGGGCGGGTTAGGGTTCGTCAAAACCGACCCCGAACTTGCCCGATTGCCATCCCTAACTATATTACCTTCCTAAAAAGTTTCTCAAAATTATCGTTTTAACCCCATGCATCGTCTAGCTCTAAGTCACATAATCCGTCACCCTTAGGTGGTGAGGTGACGTTCTGGTGCTTAGAATGCGAATCCGCGTTTTGAGTGGGAGAAAATCTCCCATCTATGGATTGGCTTTTCAAATTCCTGATTGAAGCTAAATGCATAGGAAATGCAGAATTTGACATGTTTTTAGAACATTTAAGGATTAAAGCTTGAAAAAAGAATAAATACTTTTGTTATTTTGAAAGATTATAAAAAATTAAATTTAATTTTATATATAGAAGTATAATTTGTATGTATATATACAAATCCTCTGTAAGCATTCTTGATTATAAGCTATTTTCCAGTTTAACACTCGTTATTCATTGCTTTTGCTCCCGCACGTGCTCGGCGTTCAGGCGACTTGGAGTCCATCTGCCCTAGCAGGATACGAGTGAAGCAGGATACGAGTGAGGAAGTGCTACAATCCCGGCGTCAATTTAGATTATTTATATCAAGTAAACTAAAATGCGCCTTGGGTTGTATAGGATAAAAAAAGTGACCGTGACACGTGAGACGCGGGAATTATGGTGGGTCCGGCCCGCCACCGTCAAGCACGCCACTGAACAAATGCTAACCTCAGATACGAAGTTTCCATGTGAAGCTTGAAAGGGAAATCAGTCGCCATTAACGAAAGTAGAAGCAAAAAGTGCAGAGAGCGAGAGAGAGTTTTCTGTATAATAAAACAGAAAGCCATTGCTGTTGCAGAGGAGAGGATTGGACCTACATGAGTCTCTTTTTGTGTGGAGTATCTTCTTCATCCCTGGTTCTCATATACAAAGAATTACAAACTTAGAGGATTTGTTTCAAGAATCTGTAAGACCCCTTTACTTCTCCTTCTCTATCTTTATTATGGGATTTGTGTTTGATGTGTGATTGCATATCTCCTGTTTGATGTTCACTGCAATTCTTTCTTATTTGGATTTCTTTTTTCCTTAATGTGTACAATATGTTTTCGTTTACTGTTTTTGGGGTTGTTTTTGTTTGATTTGCTTAGATGGGATTACCATAAATTTCTTGAATTTACTATTTTATTCTTTTTTTTTTTTGTTCTTGTTACTTGCGTAGTTGAAGTTATGATCTATTGAGAGGTTAAACAATCCTTTTACTGTAATTACTGATGCAATGACTTTGAAATATCCGCTAATTGTTTAGGGTTTCTCTTTCTTAATGTCTCTTGGTGTCATCAGATCTTTGAATTACCATTGATTTAGCTAATGTACACCATTTATTTGAGTAAAAATTTAAAGCTCAAGCACTGAGTTGTATAGTTTATCAAACATGTTTCATATATTCAAGGATCAAACGTGTTTCATATATTCAAGGAAGTAAATCAGACCAGGATGAGATTAGGATCCAATGAAAAAAGAAAGTGCGAATTGATATGGAGTTACTTCATGGTTTGTGTTTGCAGATCCCATCTTTCAATTGCCCGTTAGCAAAGCAATAGACATGTATTCTAATTTTGTTTGGACAAAATGGATGTAGTTTAGATGGGAGATAAATGGCTAAGCCATCAAATGTGGAACCTAGTTTTCCAAATTCTCCGGTTTGCAATTTGGTCTCTATTCGGATCTGGGATCGTCTTGGTACGATACTGAGTTGGATCGGCGATCCAACTCATGATCGGCCGATCCAAAACGTGGCCCAATTTTTTTTATTTGTTTTTTTAAAAGAAACATTTTGAGGGGTGCCGTATTGGATCGGACGATCTAAGTTTGTTTCGGACCGAGTCAGAGAATTTTTAATAAATTAGGGATCGTCTTGGGATCACGATTCGTCCCGAGCCGATCCCAAGTTGGATCTGCAGATCCAGACCGGGATCGGCCGATCCTTTTCACCATGGTGGGGTGAATTCACCCTTCTTTCTAATGGTAGTCAATCCCTTCTTGTACATAAGTGCTATCAGTTTCTATTGAAAGTATATATTTTTAAGATGCGAGGTTGTCTGGTGAAATGCTCCAGACTTAGAAGCCTGGTGGGACACGGAATTCACAAGTGGTAACTCAATTGGTAAACCCAACTTGTCTACATGTACTTCCCGTTGACCCCACCTCTTGTACTAAGTTTCAACCAAACACATCTGCCACATGGACAAAAAGGATCTCCTAAATATGCTTTCTTTCTTGTACAGCAATCCAGATATATGAAAAAAAATAGAAAACTGTCACACAAGTATTAATGGGGCTTATGTAAGTTGAAATATTGTCCAAGTGACTAGGGTCTCCTATTAGGTGGATGGTCTAGATTAAAAAAATATTGCTCCATGCGATAGTCAGAGCCACGTCTCACCAGGCAACTATACGTGGTGAGGCAGAATACATTTTGCATGTTTTTTTGAACTTGAGAAAGAAAAACAAATTCCTCCCAAGCATCTAAATATGACTAGAATTCTTACTCACCTTATGCCAAACTGCAACTACTTCAACTAGAAAGCTTCTTAATGAGTCATTGTAATTGCAACTGGAGATTTTGAGCTCTCTGAATTTATTTGTTCCTAGAATTGTTTAGCTGCAGACTTTTTCTCTGTGTCATACTAATATTCAACTGCTGTATTATAAGTGAAGTGTATCAACCCTTTTGTTCCTGCTCTTTGCTCCTCCCCAATCCCTTAGTCTTATTCCACTATATGAACAGCTTATTGTCTTTAGCCATGATGGATGGTCCTGCATATGAGCACCAGCATAATCTGCAGATGAATAGGAAAAGGGAAGGAAAGAAATCCAAAACTTAGAAAGGGAATTCCATGAAGTTACACATAAAAAAAAAAAAAAAAAACAGAAGAAGAAGAAGATTAGGAGTCGGAAACTTTTGATCAGCATTTGTTAGAGATAGTGGGTGGCTCATATTCACTAGTCTCTAGATCCAAGGGGGAGGGACCTAAGGGGACCTTTATATCGGGTAAGGGTATATTGTGGATTTTCCCTTTATATTGGGTACTCGGGTAGGAGTACAAGTTTTAACCCTAAATTGTTTTTGATGTAATGGAAACTTCTTTTCCTCGTGAACGTAGGCTTTTCCGAACCACGTATATCTGTGTTCATTGTTTTGATCTTCGTTTTTACTGTGTTAATTACTATTCTTGATCTAGATCAACAGCATTGCACTTAGTGTTCTCTCTTTTCTCTCTACACTTGTAATGCACACAACACTTGTGGACCTAAAACAGTTTATCATGGTTTACTTGTTGCAGCTGAGCTCAGTTTCGATATGGGAACACTGGCCCTTGATAATGAAACTGTGGATCCTGAGATTTTTTTAGCTTTGGGGCTTATTAAAACTGGTAAAGGGTTTCTAGGACGCCCCCGTGTGCTTTCACTTCTTTCTTCGCTTCTCGAGAGATCTGTTCAAAGAAATGAAAAGTTATTACAGACAAAAAGAAAGATGTAATAACAATTTTTCATGGGATGAAAGCACCCACCCTGAGCATCCAACATTATATTGATCGCATCTTCAAGTGCTCAAGCTGCAGCCTATCTTGTTTTGTCATAGCAAAGATATACATGGATAGATTCCTTAAACGGCCCGACGTTCATCTCACTTCCCTTGATATTCACCGGCTTCTGATCACAAGCGTGATGGTTGCTGCAAAATTTATTGACGACACGTACGTACCACTGCACCTTATCTAGATTTTTATTTTAAGTTAATTTTGGAGTTTCAATTTAGAAAAAAAAAAAGGTGGAAGAATTCTCTGCATAAACCTTCAAAGCAGAAGATTTAGTTTACATATGGAGCTTTGAGACATAATTTGCATCCCATTTTCCTTTCTAATGCTTTTAATACCTTATAATATACAAACTAGGGGTGCAACTCGGTTCGGTTTGCTTCAGATTGACCTAAACCCAGTCCCAAACCAACCTCCTTGAAGGTCAACCCAAACCCAACCCAACCCGATTTGAAACCCGAACACCAAACCGATTTTATTTTGTAAACCCTAAACCCAACCCTACCCAAACTGCAATTTCGGTTTGGTTTGGGTTGGGTTAATTCCAGTTGATAAGCATAATCACAGCTTGAATCATATATGTGGACTTAAACCAACATGAATAATGTGCAATACTTAAAAAATCAATTCTAACTTACCCAAACAAGGGGATTATTTAGAAATAGCAGAACTTTAGAGGGGTTTATATAAACTCCTAAATTCTAAAATTTACATACTTATTATATACATATACTATATATATATATATATATATATATATATATATAGATTATTAACCAGGTTAATTCGGTTTGGATTTTGGGTTGGGTCGGATTACCCGAAGCCCTAACCCAAAAACTGAAACAAATTAATTCGGGTTGGCTTTTTTCAACCCAAAGTTGGTTTGGGTTCGGATTAGCCCAACCCAAGTTGCACCCCTATGAATAAGCAAAACCCCCTAAAGAACTTGCATTTTTAGATACCCCTGTTTCAATTGGTTTCAATTAGCAAAATACATCTTCTGAAATCAGGTTATCTCTTAGTGAGATATGGGGATTTAGTGATTTTGTTCTTTTCAGTCCTCTCTTCTAGTCCTCCTTATCTTGTGTAAACTGATAAAAATAGGATTATCTATGGAATTTGCAGGTTCTTCAACAATGCATTGTATGCCAGAGTGGGAGGAGTAAACACTGCAGAGATGAACAGGTTGGAGATAAACTTGTTGTTCGGCCTTGATTTCAGGCTTCAAGTGACGGTAGAAACATTTGAGAGCTATTGTTTACAGTTGGAGAAAGAAACTGGTGGAGGGTGCCAGATTGAACGACCAATCCAAGTGTGGAATGACAGAAAGCTGGCCAACCAAAGACGATGAATCTAAACGTGCACCAACAGTCACTAGAGATAGTTGCGGAGCCATCTGAACGTAGAGATGTTGGTTGAGCATATATTACCAATAGGTTGATCACACGTAGTAACGAGAAATGATTGTTATAGTCCGAATGTAAACCCCTACCTACAAGTAGTTATGTGAATGACATGAAGCACGGACGGCACAAAAAAATTTGTGCCGGCGGATACATACAGTCCGAATGTACAACCCCACCTACAAGTAGTTATGTGTAGGGCTGTGAACAAGCTCAGCTTTGCCCAGCTCGAGCTCGAAAACCTTGAGCAAGGCTCAGACTAGCCACAATAGTTATGTGTAAGGCTGTAAACAAGCCAAGATTCGTCTAACTCGAGCTCGAAAACCTTGAGGAAGGCTTAGACTCAGCACAAGCTCATTACAAATATTTAGATGCAGTTCAGCTAACCCATGAGGGTTAGCTCAACTAACAAGCTCTTCAGCTCAAGAGCTGGAGATCCCAAATTCGAATTCTAAGGCTTACCTGATATATGGTCTTTGGTCTCCTTGCAAGTGGATTCATGTATTCAGGGTTTACCCAATGAGGGTTTCAATTCTCGGGATCTTGGATTATATTGGTATGGACTGATCCCGATCCAAATCGCCGATCCAGTAATGGATCAACTAATTTTTTTAAAAAAACAAAAATTGGATTGACCAGACCGGCGATATTGGTCACCGAAACAATGATACCGGCTAGGATCACTGTTAGCAAAATGCCATTTAAAATTTTGTTTTTTTTCAAAAAAACACGTTTTGATGCTTAAACGTTTATGTAACGAAAAAAATGTGTATTTTTCACAAAACGTATTAAACACGTTTTATTCATTTTATGTTTAAAACTTTTCAAAAAAACTTATCGGCCTTCTTTTTTGGATATGAAAAAAATAAATTTATTTATTTATTTTTTATGATTCAAGCGTTTAATTGAATCTTTTTACTAGCTTTTATCTTTTGATGTGTTAATTTCATTCAGAGGTTTAAATATTTTTGTTAATCTGTTTTATCTAGTGTGATTGTGATTCAAATTCTACTAATTCTCTAGACTTACTACGGATTAATAATAAAAAGGCTTTTAATAAAGAGATGAAAAGAAAAATGGACTTTAATTAATGTTTTATTTTTTTATTTAATTATTAAATTTAAATTTAAAATCTTTAATACTATATTATATTTTAGTAAAAAATAAATATTGATAATATTTCAGTTTCTTATAGTAATGAATGTAAATTATTTGAAATTATAAATTAGTTTTTAAACTAATATTATAATATTTTCTTAAATTTATTAGTAATTAACTAATAATATCACTTTTATGTTGACGTTTTTTTCATTTTGTTTTTTTTGGATCTCTACCGTATTAAAATCGAACAATTTAATCAACGCATTTTTTACGTTTTTGTTTTTTGACGTTTTTATTTTATTGACCGTTTTTTTTTTTCACTTCGTCTTTTTCAGTAAAGACCATATTAAACTTTATATTTTACCGTGCTAACAATGATCAAGATCAGCCGGTAGTATCTAACCGATCCAAGCCAATACCAATTGAATCATTTATTTTATAAATTTAAAAAAAGTAAAGATTTGTTGGATCAGCCAATCCAGTCATTGGACCTGTTGGACAAATCCGATCCAAAGCCTCACGATACAATTGCGGTATCGTGGGTTGGACTCGGCAAAAAAAAAAAACAAATATTAGCTCTGTAAATAATTATCTATGATATAATATATTAACATGTATGTTGAATATTACTATATGTCATCTATAATATAATATATTAACATGCATGTTGAATATTACTATATGATATGATATATGAATACGAATGTATAATCTCATATTCCTTGAGCCAAGTTTTAACCGAGCCGAGCCTACCCAAACTCGTCTCAAGCTCATTAAGATAATGAGTTTTTTGAGGAGCTGAAAATCGGCTCATACGAGTCAAGTCCGAGCCGAGCTGGCTTGGGTTAATTCCAATCATTACTTTACTCATCTCTTCCACTTCTAGCAAACCAGATAATAAGACATTCAGTATTTTTTTTTCCTGCCCTTGTTGCACAGTAAACAGTTTTAGAAAACATCTAATTTGTTATTTGATTGAAAACCCTAGATCTTTCATGATTCAACTTTCCAATATCCAAATTTATCAGTAAAACAAGTGAGATTTAATAAAAATCCACAAACCCTAATCTCTTCTTCATCGTTCGACCAACAAGAAAGTAAACAAGGAAAATGTGCAAACCAGTTCTAAACCAAAATAGCAAGAAAAAAAAAATTCGATCCGATTTGCAATGCAAATCTCTCCAAAACCACGTTTTCCTTCAACGATAAGATTTCTGGAATCTCGAACGAGCACCGCGACCACCGAACTTCTTGGGCTCGCACCGCCTAGGATCTGCAACAAGGAGGGTTCGATCATACCTGATGAGAATGTCCTTGATCTCCTTCTTCGACTGCTCGTCCACGTACTTCTGGTAGTAAGCAACCAAGGCTTTGGCGATACTCTGACGGATGGCGTAGATCTGCGAAGTGTGACCTCCGCCTCTCACTCTGATCCTCATATCAACGCCGGCGAAGCGTTGCCGTCCGAGAAGGAGGATCGGTTCGTAAGCCTTGTATCGGAGGATCTCCGGCTCCACCAACTCTATTGGTTTTCCGTTGATCTTGATCAAACCCCTACCGCGCTTGCAGTGGGTGACTGCGACGGCGGTTTTCTTCCGGCCGAAACACTGTACGGACTCCGTTGGAGCTGCCGCCATGGTTGATGTTCTTCCTCTGCTTCTCAAACCCTATCCCTAACACTAAAAATACAACTGGAGCGTAGTAACGAGGTGTGTAGACTTCTTATATAGCAACGATAATGCATTAGTTCTTTTGTTTCATAGACAATTATAACTGTCTATAAGTGTTTAACATATACGGACACCAGATGGTTTGGACTTTGGTGCTTGACCTGGTAATTGTGAGAGAGGAACACAGAAAAAAAAAAAAAAAAAAAAACTTCTTCTTTCGCAATAAACAGCTTTTATGTTGCCTTTGGTCCGGCTTGTGCTTTTGGAGGGTACGAATCTTCTATGATCTGGATCACAAGAAAATATGTGAGATAATAGGGATATCTTAAATACGTTAACAAGTCACATCAATAAATTGCTTAGTTTGAAAAACATGTTTGATAGCAAGGATAAATTAAATACCTTAAAAAATCACATCAATAAGTTACTTAGTTTGAAAAACATGTTTGATAACACGGATAACTTAAATACCTCAACACAAATTCGTAAAAATTTTCTTAAAATTTAAGGATAGAAATGTCATTTTTTAAAATTTTCATATTGTGTTCAGGGTTAGAAGTGATATTTTCGAAGTGTCATTAAGGGTTAGAAACCACTTCCTTCGTAAGTGAGAAAAAAAATTCTATGCCTGGGGTGTTTTTTGCCACATATCAATCTAAAACCTTAAAAGTCATATTAACCTTAAATTGACTTCCACCTTAATCGGGTTATTTTTTGCCACATACCCATTCAGACATAAAAAAAAAATTCCTCGTAAGATAAAAAATTAAAAAAAAAAAGTTGTTGAGAGCAACTTTTTATGGGCTATCTTTCTTTTCTACTTATAATTAGAAGTTGTTGAGAGCTACTTCTAATGGGCTATCTTCCTCTACTACTTGCAGGTGAAAAACTTATCCGTTCATCGTTATCAAACGTACTTGTAGCTTAGAAAAGTGTTTTGGGCTATGTTTGGTCCGGCTTGTGCTTATGGATAAGTTGCTCTATAGGAGCACTTATCCACAGCAACAATAAAATGCTTATTTGAAGAAATTAGCGTTTGGTAAGTACATTTATTTAAGTGCTTATGAAAGTTTAGGGGTAAAATAAGTATTATAAAAATATTATTTAAGTTTAGAAATAACATTTATTTAAGTACTTATGAAAGGTTAGGGGTAAAATAGGTCTTTCAAAAATATTACTATAGTTAATAAATAGTTTTCCGCATAAGTGATACGAGAAGCTACTCTCAGCAACTTCTCCTTATGGGTAGCCTTCGTCTACTGCTTATGGGTAAGCACTACCAAACACATATTTAATTTTAAAAAGTGCTTATATGTATAAACTATAAGCTGTAATAAGTACTTATAGAAGCTGGGCAAACGCAGCCTTAATAAGTTATAAGCTCCAATAAGCACTTAATTAAGCCGTGCCTAACGCAGCCTTAATTTAATACCTGATTTGCCAAACATTTCAACCTTCAACTCTCAACAATTACCATAATTGTGATCCATATTTCTTTGAAATCTCATTTTTAATCAAATCAACCAAAAAGGATACGATGAGGAAGAATGACATGTAAATATTTGATGTTATTAAGGATTATGTCACGAACCAAACCGGAAATCTCATTGGAGATCCCAAATTTGACTTCGTAACTCTCACCCCCAAACAAAGCTTGGGAGTGGTAAGCAATATCTAGCCAAAAATGGCTAAATAAAACGGATATTATATAAGATATGAGTTAAGAAATATTAAAGTCCTTAAATTAATGTCCGATATAGTCACTCATCATACAAGCAACGGAAATTAACTCGAGTCTAGTGTTTTCAAATCAACTCCTACTATACGATCAGGTAAAAACCTTAAATAGAAAACCCTAAAGAGGACTAACATATATGCGATCAAAATCAGAGTAGGAAAGTATAATGAGAAAATCACATTAAGAGATAATAATAAGGAAGAAAATGAACATTCAAATCCAAACAATATACATCTGAAATAAGGTAGATATGATACAAATCCATGTTCAATTGAAATCCCAATAAAACGTTTATACAACGGGAAAATTAAATAAGAACATTTTTATGCTAATACATTACATCAAATAAATATGAACAGCTGCTACATTTACATCTGGGCTTCGTCTCGATCTTCATCTAATGTACATGAAATGTGGTTGGTTAAAAAGCATGAGCTACACTAGCCAGTAAGTAAATAACTTCACAATTATACAAAGTTAATGTAAAATCAAGTCGTTATTCAATAATTCTAGTTCACACAACAAACAAGTTAATTAGATTAAATGAGATGCATGAGGTCAATTTATAATTAATGCATGTTATGCACGTATTTTAAAAAAATCACCAAATATGATCTAACAAACATTCTAATATGCATAGAGTCTAAGTGGATTCCACAAAGACCGATCCATCTTTGGGCAAGATGTCATAACAGACCATCGCCCACAGATAAGATCATTTATGACAAGTAATCGTACGTGTTGGCTCCACCATATGATCTCAATCTTGCTACCCAAGGATGCTCACTCAGATTCCATCCCCTAGTAAGGCAGAAATAGCAGATTATTCTATGTGCGCAACATAGTTTCTAGGAGTTTCAACCTAGAGGACACAAGCGCCTCATCTTATTTTCGATCATAGGGACGAATCCCAAGGCATCACTCAAAATATCCTCAGAGAATCACACACTACTGATCAACTATCAGAGCTCACACACATGATTCGGATATTGGGTCTTACCAACAAGAAGTGCCATCACCTATCATCTTTCCTCATGTCTCTTGGGATCGCATCCCGCACCATGGGAGAAAATAACAATTGGTCTATTGGGATGATCAGTCCCTCAATCACCTAAATCTAAGTCTCCTCACTTATTATGATTTTCAGATCATAATATTCTCATGTAATAATCTGGAGTTCTCAAACTATGAACTCAGGATCAGGGTGTTACTCATAGACCAAATCCATGGTCGAGAGCTAATGTTGTGCATGTGAGTGAGTGCACATTAACTAATCTTTCAATCTTTGTGTACAAGGTGCAATATAACCAACAAGCATGTAGATCATCAACATCACGAGGAATATGAATTACATCTAAGTAACGTGAATAGCGGGTCAATAAAGAGGGTACTCATAAGCATTAACCAAACGATCACGCCAATATATAATGTGCGTCATAGACCAGTTCGCATATTTGTCATCCATTACACTTGCATATGACCCAAAATCTAATAGTTGTAACCATGACATATGAACAAGTGTCCAATGAGAATTAAGTGTATTGAACAATCATACTTAACCACAAATAATATCATATTTCATTAATCCATGGAGACGGTTCCATAAAGAGGCATGTATACAAATAATCGCACTTGAATTCAATCACAACATCATACTTGAATACATATTCCCTCAATTTGAATCATAAGTCAAGCAATTGTGTATCAACTATAAACATCAGTATGTAAGGCAAATTTCCAGGTTCGGCTAGGTCTTCGCAACGACTTCAGCGCACCGAAGCCTGCCTCGGCGACCAGCTAGACGGACCAAACTGAGACTTGGCGACAAATCTAGGGATTTCAGTGTCGGCACCCACTTTGGCAAACCGAAGCCTATTCAGCGCACCAAACCAAGTCTCAGTGAGGTGTTCATGCTCGGCAAGCTGAACAGTCCACCTGCAGCCCAAAATATGTTCGGCGACCCGTTCGACAGGCCAAAATCAGGGGGTTTCTCCTCAAATTCAAAATACAACTAAGGGCAATTACTAATAAACATTCATAAATCACAAACCAACAATATCTAACCCTAAAACATATTATTCAATCAACATTTTAAATTAGGTATGCAAACCATTCTTCAACTTCCATTACATCCAAAGAAATCAAATATATGCATTTATTACTCAAATCCAACAATACTAAATCCTAAAACATGATATTAAACCAATATTTTAGATCAAGATTTCCTTAAACCATTCTTTCATATTCAAAGCATACAAGAAACTAGAATTAGAGAGAAATAAACTTAAAACTACATTAATCCATGAATTAAAGTGAAGTAATCTACTTACCTATATCAAAAGCAAGCAACTCCTCTCCTTCTCCTCCAAGCTCCACTCTCAAGCTCCCAAATCAAACCAAACAAAACCTAAAGAGAGAGAGACATGAGATTCTCTTTCTCCCACACGCAAACCAACCCTAGCCAAGTGTTTAAATCCTAGCCCTCCATCTCACCTACATCAATCTCAACCCTCCATCTCACTCACTCTCATCCTAGCCTTCTAAACACACCCACTCTAATCTTAGACCTCCAAACACCAACCACTCCAACCACACAAACCCAACTACTCTCATCCTAGGCTTACACTTCACCACACACTAAAGACACACTTAATCTAATCCACACAAACAAACACAATGCTAAATTAAATCAAGGCCACACATCAAGATCATGATCTAAATGATCAAACACAAAGTCAAACATGAAAGAGCTATGCTACGGTGTGTAGCACCAAAGCCAAACAAACACAACATTCACGATCGCCGGATCTAATCCGATCGGCGAACTAACGAAGGGAAACAATCATCACATGATATAAAATACAAAAATGCACAAATAGGAAGAGTAAAGCAGCAACATTATTTATTCCTATTTAATTACTAAATTAGATTATCTGATCAACACTGCTCCTAAAGCTATCAGGCATCTAATCAGTTTTAATAACTTCGGGGTTTCTAGTGTATTTTATGTGATTAAAGATTTTAAGCATTCTAATTTTAATTATTAAATGAAATTAAATCATCAATCTCATTAAATTACTGTTTTACCCTAAGCTCTCAAGTTAATATTTTTTTTTTTTTGAATTATTCAAGTTATTACAGATAATAAGACTGCCGTATACAGTGATCGCTAAGTATAAGAAACAAGAAATTCTGGGTACAACAAGATTAGCAGGAAACAAAAGAATTGGTCTCAAAAATGTCTTCAAGCTGCTGATTATGATGATGATTCACAATGGAGAAAACTACTTTCTATCATTCTTCAGACCTTTCAATTTGAGTGGACTCCAAACAAAGTGTCTCCGTTGCAGCGCGACCACTGTGGGATGTCTTGGCTTCCACGAACCAACCTGTGCCGGAGGACTGCCCATGAATTTGCGGCGACTGACAATAGGTGTTGCCTCTGCCATTGCCGCAGTTCTCAATTCTGGCAACGGCGAGAACATCCTTGATATCCTCCGTACCTTCTGCGGATCCCTTGCAAATGAGTGCCGACCCATCATCATACCAACATTTTTGGATTGGGAAGTGGAGGAGGTGTTAAGTGGTGTCATTAAGTGTGACTCAGACCGAAGGGTTGCAATGGATACCCTTCTCCTGGGCTGATGAGCCTGTCTTGCTGTTGAACCTGTCATTGTTGTTGTTCTTGGAGGAGGTCTTACAGCAATAGAGGCTCGTCTTGGTTTCATCAGATTCTTGGTGGTGGTTGCTGCCATTGTTGTCATCCTGGACATGTTCTCCTTGTCCTCCGCCGCTGAAGCTGAAATAGATTTGGCAATGCTAAATTTACGGGGAGGAACTGGAGATGGCAGAGGCAGGAAGTTGGTAAGTCCCCTCAGAGGCAGCCTCGGCTTTGACGGACCCAATGGCGGTTTTTGACCCTGTTGTTGGGACAACAATACCGATGATTTAGCAGAAGCAGCAGCCCTAGTTTCCTGCTGTAGCCTTGTCTTTCTCTCATCTGCAAGCTGGTTCTCAAGGTCTCGAACCTGTTATTCATCGTAATGGGATTAAAACTAATCAAAATCTAGAACTAGTCGATCACTTCTTTCAAGTTTCAATCACCTTAATGGGATTAAAACTAATCAAAATCTAGAACTAGTTGATCACTACTTCTTTCAATCGCCTTAATGAGATTAAAACTAATCAAAATCTAGAACTAGTTGATCACTTCTCTTTCAATAGCCTTAATGGTATTAAAACTAATCAAAATCTAGAACTAGTTGATCACTTCTTTCAATCAACTTAATGGGATTAAAACTAATCAAAATCTAGAACTAGTTGATCACTTCTTTCAAATACTTCTGATTACCTTTTCTTGTAGACTTCTGCAAAGCTGCTCTCGGACTGCAAACCTCAGCTGTAATGAATGCAGGCTATCCTGCAATCTTTTTGTTTCCTTCTCATCCTGCCTTAGCTTCTCTGCCTGTTAACACAAATTGATAACTAAATTTTAGTAGTTTGAACTCTGTTGCAGTTCTTTTTGCAACTATATAATATGAACAGAAATGACTTGAATACCAGTTGTTTGTACTTGAAATGCTCAATGGGGTCTGCCTGCTTTCTGGCTGGGCCATGCTCGATTCCTCGAACTCGACTGGCAAAGTTCAGTGAGCAGAGAGTTTCGCCCAAATCTGCAGTACTTGGGCTAATCTGAACAAACATCAGGGTCTTGCAATCTCCGCCTGTGTTTCGAATACCATTCAATGGTAAGTCATTTTCAAGAAGAATCATAACAGAGTAACTATGGGTCGAATTACCCAAGTAGGAATTCTTAAGTACTACAATGAATGAGAGAAACACTGACCTAGAGAGCTTTGAAGCAAATGAGTCAACTTTGAGTTCCTGGTTTGGGCAAATAAGTGGACAATAAGCACCAAATAGATATAAATAGGCTGTCTAGTACACACACATACCTGTAGGGTATGTGGACTGTTTTGGAAGCAAGAGCAGAGATAACATCACCAAGTGCTGAGAGGGACTTGTTTATAAACTGGGACTCCTTCAACCTTTCACCATCTACTTCAATCCTCCCTACGCGCTCACTTCCCGCCAAGTCTACCAGCCAGAGGTGACTTCTAGTCTTCTCCCCATTTACTAAATTCTCTCCCTTAACGGTCACTCGCAACAGACTGCATATGCAAATAATATTTTGGTCATCAGCACAGTGAGGGATAATTTGCGCCATCTTCACACACTGGTAAAACCTATTTAACACAGTCTTCAATTTCGCTCAAACTCAACGAAATCTTTTTTTACATGTTAAAATTACATAGCTCATAGTCTATATTTTTCATAAGAAATCATAAGCCCTTTCATAATTCCACAAGTAGATTCAAGCTTGTAAACTCAGAAAAGAAAAAATCTAAAACAAATCTTCCAAAATTTGACTAGTTACCAGTGGGAGCGGCTACTGAGCTCATTAGCATTAGTTGATCCAACAGATCGGGATCGACTTCCAGTCTTCAGTAGTTCCCACACTTGATCTGTACCATCAACACAAGCTTCAACGAGTCCAGGGACTTCCTGTGTCCCCTCTGCTCCTTGCTTTATCTCCAACCTTCACATAGAAAATAAATGTTTTTTTTTACTATTTTCCCACCTCTAAATTGAAAGAAGGATTACCCATTCCTCATACTGAATTCCCCCCCCAAAAGTGACTACTAAGTAACTTACTTCTTTACAGGTTGAGTGGAATTTTCCACAAGAAGGTCCCTTATTTTTTCATTGTAAACCTCCAACATGCTCACAAACAACTCATATCTCATAGTACTGTTTCTCTCCTTGGAAATTCGGAACAACTCCTCCAAGGTCCGGTAGTTAACTCCTCTATTTTCCGGTGTTCCTTCCATTGTAAATGTCTTCCCGGTTCCCGTCTGTCCATAAGCAAATATGCAGACATTGAATCCATCCAATACAGAAGTCACAACGGGTGAAGTCTGAGCAAAAATAGCCTCTGCAAGTTCATCAAAACAAATGTGTTTAAGTTCGAATTCGCAACAGATGTTGAATTACCACCAAGAAATTTAGTTGATACATATACACAGAAGTAATATTTAATGAAGGTTCATGATTCTATTAGTATGGAAGTAAATTGCCGAGAAATTAAATGGGTTACAGTTAAATATTTGTATTTCGTGTTGGTGACAGATGATGAATTACCAAGAAATTTAGTTTATACATACACCACAGAAGCAATCTTCAATGAAGGGTTACAGTTAAATATTTGTATTTCGTGTTGGTGACAGATGATGAATTACCAAGAAATTTAGTTGATACATACACCACAGAAGCAATCTTCAATGAAGGGTTCATTGTTCTATATTAGTATGGAAGTAAATTGCTGAGAAATTAAAAGGGTTACAGTAAAATATTCTTATTCCCCTTCACAATTACAGAAGCCATTAAAACGATTCGACTTCAGGTTATACCTTGGTTGTCCTGAGGGCCAAAGACATGATCAAACTTGAATTGTTTTTTCGAAGAATCAGAGCAGATTATCTGTAGCTCGTTTTCTTGAGACGGATCAAACTCTACAACAGAAGAAGAACCATTTGAAACATCATCTTGATTTAGAGGCCTGCATCTGCAAAAGACCCTTATATTGCCTTTAAGCTCAATCATTTCATTGTAAAGCCTCTTCCTTTCAGAGCTCTCTTCTACATATTTCTTCTTCAGATTCTCATGCTCAGTTCCTGATACACACAATAAACCGATAGTGAGATCTAAACCAAGTGACAGAAAGGAATCAAAAATGGGAAGAACAGAACAAACAGTGAAGAAGAAGACATACCAAGAAGCTGAAAAGCAGTAAAAACTTCAGAACCAGGAAAGGAATCTATTGAAATACCCTTTACTTCATCAGATAGAATTGAGTGCTCCTTCTTCAAAATCTGAAATAGGAACAATCAAGGGTTGTTTCATTAGATCAAATAGATTTTCTTAAGGTACTGAGGTATATTTATCAGAAACTTACCTGGATTGTGGTTCTCAAATCATCGATTTTCTCCCAAATCAGAAGGTTCTTCTCTTGATCTGATGAAGTTTCTAGGTTTTCGATCGTAGCAGCAAGGTTCTGCTCCGGATCTGATAGGTTATCTTGAATTTTGTATCTAGAATTATCTTCTTTCCTCGTTAGGGTGTTTTCTTGAACTATATCTGAAACAATAACCCAAACACCTTAGATAAATCTGTCCATTGTAGAATCAAAAGCGAGATAATGAAGAGAGAACGAAACCCTAGATCACAACAAAGAAAAAAAAAGTAGATACTTTCAAGTAGGATTTCTAGGGTTTGGGTACCTCTGAAACAGATCCTTATCTAATATTCAAGTTAAATGAAAAAAAAAAACAGAAAATAAATATACAAACCTAGATCACAAGGACACGCCATATTATGATCTGAAACAACGTCAATTTTCTCTGAGAGGGTTTCTTGGGTAAGGCTTTGATCTGAAACATCCATGTATCATAGAATCAATTTGTCCAGAAAACAAAAGAAAAAAAAAAAGAATAATGTGAAGAAGACGAAGACATTTACAGGAGTTTCCATACCTTTCATGGCGTTTAGTTTCGTTTTCTCTGGAGAAATTAGAGCTTTTGCTGAGAATGAATGTTAAGATTTCAAAGCTAGACTGCAAATGGAGAGAGAGAGAGAGAGAAAGAGAGAGAGAAATTCTTTGGAGCGTTGGTCCTTTAAACGGTCATATAGAGGTTTCGTATTGATTCGATTTTGAATTGCAAATCGATCTGACCCGTTGGATTGGATGATATATCTAAGGGCTACTTTCGAGCCATGTTTGAACCGAAGGGTTTAGGCCTAGGGGTTTTGGAAGCTAAAATGAAAAAGGAAGCAGAATCGCTCTTTCAATTGACGAAATTGTCCCTGCATTGATAACTGACATCGTTTAGGACACGAGGACATCTCGGGAATTAATCTTAACAAGTGCCAACGAGAAACTTTAACTTGGAATCATGGAGTAAGAAAATTTTAAGACTTTAGGACCTAATGATATTTAATTAGAATGTAAAAAGCATAAGAGAGATCTCTTTTTATTTTTGTTTATTTTGATTTTCTTTTCTTTTTTAATTTTCCTATAATGTTATCTCTCTATACTTTATTTTCTTGTATTGTTATTCTTACTTTCTTCTATTTTATTTTGTTTTAATTATTTTTTCTTTATTTTTATTTTAATTGTTTTTTTTTTCTTTTAGGATCGATTTGAGATGGAGAAGAGAGAGTCGTGTTTTTGCAATTCTTTGATAGAAAATTACAAAAAAATAATGGAACAGGTGATAATTGATAAAAACCCAATTTACCTTATAAAACGAATTCTATGAAATTGGGGCTCGAATCCTAAATCCAATTCTTTATACGCCATCAAACAACATAATTGAAATTCTCAATCCCAATTCCAATTCTCAACTCCAATTTCACTCTGAATTCTCTGCGTCAAACTAAAAATGAGTTTTCTCAAATCTATTTGACGAATTAATTAAGTTGTAGATTACACTAAGGGTACGTTTGGATCGCATGAATTCAAAGATATATGAGAATTGGAATGCATATGAATTGTAAATATTATGATTTCAAATTCACATGTATTAAAATTGTATTGTTTGGTTGGCACGTTACTTATAGCCTAATTTATTTAATTTGTATAACTAGTTTATAATTTTTTCTATAAATTCTCTTACAAATTAAATAGGGATGACAACAAGGTTTAATGTACTAGGACTGGTTCCGATTTGGACTGATAGTACCTGTCGATTCGATCCAATATTAAGAAAACACATTTTTAAATTAAAAAAAAAATAAAAAAAGAAAATTAGACTGAACCGACATGATCAGTCGTCTTTATCCCCAATTCCCATGATTCGTGAGAATTATAATTCACACCCTATAGATGTTTATTATAATTCCCACGTAAACCAAGTATTTCATCGGGTGGTTTAAAAGGATTAAAGATGTTTATTATAATTCCCACGTAAATCAAGTATTTCATTAGGTAGTTTAAAATAATTGAAAAATGAAAGACTTGGGAATAGAGATTTGGAATGAACGTAATTTGAAAAATTATCTTTTGGAATCAAAACATTTATCCCCAAAAGGTAGAGATTTTGAAAGAAAAAAACAGAAGCACTCTCCAACCTAATGTACAACATATCTTGGCTTTCCTCAAAACATACGAGAACCTACCAAAAAATCATCAAAATTTGATTTTATTTCCTTTTTTTTTTTTTACTTTTCTTTTAAAATCCAAGATTCCAAACATGGCCCAAGTGATGGGGGGTATACAACAGACCAGACCACCTGCCTACAGGCCCATGCTGTACCTGGGTTCCACGGCCGTGGAGGAGCACAGCCCACACTGACCCAATAGAGTATTTTAATCAAGTGTCGTTCATGGTTGACACCTCTTGTTCATCCAAAGTATCTTCTATTTGATATTTGAATATATCCTACTTCATAAATAATAGGAGCATACATGCCAATGCCATCTACAGCAACCAAAATTTTCAAATGAACATAATTGCTAAAGTAAAGCCTGAAAAGAGGTAGGATTACACAAAGACCTACACAGAATTTTCCACCAAGAAAAAAATTTGACAGAACTACAGAGATTCTCTGTATCATCAACGCTAATCACCCAATTTGCTCCTCCTTCCATCTAGTCGACAAAGTTAAGAAGATTCACCACTTTCTGTACAATATTAATCTTCAATCTTTGTAGTTAGTTCGGAAACCGGCGGCAACCTATAGCCACAAGTTAGGTTGGCCAGGCTTAGTAAGTGCTCTTTCAAAGTAATTACGGATCTCAGGTATAATACGTTGGATCAGTTGAGAGTACCTGAAATTTTTAGCAGAATCGACGATGTTTCAATAAAGATCTAAATCAAGGCAAATGCATTATACATGTAAAATTTCTAGTCAAAGCATAAAATGGTGGTTGTATACCTAATAAGAGTATAATTATGAGCTAATAGACGTCAAAAGGTTAAAATTAACAAAATATATAGGGCCTTTAATACTAATAGATATTTTCTACACTTTATTATTAAAATAGTTTTTAAGAAAAATGTACTACCGTTCCCTATGAGAGTGTTGTCAAAGGTACTACTCGCCTAGGTGGCCTAGACAAGGGCGGAGCTACATAGGGGCGAGAGGGAGCAATTTCCCCCCTCAATCTTCTAAAAATTTTAAAGCTGGCAATTATTTTTGTAACATGTTACAAATTGCCCCATCAATTTTTGTTTTTGCCCCCATAGGGTCTTTTTGTTGCCCCCTCTCAATAATATTTTTTCACTTTTTGTATCCTCAATCACTAGGGGTATCAATTGGTTTGGTCTAAACCAAAAACCAAACAAAAAGTCTTTTTTTTTTTGTTTTTTTATTATTATTCTGATGGTTTAGAAAACAAAAATCAAATTAATTTGGTCCAGTTTATGATTAGCTTCGGCTAAACCGAACCAAACCCAAGAAACCGAAGTAGATTATATATATTATTATTATTATATGTGTGTGTATAATTTGGAAACCAGTAATAGTTGTCTTCTTTTGTCAAATATAGAAACCGATAACCAAAATTTTGTTTATATAATTCATATTAATTCATAAGTTATTAATCAAAACTTATTACTAATAAGAGTCACGGGTTTTACGGTGAAACTCTCCAAACGAAGAAATCTGGTGAGGTACAGGTACTTCCAAAAAACAAACACTCACATGGAAGATTATTTGGAGAACTTCCCTTCTCCACTTGGTACTCTAAATCAAACCCATGTCACATACTAAGTTTCAGCCCCAATTACACTTTTCACGGGAAAGGGCTCACTAAATACTAATCTCTTTCTTTCTATACAACATAAGAAAGAAACAAAAAAATTGAATGGCCACTGATACATCTGACAGGCTGTCAAATGGACGATCCACCAACCTACTTAAGCTGGTGAGGCAGACCAGAATAAGTTTTGCATAGTAGTAATATCTTTATATTATGTAGAAACCTTTTATAATCATATACAATTACATACTGTTTATACAATTATTCAATTTAAAAGGTTATTCTCATTACTAGTAACATATATTAATGATATAAATATGGTAGATTATTGCTTGCCTAATATTTATTAACACAATAGTTATCTCAACTAGTTGGGATAAGGCATTGGATGATGCTTAGTTATTACTAATAAACAATTACTATACTATCTCTACGACTCCTATAGACACAAACTAGTTTGGATAAAGCAATTTCTTGGTGTAATACTATATTAACAAGTTTTATTTTTTATACTTTGAATAATATATTATGTATATATAATATAACAAATTTGTCGACCAGGCGAGCAAGTAGGTGACAAGCAGGACTTGCACCTGGGCTCGCTTAGGTGTTTTGACAACTTTGCCCTGCAATATACCATGAAATGCTAACTCACATATCATAGCCTTTGATTAGGGGTGTAATTCGGTGGGCTTAGTTCAGTTTTATGGTCAAATCAAGAAAAAACCAAATGACTGAACCAAACCAAACCCGAACTGAAATAGAACCAATATATTAAAACCAGAAACTATACCAACTATGTTCAGTTAACAATAAACCAAATGTTAGTTTGGTTTGGTTTCAAAAAAAAATCAACCCTGTTTTATGCATTAAAAATACAACAAAATAAATAAATAAATAAATCAGTTTATGAAGAAATCGCCAAACTAAAAATTAAAGCCCAGATAAACCCCCAAGCGTTTCACTATAAAAAATCAAGGGAAAAAAAATTGGTTTAAGGTTATATTTGGTTTATCTTTGGTTTGGCTCGATGTAACAGAAGCCTTTTAACCATAAACCAAACCACACTAATTCAGTTTCTCATTTTTTGAACCGTAACCAACTGAAATGAAAAAAAAAACGAATCCGCTTTTAGTTTAAATCGAACCAATTGACACCCCTACCTTTGTGTGTGTTGTGTATGTGTGTGTGGGTGGGTGCGTGTGGTGAGGGAGGATTGAGAGATGGAGAGCAAGTAGGAAAGAGTACATACCCGGACCTAGCACACAATTTATCAAACTGCTCCAAAATAAAAACGATGCATCTTTGCTTCAAGGACATAGCATTAAAGGCCTCTGAAAGTTCATACATACTTGAGACATTGTCGAGAGATACATCCTTGAGAAAAATCAAAATTAAAGGGTATCAGACAACCTTCGGATTGAAAAACCAAACAAAGGTAAATGATCCAACTGAGGTTCTCAGCTCACCTGTGCAATGGCATACTCACAAAGACGCTTAAGTCCCTCCAAGAGATACTGATCAGCAGCTCTGAGGAGATCCTGTGCAACATCCACGGTAACATTTACTGATCCTGTGTATATGAATCTGTGGGCAAACAAAATCCAGTAAATTATTTAAGTCCACAATGCAAAAGTATTTTATACAAGTTCAAACTTGGAAGTACTCACCTCATCATCAACTCAAAAACCTTCAATCTTATATTTGGAATCACTATATCGTTCGCATCCTTCTCCTGTAATACAAGCACAGAAATTATAGTTAAATTGACCATAATGCGTACAGCAAGTTCGTTTCTATTTGAGCAAATTAATGGGTTTAGACAGATCGAAGGGATGAGGTTAGTTTGATAGAATCACAATATGCAAATTGTAATGTGCACTTCCATATTAATTAATCAGATCAGTTAGTTCACATTTAGCAATGTCATCGCTAATAATTACAATGTTGTTTAAAATCCATGTTTGTACTGAGTTCTGAGGAAATTACATTGAAATTCAATGAAAAAGCTAACAACTTCAATTGCAGACAACAAAAACGAACGTTTCCATGCACACATCCAACGGGAAAAGCAGAGCCTAAAAAATCATTTAAAACATAAGAGAATCATTAAAAAAATAAGATTATGCTCACTCTGTAACCACCATCAAACATCGCACGGAAGATATCTGATGAAGCAAGCAGACAAATCCTATGAGCATAAAATCGATTGCCTGACAGAGAAAAGAAAGGAAAAAAACAATGAGCTTTCACAACAGCCTCTTGATAAATAAATATCCAAATGCACACAAAAACCGAACTTATTATGAAAGATTATCCACAACCTTCAACTAGAAAGGTGACATCTGACAATGTAGCATTGTTTACATACTGCTCTCCCAAATATACCTGCAACAGGAATTGTTTGGTATAAATATCATATGCACCCAAGGTACAAACTGAAATAAGGGCTTGGATTACTATTTGATTGCAAATACTTAAAACCAAAGGCAGGAAAAGCAGTTATGCAACATCACCATAAAGAGAGCAAATACTTGCAAAACAACAGCAGGTAAAGACATTAAACAAAATCACCAAAAGGTATTAAAAGCATTTATATTTTACAAATGCCCAATACCATGATCGTTTCCAGAGAAACATTCAAACAATTATGGACTCGATAACAAACAGACAAGCCATCTAAAGAAATCAGCAATCTCATCATTAAACTTGTAATCATTCTCCAACAATACAAAATACTAATGTCTTTCTTCGCATTCATCTACATTGTGCAATATATAATATAAATGGAAGAACCATTCATGTCAGAGAAGAAAATTAATGAAAAGTCAACACTAATATTTGTTGATTGAAGGAGAGAAGGTAGGCATGTAAAGGGATCTGGATCAACTGGTGCATTCCAGCCACATTTCGTGATTTTCTACTTCCAGAGTTTAGACACCACTTGATCCCTCCTATTTGTCACACTATGTAATAACGACACAACAATGATGTTGAATCCACACTCTATAGAGAGCAAAAACTTATCGAACAAGTTCTGTTAAGAAGAAACTAGGTTCCCAAAAACTGAAGTGTTATCACTCCCCTAGGCTCCTTCATATGCAGAACTTCGGTACTTATAATTTCCATTACGGTATTTCAATGTTTTAATAAATCTGTCTTTTCGTCATATTGCAAGAGAACATGGAGTTGAATCTTCAAGCAAATTCAAACAGTTGAGCTGTAGCACAATCTCTTTCAAGAAACTGTATATATAAATGGGATGTCGCATTAATGTGCTTTTCTTCTCCAGTAAAATGCAGGATACCTTGTTAATGTGATTATCAACCATGAGGGCAACTTTGCTCCCCATTCTCAAGGCAACCACTAATTGGTTCTTAGAGCCTTTCCACCTACTGTTGCCTAGGAGACCACTTCAACATCACCACTTGCCTAGGCCCTGTTTAAGATGGAACGAACTTGGAAAGGTAAAGTGGTTGTCTAGGTGATGTAAACAACATAAACCAAAGGGACAATAGAAATCCAATCCTAGAGAGAAAACATCCAAAACCAACACCAATGAGCCAAATCATACCGACCCCTAAAAAGTTCCAAAAATTTTAGCAATCCCCATATCTTCCTGCAGTATCCACACACGATGAAACAAATAGACAATACAATATCCATAACCCAAGAACAATCAACCTTATCAAAGGCCAAAATCATTGCAATATCTATTTCCCCAGTAAAGATTGATGTTCTCAAGTAATCCTTAATATAATATACATGAAACCTAATATCTTAGAATAGCTGATGTATGAACTCAATTCTGAACTGTACAACAGGAATCTAAGCGAGATGATACATTAATATAATTTGACAGTCCAACAGATAAAATATTACAGGATTATGAAAAATAAAAGAAAACAAAATATGCCAATTCCCCCTTACTTTTAGCTGACTTCATGTTCAACCATCACATGCCGAAAGGCCTTAATAAAAAGAAGAAAAAATTCCCAAGTTCATTAAACTATGAAATGTCATTACAGCTCATCACATCCAGTTAACAGCCAAATACTTAAACTTTATTCCACCTCGAGAGCATCAAATGTTGAGTAGAATCCTTAGAATATTGCACTAATTAAATTATTTTTTCTTGCATATTAGAGCATGTCTTACCTTTTGACCACAAAATGCTTAAATCAAGTTCAAAATACAAACTAAAAAAACAAGTATTGAGAAAGTAAAGCAGCCATAAACACAAATACAAATTCAAAAGAAGCATACCTGAGGGGTCGGAGATGGAGGTGCCGCATCCA
>JAUPMG010000006.1:13904587-13939019 GCA_031762675.1 Pachysandra terminalis | reverse complement strand
AAATACTACATAGCAAAATTCAATAACGAAGTTCACCTAGGAATCCTAGCCTCTGTGCCATAGGAAGATTAAAGACCATCGATAATTAAGTTGAAGCTTCCACTAAAATCCAACACGTATATATAATGCACATACACGAGCAAACACGCACACACAAATTTAAATAAAGCAACTATTTGCATAGCACCTGTGATAATGGCAATCAATAAAGTATCCATAATCAAATTCTTCATTTCTTTTGAGTGGTTGATAGCTTGTCTGTGTATAGTGCTCAGCACTCCGTGATATTTTTTCAACAAATGCTCCGCAGCATGATATAAAACAAAATGCACCAACATGTCAGAGCAACCACATCGCAGAGGCCACAGACTCAAAGTAATATATAATATTTGAATACTCAATCTCAGCAACCTAATGATATATCACTATAGGAGAAACAACACAAAGAAATCTTAACAATTTCCTCTGATCTGAATTTTAAAATGAGCTTGTTTACTACAGCCTAAACCTGATATTGTGCCTACCAAAGAAGATTCCTCAAAAAGGTCTACCTATCACTGACTAGAAAAAAGACCACTCGGTGATTGATTGTTAAAGCCATATCAGATTACCATCTATAAGTAGTCAAATTGAAACAGAGGAGGATTGAAAAATATCAATAAATTAACCTGTGCCAACCTCCCCAGTGCAAATGCTGACATTTCCCTAAGCTGTATGTCATGGGATTGAAGCATCTCAATCAATGGCCGGACAGCACCTCTTTGGACAATGTGCACCTACAAAAACCTTACTCTTCAGAAATAAAAATAAAAAAAATACATAACAATAAAAAGGTCGAGGAGATGGAGGTTACAGCAGGCAGAAATACACAATTTCAGTATAGAAATAATAAAAAACAAGTTTTTCAAGTCGAGAAGAATGCAAAAGCAAAAAAGAAATTTGTAATCCACCTTGCAATCTGAATCTGTTGCAGCAAATTGGCCAAGTAACAAAGCTGCTTCCCTTTGGCTCTCCGAACAGCAGGAACTGTGACATCCAAGAATGAACTCAAATGGATGTCAAAGGAAATTTTTGTATATGGAAAAATTTCAGAAGACAATAAATAACAAGAAACCAATAACTATCAACAACTTGTATCTTTAAAGTTTAAATAAGAAAATCTAACTAAAAAAGCCACTGCAAGGATGAAAGAGCTTCATGCAGTAATACCTAAGTAATCCAATAGTAGGTTGTAAGGCACCAGCAAGGAGAACTTCTTTCTTTATGTTTGGGGATGAGTGGACAAGATTCCCAATCACACCAACCTGATATATTACAAAGAGTCACTGGATGCTCAGGAAATGTGAAGCTCAAAGACATTATTCCAAAAATATGCAACCTTCACTAGCTGACTAAAAAAATAATTATGTTTAAGAGCATACCGCCTCATAATGTATAGCGGCATCCTCAGATCGAAGCATTAATATCAAGGTAGGAAGAGCATTGCATTCTACAATCTGCAAAATTCATAAAATCCACAACGTCAACTGAAATCCAGACCTGAACATACATCAAATAGTTAGTACCACCTACTTGGAAAGCACAACAACCTGATTCTTGTTTTCGTCATTTTTAAAGGCCAGCGTTCGCAGGGCTCCTGCAGCTGCTCGCTGTACCTTTGGATCAGAAAATTCGAGCAACTCAACAAGCGGTGGAATCCCACCTTCAACCCTGAGTGCACAGTTTATATATTAAAACAACATAAGATAATGATCATGTGAAAATAAAAAAGTTTGCATGTAAGCATACCTAGCACGAGTTTTGATGCTGCTATTCTCATGAGCAAGGTTAGTGATTGCATCAGCTGCTCTTCGAATAACACTATTGATAGCTCTAGAGCTAGAGCCATCCTTGTGCCTCTTCAACAGATCGACAAGATAAGTCAATGCCCCAGCATCAACTATGAGTTGCTGATGCTCTGGCTGTTGAGCGAACAACGAAAATGCAGGATCAGAAATTAGACAGTCAGTAAAACAGATGTGAACTTTAGAAGCCCAATAAGTCAATAATGCAAGTTAACAATCAAACAACAAGGATATAGCCACTCACACACACGCACACGCACAAATATCCACATGTGCTCACGCACAGTTACAGAGAAACAAGCACACACACACCTACATGCACACACCTGAGCACCCACATCTATACACACAGCGCCATGCCAACACTTTATTCATTTACAACTTCCTTCTTTACATGGACCAAAACGCCAAACAAAATCCTCTCCAATGATCACCTTGCCCCTGCTTAATAGGGCTTTGTTCACCAAGTGTTATATGTGCCAAGTGAGGAAGATTCTGTAACCGGTGTTCCCATAATGATCCTGTCATACAGCTAAGAACCAGAACCACCCCTTTGAACTCCAGCATATTTTTATTTTTTATGTCTAGTAAAGGCTTCCAATCAATTCCATTGTCTCCAATGCCCTTCCAAACAAGGGTAAACCTCTCCATTGGTGCTTGTAGAAAGAACCGCCAGATTTTCTAAGATAGGTAACATTTTCTTAAAATTATGGTCAAAAAACATTTCGGGACATTTTATTGTCATTTTTCCTCAATATATTCTGCAGCACTAGTTTCTCAAGCCTAGCAATATTGGGGAGGGAAGGAAATTCTACTCACCGTACTAAGGAATGCTACTAAGTCTAACTTGAAGGTGTAGGGAATGCGGATACTACTAAATTTTAATGGCTGTTATTTTGGAAGTCCTGGTTCAGGGCACTACGAGTCGATAAAAATACATGGAATGAAGATGTGATTCTCAAAGTATCCAGCCAAGTGAGAATCCAATGACTAATTAACTGATACAGTATGTTCTTGAGCCTCTAATGACTAATTAACTGATTCAGCAAGAAATGAGTTTCGTGAATCTTTCAGCCCTCGGAGGCATTTTAATTGACATAATTCGGATTATTTCATTATTGTAAATGATGTGTTTTCTAGCCATAATCGTCTAAATGATAATCATTTGCAAACCTCCGCATAAAAAATTGTAAATAAATAATCTTCTTGAATTGGGAATGTTTTTCCTATTCCTAGCTACTTAAATCAATTATTCTTTTTGCCATTTTGATGGATTCTATGATTATATATATATGTCTATACTGTGATTAGATAATCAATTTTTCTTCCAAAAATAGCTTTGCATTGTACTGAAATAGTTATTTGTTGAGGGTTATGTCAGTCTTTTCAAAGATTTTGTAGTAGACAATAATAAATGAGAGATAACATGGGTCATTTTCCCACTTTTTTTTTTTTTTTGCGACTATATGTTTTTGAACTACATTCTCAAAATTCACTGAAAATGTATCTCTTAAGATTATTTTAGTGAGATCCAATAATACAAACAATTATTAATTACTACATTGCAGTACTACACGTGCCACCTTCTCGTGTGTGTGTGTGTGTGGAGAGCCTTGCTAGGAGTGTGTGTGGAGAGCCTTGCTAGGATGGACATATGGTTCAAAGTGCCAACCCAACCATCATGGCATCATGTCCAATGCGTGTATAACAATGCTGCGAGAGAAGACTGAAATAGACAATGTCTCACCAAAATTGGTCATTTTATGGTACTTGCATTGGTACCTAGAACAGAAATAATGATGGAATGGTCACATCCTAACCAGGCAAACAATTCCTGGCAAAGTTGCAGTCAAAAAGAATAAAAAGAGTGCTTACTTTAAACCAACAATTATCCAACAAAAGTGACCACTCAAAACTACACCGCAAGGCACGTGCAAACAGATTTTGTTAGCATCATTTTCTTTATGAAAAATAGGTCTGTTTATTATCATAACAAGCTGGTGATCTGATAAAGTAGGCAAAGCAGATCATTGGATTGTACATTTCAAGTTATAGGCAGATCCTCATGAAAATACTTTTTTATGTATAAACAGCATTGTATTCAAAAAGAGAAAAATTAAAAACAGAAATGAAAAAAAAAAGACAAAAATAAAAAGAAGAAAAGCAGATCTCCAGCTTATCTTTCAAATATGCGAAAATTTCACCAGCTATTGTCAACTCAAATTAGTATGCGGAACTTTGCAAAATGGACTAAAGAACACTGTAGTTACACCTGTTAGCGATTTATCACCACATAATACGTGGCAACAATTGAAAAGGCCATGGTATTTATTTACTGCAACTAGAGGTAGGCTATAAAATCAGTCTCAATTTGTATTTTCATGCTTACATATTTACACATCAAACCCATGCACGTAAACATAAATAGTAACATCTATGTTTTTTTTATCAGTGACATCTATAATTACTAATATGAGCACACGGTTGCAAACATTAAGGCAAGACAAAGCCAATAAGCTGTTTGTATCATGATAACATTTCTTGACATGTTTTGGAATTGAAGCAAATAATCTACATAATTCGTTAGCCTTACAAATTCACCAGGCAACAACGTAGTAATTAATAATTAAGATAATCGAGATACTTGCCTTATTTGATCACCCAATACAAAATAAGTCATTTAAAGGCAACAAATCAATGCGTTAAATTTCCATTGCAACTATTTCCTCTTTTTTTGGTTATTGATTTTGATTTTGAGATCAAAAACTTCCCTTGTCCAAATAAACCTTTGTCATTTTCTTTTTCTTTTTCAAAAATTTCTCCCAAGGAATTACATGAAATTTACAACGGAGAAAAAATTACTTAAATATACATGGATTTACTTTGGCAATGAATTGCAGCTAACAAGGGATCCTACAATGACCTATGGCGGCTTGTTAAGTAAAGAGACTCTACGTAAATGCTTCACTTGCACTTAAGTCTATAAGTACTTCTAAAACTATACCTGAAAGATTCCAAATGTTTAAAATTATAACTTTGTAAGTTAGAGAAGTTTTAATCCAAGTCAAATCCGTCTTCCCTATGCTCTCATGCAACTCGCAAATAATTGCAGATCATCCAACAACAATTAGATCTCAATCTTCTCTACAAGTTATTGTCAGTAGTAAATAATTAAATGAAAATTACATAACAATGATCAGCCGAAGACACTAAAATCAAATCAAAGAAAAAAAATTAAGGAACTCTTTAAAATCGAATAATACAAACCAACACAGGTAGCAGATCCAAATGAACTTCTGAAAAAAACACGAATACACATTAAAATTAATCGAATTACAATAACAAGGAGGCATGCATGTCAACATATATACCTTCACAGCAAGAAGACCGAGGGCGAAAGCGCTTTCTTTCTCGACCTCGTGCTCGAACGGCTTCGGACTGTTCTCGCCCTCTCTCAAAGGTGGCGGAGCTTGAAGATGCCTCACCAGAGCAGGGACAGCGCCACCATCTACGATCACGTTCACAACTTCTTCTGCAGACAGAGAGATCATCCAAAACCCTAAATATCCACACAAATTCAAGAACTCGAAAGATCAAAGAGCAAGCAAACGCAAACCCTATAAATCATGGAAAATACAAAAACACACCCAAAAAAAAAAATATCAGTATAAAAACGAAGGAGACTAAGACGAGATCGGAGTGTCTGAATCACCGTTTTTGGACAGCTCGGCGAGGACGTGAACGGCACGCTTGGCGGTGGCTCGATCGGCTTCGTTCCAAGAGAAGGTGGAGTGGAGGATATTAACCTGCTCACTCACAGTGCAGGATAGCGCCTGCTGAACATCAGCAGATGTGATGCAGATCTCTCTTCCTTCGGATTCTTCCTCCAGTTTCCGTTTCAAGCCTTTCTTCTCAGTGAGGGTTTTCTGATTCTCCATGATAGAGAGAGAGGAGAGAGGAGAGAGAGAGGAGGTACAGAGGTGTGGTTGAGGAGAAAGGGAAACGGAAGGGTAACCTGGGATAGAGATATAGAGAGAGAGTGAAAGAGAGAGAGAGAGAAAAGTGCTTTTTTATTCTTTTGTAATTTTTTATTTGAGTGACAAGCTGTCTTGTTCTCGACTAAACGGAAAACACCCGCCCTTCTCATATGATAATAAAAAAACGCTCCCGCCTATGTAAACATATAAATTTAAATGAATAAAAGAAGTGGAAAAGACTAACTTGCGCAGTGATAGACGCTAAGCACGATTTCTTTTGAAGGGCTTTTTTTGGGGCAGCTTCCAATGGAAGGGCTTCAATGCGAAGGACTTGCTGAGAAGAGACTTTGAATCAAAGTTTCGGCTATAAATTATGTTTAAAGAGAAAAACTGTAATAAAAGGTTGTTCTTGAATATAATTTCAGGTTAGATGGGATATTTTTTTATTTTTTAAAGATTGCATATAAGAAATAATATACTTATTTTATCATTTTAAAATTTTCACTTAAATTTAAATCACTTCTCCAAAACAATTTCTACAGCACAGCCCCATTCTTTCATCAACGTAGACTTCTTGAATAAGCGCTTTCATTTGAAGCAATTTCAAAAGTGTCACCAAATACCCGACAATTAGATAGTTCTAGACTCTTAGGCTGTATTTGGAATCTTGGATTTCGGAAGAACAAAAAAAAAAAAAAGTGCTAAAGAAAGCACTGCTTATTTGTTGATGTTATGGGGCGAACCTCTTATAGGTTCTGCTCAACTGTTTAGTTAAAGTTAATATATTTTCATACTACACCCAAAAAAAAAAGGCACTTTCTTTTATTTGGTTGACCATTTTTGAAACTAAAAGATAGAGATTGGAAAGAAAATCTTTTACAAATTTTCTTTTTGAGACTCAAAAATTTTCTCTCCCAAAATGGTAGAATTTTGAAAGAAAAAAAAAAATGAAAGAAATTGGAGAGAAAGCCTCAAGATCACCACCACCACCACCTCACTACACCCACCGCCACCACCACCCCGCTACAACCACCACCATCACCACCAACACCCGACTACCACCCCACCTCCACCACCATCACCATCACCACCATCACCACCACCTCCACCCCATCACCACCCCACTGCAACCACCATCACCACCACCACCACCACCACCATCACCACACCACCCCACTACAACCACTATCACCAACCCACCATCACTACCACCACTTAGTGTGCATCCCTTGCACCACCTGGTGTGGTGGTCGACGTTTTGCCTTGACATCAATAGGTATAGAAAAAACTAATTAATTTTCATTTTGGTTTTCTTTACGCAATCAAACAAGATAAACTATTTTCTTTATAATTTTTTATTAAATTTTCTCCATCAAACCATACAGTTGAAAGTAATATACTTTCTTTTCTTTTCTCTTTCTTTTTTACTTTTTTTTTTATTTTCTTCTGAAATCCAGGATTCCAAACACAGTCTTAGGGAGTTGTGCCAAAATGGATCCTAAGGACTTGTTCAACATAGCTTCTTACAAGAAGGACTTCAATGTAAAGGGCTTTGTTAAGAAAGGGCTTTGAATCAAAATAATTAGTTAGAAATTGTGTTTAATGAGAAAAATTATATAAAATGATGCTTTGTAAGTAATTTTAGGGTCGATGGATATTTTATCTTTTTAAGTAGTGTATAAAAATGAACAGGTAATTTTGTCATTTTAAAAGTTTTACTTACATTTAGGTCATGTTTGGCTTTACTTCCTTAAGACTGTGTTTGGATAGCCGAAAAATGCAGGAAAGACAACTTTCCCGCATTTAATGTGTTTGGATAGCTAGAAAAGTGTGGGTCTCACATGTAAACGAGCCGAGCTTTGCCCAGCTCAGCTCAGGCTCATAAATCTCTAGCAAAGCTCAGGCTTGGCTCAGGCTCGTTAAAAGTTTTTAGGCTTGTAAAAGCTCGGCTCGCAAAAAGTTTGGCTTATAAAAAATCGACATCGTAAAAATGATTAGATTAATACAAACGTATTAATATTATACTGGATAACTGTTATTACATGCAATATAATATGTTAACATGTGTGTTTAATATTAATACATAATATAAGATATAAGAATATGAATGTATAATCACATATACAAGCAGAGCCAAGCCTACCCAAGCTCAGCTCAAGCTCGTTAAAATAATGAGCTTTTTTTCGGGTTCAGGCTCGGCTCGTGAGCCTAATTTTAGAGCTCAAGTTCGACTCGTTGACAACCCTAGTCCCACATAAAGTTTTTCAATCAAACTCCTTTGACTGAAAAAAATGTCCATTTTCATTTTCCTACTAAAGACACAGGATTTTATAGGAAAGGAAAACAAAACAACACATTCTCCACTTTACCCATCACATCAAATAATTAATTTTTTATTTTTTTTTGCATATCTATAATAATAATAAAGTAAAAAACGATAACTTTTTTTAGAGGTTTATAAAAATGAAAAACCCCAACCCAACAAAACAGGTTAAGGTTGACCCGTTTATTAAATGAGTTGGATTCGGGTTTAGGTTTTGTCGACTTGTTGGTAAACAGGGTTGAACCCGACCCAATCAGCTTAACCCGTGTTGACCCGTTTAATGTAGTTTTTTTTTTTTTTTTTTAATTTAGTATTTTAATATTTTCATAGGTTAAAATATGTTTTTAATTTTATATATATATATATATATATATATATATATATATATATATATTTACAATATTTATTAAAAATATAATGTTAAATATGTGAAGTAAATGATTTATTATTTGATTAATTTAAAATTAAATTAATTAATTATTTAAATTTTAAACAGGTTGGTGGGTTCAACCAGTTTATGGGCGGGTTGGGTTCGGGTCCATGTTTTCCTGACCCGTTAGTAAACGGGTCAAACCCAACCCAGCCCGCATATAACTCGACCCATTGCCACATCTTATATCTAATTTATCTTTATTTTATTAAAAAAAATCACTTATACAAGGAAGGGTAAAATAGGTAGACAAAAAAAAATTCTCATTCATTCATTCCTGTTAACCAAACATCAAAATCAAAAATTTCTGTCCTTTTTTTGGGGAAACCAAACAGCTTTCAGGAAAATCAAATTTTACTTTCCTACATATTACTTTCCTAACTAACTTTCTGACAGGTTTTTGGAATCCAAACGAAGCCTAAAGGAGAAACAATTCCTTTAGAATTGATTCTTATGAAGCGCTTTGTAAAAATTGTTTCATAACAAAAGATAGCGTTTGGTAGATGCCAATTTATGAAGTATTTTTAGGTCTATAAGTTAAGAAGAGGCAAAATGGGTATTATAAAATTATACAAGGATAAAATAGTTCCAATAATAATATCACTTAAACAACTAAGTGAATCGGCTGCTTCAATGGAATCAGCATTTCAGTGAAGCGCTTCATTTGAAATTAGACATGTTTACCAAACGCTTAATATGTATGATAAAATTGCTTCTAAACTTGGGAATCACTTCCAAGACCCAAAAAAGCAATGCCAAACACACCCTTAGAACATGATTATCTGCTTCCCACAAACGTAGTTTCTAAAAGCAATCCAACACTTGTCCCACCAAAACAAACTTTTTAAAAACCGCTTTCATCCAAAGCAAATTTTAGAAGTGTTATCAAACACTTAAGTATTGGATAAGAAGCTCTTTTAAATCTAAGAAGGGCTTCCTAACCTTTAGGAAGTTGTGAAACGAGGACTAAGTAAACTTTCGAAAGGATGGAAGGGGTGCAACCCATGTCTTCTAGAGTATATGCTCGAGGTTACTAGCAAATTTTAATTATTGTCAAGACAAAATATTATGCTTGTGAAGTGTTTGGTCTTATGTCACACAATCTATCACACAATGGCAATGTTCTGGCGTTCAAAATATGAATCCGCGTTTTGAGTGTGGAAACATCACCAATCCGTGACTTTGACTTTTCAAATCCGCGGATTTGAATAAATGCATAGCAAATGCGATTTTTTTAATATTTTAAAAACATTTGGAGATTAAGAATTGAAAAAATTAATAGATATTTTTAAAGACGAATAGATAATTTTGAGGGGTTTTATGAAAATATAAAATAAATAGATTTTATTCTGAAAAAATATTAAATTAGGTTGATATATATATTTTAAACTATATCTTCGTACACGCAATATAGTTTATATATATATATATACATCGGATTACAAGTTATTTTCAAATTTGACGCTCTCATTCTCAAACCCGTTGACGGTCTGATGACTCAGGGTTTGGCCAGAGAATATTACCATTTTTGTCCTGCCATATGGATTCCATGGCAATTCAATTGTTAAACAACCTAACATGAACAGGATGCGCAATGCACCCAGATTCTGGTTTTTGACATGTATTTATCATAGATCGGGTAGTTGGCTACCAGTAATGCAAGACGATCCGTGGTGCCGACCATGTTCTTGACATTTAAATCTTTTAAAATGAGCAGAAAACCATAGGGACTGATGTTGTGAATTACTAATGTTTCGAGGGTAATCTTGGGATCTAATAATGTATTTATGAAGAATAATTAATACTATTTTCTTTTTTTAGCTATTGACAAAAGAAATTCACTGCAGTTGGTAGTGGTGTACTGGTGTCCATGTGAGGAATGAATGCAGATTCGAGTCAACTTTTTTGTGAGTATAATTCTTATTTATTGTACAGATTTTGTATAGAACTGGAAATGTGTTGTGATGCATGTCCATTACAGTGGCAAGAGAAGTCGTGGGGAGAACGTCTTATTAATGATATGTGAGTATCAACGAGAGCTGTCAACCACCGATGTGTGGCTCAGTTGGTAGCAAGCAGGGCTCTAGTGGGCGTCTCCGGAGGTAAGTACGGAGTTTGAATCCCACTAGAAGCACTCGTGGCTAGGGGTTTACCTATAATGCTCCCGCCCTGAATGTAGATTAGTCCTACATCTATGTGGATGTGGGGACACCACGTGATTAAGAACCCCCCCCAAAGAAACTAGAGTTGTCAATGAGTCAGATATAGATCTATATCCGAATTTAATCCATATTGGATCCGAAAATTTTCCATATGGTTAGTCCTTAAAATCCGATGGTTTGGTATGATTTGGATGATGCCCAAGTACAGCACAATAAGCAAGGCTTAGATCGGACCGGTTGTACCGATGACCAAATCGGTTGTGTCAGTCGGTCCAGACCAATATCTGTTGTACCAGTCCGGTTCAAAGTCTCTTGATACATTAGTATCGGACTGGTCTTGGCCGGTCTCGGTATGGATTGTTCTGATCCTTTAACCTTGACGATGTGGGTTATATTACCACGTCAGGCATGGGCTCATGAGGTACAATTGGAATACGATTGGGGTTGGGGCAGAATGTGAGCAAAAGTACAAGTATGGCTGGTCAGGTCCTTCACGATAATAATTGTGCCCCATGCCATGCTAAGCTGAGGAGCCCAAAATTAGGCACGTCACAAAAGACAGGAGTCTTATCATACCAGGTTGGCACGAAATCCTTATATATAAAATAATATCAATCTATACTGCTATTAAAAGCAAATATTACTTTTAAGATTTGCAAATACTATTTTAAGAGTTTTTCAGTACATTCATTTTTTTTTTAAAGTTTTAATATAATACTTCTATTTTTTTATTAAAACTCTTCCACCATACTTGCGTTTTTATTTTTATTAAAACTCTTTCACCCATAAATCCTATCTCTTATCCCTAAAAATCTCCTATTTTTTTGGACTATAACACATCAATTTAAATTTATTTTATTAGTTAATTATCCACTCTAATTATCTTTTAATTTTACTAAACAATTTAAATTTCCTTTTTAGACTAAAACTTTTATTCCACACTACCCACATTTTAGTACATTCATTAAGATAATATTAGGATAATTTTTACAAGATAAATTTAAAATAAAATATTAGTTTAAGATCTTTCATTATTAGGTTGAAAAACAACATGCTAATTTTTTATTTATATAATTAATAATATAATAATATTAATAAAAATTGTATAACTAACTTGGCATACCCTAAATTGCTATATGTTAATATAAATTTAAATAAAAGATAAAATAATATAATGAATTTTATTATGTTTCATATTTTTTTAATATAGCAAATATTGGAATGTTAAAAATCATATTTTCTTTGTATTATAATTTTAACTATTAGATGTATTATAAGATCAACTTTCATGAGCAACTCACGTATACTTTTGCTAGTAGTGTTAAAAGCATTATATACTCACTTTTGTGTCGAACCGGATCATACTCACCTTTTATACGTTTGACCACCCCGCCCGATATTTTAACGGTCCTTAAAAATCGTAGCCCAACCCAATTCTATTGTTATATGAAGTAAGCCCATCCAATATCGGACCGGACTATCCCTTCCGACCCACGAACCCGTCCCATTGCCATCCGTACTCGACGAAACTAGAGACATAATAATAAACTCCACGCGTATGTTAGCATGAGTTCCGAGCATTGCAGGGTTTAGGCGATTGAAAATTAGGGTTTAACGGGTCAGGAGTAGAAGAACTCTGCAACTCTGCACCGAGAACGAATGGAGGTGCAATCAATTTGTTGTTGGCGATGGCGATGGAGATTCTTCCCCAAAATCAGATCATCCAACTCTTTAAACTCTCATCGGATTCAAAGAATCCGTTCGAATTACAATCCAAAATCTGTCAATTTGCGTGAAAGAACAGTCTCATGCGGTTATGGTTCTGATCAAGAAGCCAAATCGAAGTCACCAGGAAGAATAGCTACTTCCATATCTGTTAATCGAGCTGTGGCTGCAGAACCATTTCGTGGGAAATCAGGTTCTGTTTCTTTCTGTGGATTAGCTCACCAGCTTGTAGAGGAAGGCAAATTGGTATCGTCTCCTTTCAAGGAGGGCACCGGTTCGTTCCTCTGGGTTTTAGCTCCGGTGGCGTTGATAACGTCGTTGGTGCTTCCACAGTTTTTGATTAGCAATGCTGTTGACTCTGTTCTGAAAGACGAGATTCTTGCAGGTATATTTACTTACTTCTATGTTCTTAGCTGCGATTATGAGATTGTTTTGTAGTGTGAACTGAAGTCTACTTGATGAAAGGGATAATAATTAGCTATGAGGAAATGGTGGTGGTTATTTTTAATTTTTTTTAATGCTGGTACTAGCCTTTATTATCATGGAAATGGTTCTCTAGTCACCAGGTTTAATTTCTGGTGACCAGAGAATAACAACCACAGCTACCAATTAGCTGTGTGTGTGTGCGCGTGCTTTATTGTCATGGAAATGGTTCTCTGGTCACCAGGTTCAGTTTCCTGGTTATTATTCTATTCCTGGTGATTATTCTATTAGCGGAAACCTCTGTGTGTGTCCGTGGGGGGGGGAAGGCTTTATTATCATGGAAATGGTTATCTGGTCACCAGGTTTAGTTTCCTGGTGACCAGAGAATAACCATCACAGCTGCTAATTAGCTGTGTGTGCGCGCGCGTGTGCGGGCACTTTATTATCGTGGAAATGTGTGGGTATGTGTGTGGGTGTGGGTGTGTGTGCCTTTATTATCATGGAAATGGTTCTCCGGTCACCAGGAAACTTTTCCTGGTGACCAGAGAATAACAACCAGAACTGCTAATTAGCTCTGCGTGTGTGTGTTCTTTTTCTTTTAAATCATGTAAAGAGGTTATGTGGTCAATCCCGATTATTTGCCGGCCAATCCCGATTACCACTTGACAAGGGACCCTTTGGATAGATTATATGGGCAGCATTTATGGGGCCGTGTCGTGCCTAATTTTTGGGCCCAGGCCTGGCCTGACACGGGGCACAATTATTATCGTGCTGTACCGTGCCGGCTTCGTGCTTTGCCTATAAATTGGCTAAAAACTGATTTGTGCTCGTGCCTAGGCTGTGCTGTGCCTTGGGCCATGACCCCTGGCCGGCACGGCACGCGCGGCCGAACACGTTTGTATATCCCTACTTTAGCCCATGCAAGCCTCATTGCTACACATCTTTCATGATATTATTCTTGGTATTAGTGTTTCAATTGGAATTCAATTTAGGATTCACTTTTTTTGTAATCCTTGTGCAGAAATCCTGACCTCTTTTTCTTCTGAGGCCTTGTTTTATATTGGTCTGGCTGCATACCTGCTTGTCATTGATCATGTTCAGAAGCCGTACCTGCACGTCAGCTCAAAAAGGTGGAGTCTCATTACAGGCCTCAAAGGATACTTAACTTCTGCCTTCTTCACCATGGGATTTAAGGTCTTTGCCCCGCTTATAGCTGTTTATGTAACCTGGCCTACACTTGGCCTACCAGCATTGGTTGCAGTTGCTCCATTTTTACTTGGCTGCTTTGCTCAATTTGTATTTGAGATGAGTCTTGACAAGCGTGGATCATCTTGTTGGCCTCTAGTACCTATTATTTTTGAGGTATGTGACTGTTCCCTGACCAAAGTCATACCTGTATTCATGGTGTAAAGGATCGGCCGATCCTGGACTTGGGACGAGTCGCAATCCCAAGCCGATCCCTAATTTGTTAAAAATTCTGATTCGGTTTCGGACGATCCAATATAGATCATCCGGCACCCCTCAAAAAGTTTCCTTAAAAAAAAAAAAATAATAATAATAATTGAGCCATGTTTTGGATCGGCCGATCTATTGATCCAACTCGGTATTGGACTAGGACAATCTCCGATCCTATTCCGAGTTTAAACACTATGCCTGTGTTGGAACAAGTTGTTTAATGATTTTGAATTGATTTGGCAGATATATAGACTCTATCAGTTGAGCAAAGCTGCACATTTTATTGAGAGGTTGATGTTCTCAATGAAGGGGGCCTCTGTATCACCTGAGCTGCTAGAGAGAAGTGGTGCCTTGGTTGCTTTGTTGGTAACTTTCCAAGTTCTCGGTATGCTTTGCCTGTGGTCCTTGATGACATTCCTTCTCAGGCTATTCCCTTCAAGACCCGTCGCAGAGAAATATTGATCTTTGTAAGCATTTCTCTCTGTTCTCTTTCAATAATATATGAACTGATTTGAATCCTCGGTGATCTGCATTTCTTTATTTAATTCCGAATTTATTTTGTTGATTGTTGATTGACGTATGATCATTATTTAGGCAAAGTTGATGACTTTCCTAAATATCAGCATTTACCTAGTCAATTCACTAGCATCTATTACATACTTAGGTGCACTCCATTTACTGCCAAGTTGGCTTGATTTGTCGTAGGAAGGACTCAAGTTGGTTGAAGTGATTGGGTCTCTGCATTCTAGAAACCAAGGAGCAGTAATCTGGTTAAGTTTTACCCTTATGAAAGAATAGGGATGCAACAAGGACACATATTGGGATAGTGCTAACAGATATGATGATAAACACTTGAACACTTAAATCAGTTAAATGTGATGAAATTATGGAACAAAAACAGTTAACCAACCTGGATTAGTTAGTGCAGAAAACTCTTCATGGTATTTGGGATCAGACTTTTGTCAATGTTGGGTGGGTTTTAGGGTGCAGTATTGTTAGAGATATTGGCTCATATTCACTAATCTCCTAGATCCAAGGGGGGAGGGACCTGAGGGGCCCTTGGGGTGGAGCGAAGAGGTGACAGGTCACTCGTTTGTACTTAGGGATGGCAACGGGGCGGGTTCAGTACGGGTTTTAACAAACCCTAACCCACCCCTAAAGGAGTCTCTCTCATACCAACTCCGCTCCTAACCCTATTGGGATAGTAGCGAGCGGAGCGGGGCAGGGCAGCGCGGGTTTGAACCAGTTACAAGGATTTTTAAAAATAAATACTTTTTTAAAGTTAAATCTTTATTTTTTTTAAACATATTTACTTATAAAATATATATTTATATTTACTTATTAAATATATATTTAAAAGATAGGTGAATGGCAATGGGGCGGGTTGGGTGGGGCTGATTACCCGTTTAACCTGGCCCCATTGCCATCCCTATTTGAACTGGGTTGAACCATAGGTTGAGGGGGTGCGGGGGGTAGAGCAGAATGGTAAGGTTATGTTGGGGATTTTCCTATATACTGGGTAAGAGTATAAGTTCTAACCCTAATTGATTCTGTGATATAGTGGAAACTTCTTCTCTTCCATGGATGTAGGCACTTTGCCAAACCACATAAATCTGTGTGCATATTTTGATCTTCTGTTTTCTGTTTTCACAATTATTGCTTGTTAATGAACAAGAAGTATTTTTGTTAATATATCACTTTCATCTTTTTATGTCCTCAGTGAACAGTCTTATTAGTTTACTTACCTGGGATGCAAAGAAACTGCTTATATATTATTTTGGCCAAAAAGAAAAGAAAGGATGTAGTCTGTGCTTAGCATGGTGTTTAAACTTGGTATTGGATCGGGGATTGGCCAATCCAAAACATTAAATATATATATATATATTTTAAAAGAAACTTTTTGAGGGGTTTCGGATGATCCATATTGGATCGTCCGATCTGACTCGGTTTCGAACCGAGTCAGAGATTTTTTAATAAACTTGGGATCGCGACTCATCCCGAGTTGGATTCGTCCGATCCTTTACACTATGGACTGCTTAGCCAGATACTGGTTATATTATAAGCTCCTTCGCTATAGCATCAAACTGATTCTTGATTGATGTTGTTTGTTTCATTTTCAGTGGAACTAACAGACAATTGCAACTACAACCTTCATTACTAGTTTCAGTTTTAGATGCAGCAGAAAGGGGAAGGTGACACAACAAATCATAATTCAGTTCAAAAAGTTCAAAGGTAATGCAGCGAGTTCAACATCCAGGCATGTTGTGAAGCAAGAGTGTATATTTACAAAACCCAAGCTCATCATCCATCCTCCATGAAGAAGCAGAAGGATAGTTTTGGGGTATGGTACGTGTCTTACCAAAAGAGAGATATCAATTATGTTGTAATGGTGGCATTTTCAAGAGAGAATCTTGTCCTTTTTGTATTAATATATACTCCCAAAATGATAAAGCCATTTTTAACGTGGCAGCGAAATCTGACCCGACCCGTGAATCAGCGCCCAGTTTTTAACGGGCTTGGGTTGATAAAAGGATTTTTCTTAATCGGGTAAATCCGAATCCACCCAATAATAGATGGATTGGGTTATCGGGTTTGCATTATGAACCTGTCAGCCGCCCAAACTCGAGTGGCCCATTTATTAAATCGGCTGCTTTATGAAATGGGCGGTCTGGGTTGATCAAATACGGATCTGTCCTATTTCTGACCCGATCCTAACCTGTCTGAACCTGACCCATTGCCAGCTCTAATTTTCAATCATGTTCAAATAAAATGTAGGATAAAAAAAAAAAAAAAACCTAATCAGATGATTTTAGTCATAGATTCAGTGGTCCAGCTATTGGAATCAAGGTTTCAAGGATTGGACTGATCCGATTGTACTGCCGACCGATCCAATCTGTACCGAGATTGGCTAAGACCGGTCCGTACCGGGATTGGCCAGGACCAGTCCGGTCTCAAGCCACGATAGAATAGTTGTATAGTGAGTCTTTGGATCGGACTGGTCCAATTGATACCGGTTGGACCACCAGTCCAGTCTCAAGCCACGATAGAATAGTTGTACAGTGAGTCTTTGGATCGGACTGGTCCAATTGATACTGGTTGGACCAGCCGATACAATCGATCTAGTGATAAGTCAAACAGATCAAATGTTTATTTTGTTTTTAATTTATAGATTGAATGGTCCAGACTGGTATCATATGGATTGGTCCAGTACTGACCAATGTTGCCGATCTGACGACCGGTTTGGTCGATCCAAATTTAAAAAAAATAAAATAAAATTGGGCGATCCATTTTTGTACGGGATCTAGACCGGGGATCCAGACCGGTTGGTACTGGTCGGTATTGCTGGTCCGGACTGGGATTGGCCGGGACCGGTCCGATTCTGGATCCCGAGACTTTAAACCTTGGTTGGAAATTTGCATTTTCTTGTTGTAATTTTCAAACTTACAGGTGAAACAGCATTACTCTACACAGTAATTTTTTTTATTTTTTTTGGGTAAGAAAAAACCAGAGTAAGTAGTACCGGAATCACAATTCTCAACAGAACTACCACAATAAATTTCTCTGCAGTGTCATGAAACTTCCTTAGGTTGTCACCAACTACACATCTATTTTGGTCTTTTCAATTGTCTCTAGCACGTTTGGTCTCACACTAATGACGTTTATGGAACATTATATATTCTCTTTTCGTCTTTTTCTACTCGTTTTCTATTCGTGGTAAGATGTATGAAGGAAAAAAAGGATTTGCTACTAATGGGTATATCCCAAATACAAGAGCACCGTATAAGCAGCACATCATGTGTGGGCCCCCCTGTACTCTATGTTTTGTTGACATGTCTTGTTTTTATTGGTTTTTGAGTATTTGGGAAATACCCATCTGGGGGAGCCAAACATTTTCCCGCGTAAGTTAACGGCTCCATTTAAAACCAACAACTTATAACCAACCGGACAACGGCTCCGTCTGACCTGGTTCTCCCGCGTCATCTCATTCTCTCTCCTCTCTCTGAAAATTCTTTCCTCTCTCTAAACTTCACGTCTCTCTCTCTCACTGGTTGATTCCTTTCTTCCTGACTCGTCAATGACTAATTCAAGGTTTAAATCCTAACACGCTCTCTCAATCTCAAAAATCTTTCTTGCAGCCATGGCGTTTCTCTCTCTACTCTTCTTCCTCTCTCTCCTCACTGCTGTTCAATCTCAACCTTCGACTCCCAAAGGTTCTTCAATGGCGACTCCTTCTCCTTCTCCATCTTTCTCAATCTCAATTCAATTTTCAATTTCACTACTCATTCTTTCTTCTTCCTTTCAGGTCTCCTCATCGACTGCGGCGCCACCGTTCCTTCAGTCATCGACGGCCGACGATGGCTCCCGGACACCGCTTACATCTCTGCCGGAGTTACCAAAACCCTAACCACTCCCGGACTCCTCCCAATTCTCTCCAAAGTTCGATCTTTCCCTCTCAACATCAGCGTTCGTCGGAAGTTCTGCTACGTTGTTCCGGTGTTCCGCAAGGGAAAGTATCTTGTGAGAACAACATACTTCTACGGGGGAATCAATGGAAAGGATTCTTCGCCGCCCGTGTTTGATCAGATTGTTGATGGAACTGTTTGGAGTATTGTGAACACCACAGAGGATTATGGCAGAGGGATGTCGTCGTACTATGAAGGGGTTTTTGTCGCCGGTGGGAAGACGATGAGTGTGTGTATTACCGGGAATACATATACGGATTCAGACCCGTTTATTTCTGCTTTAGAGTTTGTCATTTTAGGGGATTCAGTTTACAACTCGACGGATTTCAGGAAGTATGGTCTTGGCCTGGTTGCAAGGCATGATTTTGGATATCGAGGACCGATCATCAAGTGAGTTCTAGTTGTTTTTATCTTTCTTTAAGTTCATATATTTTATCCTGTTTGATTTCTTAATTAAAGATTAAGCCATATCCCCTATATATGTGGTTGCAATTGTGGTTTGGTAATTGGAAAGTAGCTGATAGAATTAGGGCTTATCATGCAATTTTTGTGATCCTTGCCAATTTCATGATCTTTACATTAGTATTTTGTTTGATTTATACTTTGCTCAGTTTTGGGAGCAATTTGATTTATTTTACAATAAAAATCAGAATATCAAGATGGGTTTTCTCATCGAATTTGTAATTCAAACTTGAATGTTCATGTAGATTTGATTTTTCCTGTCAGGGTCAGTCTCAGCTATAATGTTCTCACATTTAAGAAGTTGAAATAGAATTGAAACAAACAACAGCTTTCCACAGAACCAATTAAGTGAAGAATTGGGAATCATTTCTTGAATTGGTGAAATTTGATTGATCTGTATTCAGGAAATAACTAACTCCACCAAATTTTGTAAATCTCAGTTGACTCGCTCGAAAATCTTATAGATTATTACAGCTTAAATTTTTTTGACATGGGGAGCGAATTTAAATTACTTCTAATTCTTTGTACTGATTTCATTTGTGATTTTTGATGTATTGGTTTAGTACTTTTAAACTGAAATTTACAAAATTTGGCGGAGTTAGTTCTTTCCTGAATATAGATCAACTATATCAATCAATTTTCACTAATATATCAAAAATCCTCTAGATGGTTACAGCTTAAATTTTTTTGACACGAAGAGCGAATTTAAAAATGGTTCTGATTCTTTTTACTGGTTTCAGTTGTGATTTTGATATATTGGCTTAGTACTTTTCATATGATTATTCTGTTACCAGAGTGGGTTTCACCTTCATATGAAAGTTAATTCTCTCTCTCTCTCTCTCTCTCTCTCTCTCTCTCTCTCTCTACATATTAAATTGTCAAATCTGATATTTCGTTGGTTGAGAATGTGAAACACCAGATATCCTGATGACCAATTTGATCGATACTGGGAGCCGTTCGGAGACAATAATTCTTCAGTAGAAGGCATCAGAAATATATCCGTTTCTGGTTTCTGGAATCTCCCTCCTTCAAAGGTATTTAACACCGAGCTGATAACTGACCGAGCAGAACCCATGGAGTTGCAGTGGCCTCCCGTATCTCTTCCAAACTCCACGTACTACATTGCTTTGTACTTTGCAGATAATCGTAACTCTTCTTCTGGGAGCTCGAGGGTATTCAACATCGCTATAAATGGCATAGAATATTACAAAAGCCTGAATGTGACTCAAAATGGTGTTGTTATTTTCGCGACGCGCTGGCCTCTAGCCGGTCTTACAAAGATAAATCTGACTCCTGTTGCCGGATCAGTCGTTGGTCCTTTAATCAGTGCCGGAGAGATTTTTGATGTACTGCTCCTTGGAGGGAGAACTCTTACACGAGATGGTTTGATTTCTACAGTATATATTTCAGACTTCCTTTTCATATCCCGTATTAGTCTTTTTCTGGACATCGTTCCTTAGAGCTGTATTTCCACTACCTGTTGCAGTAATTGCTTTGAATAGGATAAGGAATAGTCTACAAAACCCTCCACTGGATTGGAGCGGTGATCCTTGCTTACCTCGCCAGTACTCGTGGTCTGGAGTCACATGCTCTGAAGGATCCCATATCCGTGTGGTAGCTCTGTAAGTTGTGACGTTCGAGCTTGAAGTGTTTTCTATGAGTCATACCTACTGTTCTTGTTGTTCTTAACAAGTTACTGTCATGGTGTTCATTTCAGGAACCTTTCAAGCATGGGTCTATCAGGATCTCTATCACCTAGTATTGCCAAATTGACTGCGTTGGCTGACATGTATGTTCTTCAAACGTTATTTTTTCACTGAAAAGAACATTCAATGATAAAGGGTTTACTGATTTATGATATTGTGCTACAATGGACAGCTGGCTTGGGAACAACAATTTATCGGGGTCTATCCCTGATTTCAGCCCATTGAAGAGACTGACGACGTTGTAAGTGGTATTTTTTTCTTTTTAATGCTTGTGTATGATCTCTTATGAGCCTTTCTATGAAATGGTTTCATAGGTTTCAATGATGTGCAATCCTTAATTACAAGTTGTAAATATAACCATCTAATTAATTAATTTTGAGTGCTTATGTCGTAAGTAGTGAAACTGTGTGGATTGAATGTTCTGAGTTGTTGAAGCTTGTGGGATTCCTCTTTATGAAGTTGATTGCATGGTATTTATTATTCCCCTTCTCTAATTTTCTTTTGACTTTCATTGAAGGCACTTAGAGGACAATCAGTTTAGCGGGGAAGTTCCTCCATCACTAGTTGACATCGACAGCCTGCGTGAACTGTAAGATCTTCTCTCTTAGTTGCAGTGGAACCTCCTATTATCCTCTCTTCATGTACATGTTAATGCAACTGTTTTATATCTGGATTCATTTTACCCCCGATAAGTAGGGATGGCAATGGGGCTGGTTAAATGGGTAAACCGCCCGCCCCTAATGGTTATGATAATCCGTTGATAAGGCTGGGTTCGGGTTTGACTCAATTCGACCCTAACCTGCCCTGTTGTCATTCACATATAAGTTAATTATATGTATTATATATTAAAATAGCTATTTTATAAGTAAATATCCCTAAAAAGTATAGATTTACCCTAAAAACCATTTATTTTAAAGTTATCTTACATTCAGGCCAAACCCACCCTCCCCGATACTGCCCCATTAGGGTTAGGAGCGGGTTTGGTATTAGGTGGATTCCTTTAGGGGTGGGTTAGGGTTTGTCAAAACCCGCCTCGTTGCCATCCCTACCGACAAGTGTAGGGTAACAAATATGTGGTATCATAAGCATTCTAGTTCCTCTTTAACCTTTTGTCTCATATTATGCTTATTATCTTTTTTTCTTTTCTTTTTTAACTTTATAGTAACCATTACAAGAACCCCCTTAAATTTCTTAAACTTATTTAGATAACTAAAATCTTTTGAGTTATAGTCTGTGTATACCATAAGAAGGCACTATCAACTGCATTTTCGAGAGCTCTTCTGTTTAATATGTGAGCTTTTGGGTCACTGCTCTGGAACTAAATAGTTCTATGTGATATCTTAGAATTGTGCATTTTGAAACAACGTAGCAGGTGAGTGGTTCTGGCTTAATTTGAAATCAGTTTAGTAGGATTGGATTGCCAGCATACAATGATAATCTTTAGGTGTTGTTTCCTAATTTTCACCTTAGTTGGAAATCTGCCGTTGTATAGAAAAATTAACATAAGTTCAATTCCTATTATATGTGTTTGTCTTTCAGCTTCATTCAAAATAACAACCTGTCTGGTGAAGTTCCAAACAGCCTTAGAGTGAAACCTGGATTGAACCTTAGGTACGCGTGAACATCCTAACACCATTTCCACTTCTTATTTATTGTCACTTCAAGCCGTTTAAGTGATTTGGTTTTGCTTCTCAGGACTTCTCCGGGAAACCAATTTTCATTGCCGCCACCTTCTTCTGCAACATAGTTTGTGCATTCAAAATATTTTGAAGTGGGTGTCTGCGAGGTCTGTGTTCTCAACGAAAGTAAAATTCTCCCAAGTTTGGCACTCATGTAAGCTGACCAAATAAGAGTCCTCACTGCTTTTTGGCATACCAATTTGGTATATCTGATATTAGTGATTCACATAAATTCGGTTTTATTTTTCCTTGGCAAATTCAGAGACAGCTTTCCATAGTAATTGTTACTGAGGAGTTGGAAGGTCCTGTTTTCTGCTGTAATTCTTTATATTTTTCCACCATATTGTGTATACATAATGTAAATGTGTTGTGTTTATAACATATACAAGCTCGGAGTTGACGTAGTTGATTTTTGTTAATTAATAATGTTGTGCATTAGGAGCTAGCCCACATGGGTTAGTTCAACTGGCAGGCTCTCTAGCTCAGGAACTGGAGGTCCCAGCTCCCAGGTTCGAGTCCCTAGGTTTACCTGATATATGGTCCTTGTGGGTGGGGTCATGTATCCGTGGTTTAACTTATCCCCACTAAGTGGAGTCGGGGGTTCCACGTCACCAAAAAAAAGAAAAAAAACATGGTCCTTGTGGGTGGGGTCATGTATCCGGGGTTTATCCTATCCCCACTAAGTGGAGTCGGGGGTTCCACGTCACCAAAAAAAAGAAAAAAAAACATGGTCCTTGTGTCATGTATCCGTGGTTTACCCTATCCCCACTAAGTGGAGTCGGGGGTTCCACGTCACAAAAAAAAAAAAAAAAAACATTGCATCACTGCTTCGCCCATTGTTACGACTTGACGGAAGCATGAAGCTGAACAAGTGCAAAACACAAGTAATTTCCAACCTCATTTTGAAACTAACTGCTAAATGAAGGGGGGTATGATATAGGGGGTGGGGCATGTATCAAGTCCATAACTTGCAGTTATCTTACCTGTTTCAGGGACTTTAGTATTGTATCTTCAAGGATGTTGCTAGATGTTTAAATACTCCCAAAGAATTGAAGCTTCCTATTGAGCTTGGTACTAAACCAGAAAACTTTTTTTTTTAATGTTAGTTTCCTGAACAGTTTCCAGATTTCCAGTACTTGGGAATTCTCCTTCAAATGGTTATTTGAAAGGTTCAGTTGACAAGCCATGGTATAGTAGAGATTTGTGAGTTTCTTGAAGGATAAATTGATCAGCATCAGAACAGCAACAGGTATGCTCCATCAAACTGACCCTGATAGGTAGTTATGAGGGAAAATAAAAAAAAATAGAAAAAAGTTATAACTACAGCATTGCAGGAGATTTCCATGAGAGTACTGGATGTTTCACAATGCAAATTATTGGTATCATTCAGTGGTTCAATTTTGGACATCTGGCAAATTGATCAAGCATCTCCAAATTTTCCTAATTGTTATTGTTAATTTCAAGAAGTATGCCACAGCCATAGGGGGTGGGTTGCACATTGACTGTTTTAAATTTCCAATAAAAATCCAGCCTCTTTATCCCAATTTTCCTACAAACAAGCATGAACAGAAGTGCAGTTTTGTATCATTGTACAATTCCATGGTAGATGTTATAGATTTAGAGGGAATTGAGATCAAGCAATGCCAATGAATACAGCTTCAAAAGGGTCATTAGAATCCATCCTGAAGTTGGTTTCTCACCAAGTATGACTTCATGTTCTGTAGTGTTTTTCTGTTTTTTTTGTGTGTGTGTTTTCCAGCCAATTCCCTTTCCATTGATGAAATTTAATGTTGATCCCTGCTCATACAAATGTATCCCTTACTGTGGGTCATGATGCACTTTTTTTCCTTTTTTATTTTTTTGGGTTGAAAAAAAAAAACCCAAAAAAAGAAAAAGATAAGAACAGGAAAGGAAAAGATGAAGTTTCCTAATTTCATCCAAGTCAAACTTTTACATACAATACAACAGATCCACACAATCATCTGAAGAATCTATCTAAAAAACATAAAAATAAAAAAATAAAAAAACTAGAAATTTTGAACAAAAAAGAAGAAGAAACTTAATCAAAATCTTCTCTTACCTCTCTACATTACCTTTCTTAAGGAAAAACAAAGGTGGCAAGGAACTACTCTTCCCTTGACTGCAAATAGGCACATTGATCAAAGGCTTTATTCTAACACTAGCTGATCTTGTCCTCTCCAACCCTTTCTTTATCCTCTTCACATGCTTCTCTCTGTTCCACATCCCTTCTTTACCTCTCTTTCCTTCCTTCTCTTCATCTGCAAATGAGCTTGAAGATGATGAAGACGACAAAGACGGCGACAACGACGAACCTCGTTGTTTCCTCAGTCTTAGTAATTCTTTCCATAAAACAGTACACGTGGGCGGCCGAGGAGACGGATCATCATCAAGGAACCAAGATACTCTAGCCTCCTCTTTCTCTACTTTCTTCACTCCTTCCTCCTTCTCCTCTTCCTTTGGTTTAAGATTGAGTTTGTTGAGTTTCTCTGAATGCTGAACTTGCCAACAAGGAAGCAGTTTTCCTTCGAAAAAAAGCTCATCAGCTGTCAACATGGTGTTATCAGTAGCGGAGTTCATAGAGAGAAATTCGAAGTCTAGATTAAGCAAATCTCGCTCGTTATCGTGTACTGTTTTCGCCTGAGAGTTTGGGTTTATGGAGATGAAGTTCTTGTCGTCGAGGAACTCGCAGGAGAAGGAGATCCGCCCGGGGCTCGGTATCGGCTCCATGGATCTGAGATTTGCCTGAATTACACCTTCTAAGGAGGACACCATGCTGGTGAGGAAAAGGGTGTGGAGTAGGCTAGTGAGGTGTGTGTCTCAAGAAGATGCATAAGTGAGTGTTTTTATAAAGGGAAGATGCTGCTGCTTTTTCTTGTGTTTGATCTCTTTCTTTGGCTTAGTTTAAATGTTTGGACGGTGAGATTAAAAAAAACTAAGTGGTCTGTTGAAACCCAAACAATGTTGTTTTTGGATAATGAGAGCAGCACATGGAGCCTACAGGGATGAAAAACTAAGGTCCCTTTTGGATGGATATTAAGAAAATGCCAGAAGTAATAAGAGAGTAAGAATCTTGAAGGTGAAAATAACTTTCCTTGGGGTGTTTGGATATTGCAAGAAACATCTATGATTAGTAGTGAAAATCATTATTAGTGAAAATCATGTAATTGAGAGTTTTTTGATTGCCAGAAAGCTTGATCGAAAGGATTAACTAACTCACACACCCACATGGTGAAGATGGGAATTGATCCCAAGACCTAAGGACAACCCCACCAGGCCCTTACCATTGAACCAGGTGGCACCTTTATGTAATTGAGAGTTTGGTTAGCAAGAAAATTATAACAATCTTGAACATATTTCTAATTCCGCCCTTATACCATAAGTCACATTTATGCTATGTCAATGTTTAGGAAGGGCAATGTAGGAAGAAGACATTTTTTTTTTTCTCACAAAGGGGTGTACCTCACCTTTTCTTTTATATTCATGGTGGTCAAATGTTGTTATTTAGAGACTGATGCAACTGAGGCATTTGAGAAGTACCGATAATCCAGCTATCGACTCTATTGGTTGAAAGATATAATAGTAATTTTACTTATTGCTATATTTAACCCTAACTACAGGGTATTTGTATTTATCATACTTTTTGTGGCTGCTCTTGTAACACTTTTTTTTTCCCTAACCTTTTGAGAATAGTAGAATTTAGTGTGTATCCGTGGATAGGACATATGATTTCTTCTTCATCTCTATTCATCTTTCTTTCTAAACACCAAACGCACGCGAGGAAAGTGTGTTTTCTAGCATTCTCTTGCTCTTTTTTAGTATCCAAATGAGGCCTAAAGTTCAAATCATTTTACCCATTTGGGATCACTAATCAGTGCATGACACACACAAATAAAAAATAAAAAAAAATAAAACAAAGCTGTACTGTGGATTGTACACATTCTAAGGTGGCACGTTGACCCGGAAAAGACTCCCAAACAAGGAATGTGGCTAAACTGGACCAGAAGGTTGGACCACTCTTTGAATGGAACTACTACTGTACAGCACATGTGTAGTCACGTGCACTGCTGGATGGGATTCTTGTTAACTGGTTTGATGGAGATCATAGCTGTAAACGTGAACCTTTGTCCTTTGGCTGTTAATGAGAAATAAGGAAGATATATGTTTGACTTTTGACTAGGTGGATCTTGATTGAAAAAGGAAGTTGATGGAAGTCCTTTTTTTGTCAGGTGGACAACTGTTGAAACAAACACCTGATCCGTCTTGGAATTGCTCTTCTTTTAAGTAAGAGAGAGGCTCACAAGAGTCTCTGATTGAAGAAGGGTAGTTGTGCTTTTGGATTGTGTTTTGAGTTTCACAACCATGTTATTAAGATCTTGGGATGCTTGGCTTGATTTTTTGACTGAAAGATACTTGTATTTCTCTCGAGAGAGAATCAAACAGAGAGTCAGGCTGTGTGGTCTGTCTTGTGCTTTTAGATAAGCACTCGTTGAATAAGTAACTTAATGGAGCACTTATTCATAGTATCAATAAGTTGTTTGGTTTGAAAAAAATATCTTAACAAGATAAACTCAGAGAAATTATCATAGAATTTAGGGATACACAATATCATTTTAAAAAAACTTAGTATTGTGTTCAGGGTTAGAAGTGTCATTTTTAAAGTATTCTTAATGTTTAAAAACAACTTTTCTTTATGGCTCCGTTTGGATAGCCAGATTTTGTGGGAAAATAAAGAAAAGACGGCTTTCCTACATGATGTGTGTTTAGATACCTGGAAAGTGTGGGTCTCACAAAAAATGTTTTAATCAAATTCCTTTAACTGCAGAAAAATGTCTCTTTTTGTTTTCCAATAAAAATGAAAGAAATTTGTGGAAAAAGAAAATGGAAAGATGAAGAGAAGAACATGTTCGTCATCCTATCCTTCACCATTATAGTTTCCTTCTTCTTACAGTTATCCAATGAAGGATAAAATGGGTAGATGAAATTTTTTTCTCATTCTTTCCTCTGAACCGGACATCATACATTTCCCATATACAACCAAACAGCTTTCAGGAAATTAAATTTCACTTTCCAACACATTATTTACTGGTATGTTACTTTCCCAACTAACTTTCTAGCACATTCTGAAATGGAGCCTATATAGTGCTTATGCATTGTGGGTAGGAAGAGCTTACCTATTCATTGTTACCAACACAATTATAGTTTAAAAAGTATTTTAATAAGTTATAAGTTCTAATAAGCATTTAATTGAACATTGCCAAACGCAGCCTTACCCACATAACCATGGTTGAAGAAAAGAAACATTTCTATCAAAGTAGCCAAATATTCAACTCTGTAAATAGCCTAGAACACAGTGCAGAGGGGCATATATATTGTAATTAAATGAGTAATTGGTTTAAAAAGAGGATAAAACAATTTGGTATAATTTTGAGAAGGATTGATTGTTTCAATCAAATGAAATATGATCTGAAATAAAATCAAGAGATATCTTAGCAATCAAGTTGTCTCTTCTACTCTACTCCCACATGAATATAATATCTATAAATATATTGTATTTTTAGCTTTGACCATTAAGAACCATAGATTAGAGGAAGAGTTCTAGTAAGCAAAGATGCAACCCCACTAAAAAAACCCGTCTTTTAGCGGGGTTGCAAGTGCAGCATGCTTGCTTCTTACGAGAGTATGGTAATACGATGTGATAGAGCAAATATATGAGAGTATGGCAATACGATAAGCATAGTATTTAAACTTGGATTCAACTCGGGGATCGGGTGGGATTGGACGATCCAAATTTAATATATTTTGTTTCAAAAACTCAACTCGGTCCAACTAGGACGATTCGGATCGCCGATCCCAAGTTAGATCGCCCGATCCGTCTCAAGATCGAAGCGAGTCAAGTCAGTATGATTAATTTTATATCGGATTCAACTCAAGAATCGGACGATTCTTTACACTATGACGATGAGTGGTGGAGTATCTTATCGACTCAAGAAAAAGATAAATACAATAATAAAATCAAGAGATGCAAGAAATTTGATTTTATTAAATCTTATGAATTACCTTCATCTTCTCTTTGTATTCCTTAATCAAATCTCTTGATTTTATTATTGTATTTATTGATAGAATATTCCACCACCACCGTATTACCATTCTCCCATATATTTTGATCTATTACAATGGTGCTTCTTCAACAATGCAATCCCACTAAAAACAACACGCTGATCATGTACCCAGATATTCAGGTTACTGACAGAGTTTTCAAAAATGTATCACTAAAAGATAAGAAATGGAGGGTCACAAGTTAAAACTTTATTTTTTTGTTTTTTACCGAGGTGGCAGGATGCTGCTGCACTTTTGTTTTTTCTCAACAATCCTGCAAGGGAAAATGGTAAAGCACCAATTGTGATTTCCTGAATCATAAGAACTAATGCAATGGTGCTTCTGCAACAGTGCAACCCCACTAAAAGACAACATGCTGACCATGTACCCAGATTGTTCAGGTTACTGACAGAGTTATGAAATGTTTTATCACTAAAAGATAAGAAATGGAAGGTCACAACTCACAAGTTAAACCTTTTTTTGTCTTTTACTGAGGTGGCAGGGTGCTGCTGCTGCACTTTTGTTTTTTCCCAAGAGTCCTGCAAAGAAAAATGGTAAAGCACCAAATTGTGATTTGGTAAATCATAAGATAATCTCAAAGTATAAACCTTGTAATAACTTCCCCTTTATTACAAAACATGTAATATACCTCTACTTCTTTCTTGCTTTGTTTCTATAGATTTAAACTTACAAGAGAACAATCTTGCATTTCAGTTAGAACAGTTAAGGCCTCGTTTGTCTGTTATTTTGGGAATTCATTTCAGGACTTATAATGAGTTCCAATCGTCACGGATAAATGATCGTTTGGTTAACAAAGGCAGAATAAGTCCTCCCAAAATGAAAATGAGAAAATATCATTCATTACTGAATCACCACAACCCTTATTTTATTTTAGATTTTAAGAATTGAGTTTTGAGTTTTTACAATGGCAAACTTGTAAATAAAGTGAGCAGTAGCAAACCTGTAAATATACTCTTTTTACTCCAAATTATTTTGGAGTTTTATTATCAAATTTAAAAAGATATAATTGTACAAAGATTACAGTGGCTATGGGATTTTATGAAAATAATTCTAATTAAAGAAAAAATAGAAAATTTGGTCATAACTCATTTTCATACATGTTAACCAAACATCTATATTAGGTTAGAACTCATTTTGTTACATGCTAACCAAATGCAAGCAAGAAGCCTTCAAAATTAGTTCCTAGAATGAATTTATGGAACTGGTTCCTGGAATGAGTTCCTGATCCAAAATGAGAGAGCACATGGTGTAACAGATCGACCGATCCCGGTCCGCATTGGCCGATACAACTAGGGATCGGCTCGGGATAATTCGCGATCCCAAATTTATTAACAATTCTTTGACTCGGTTTTGGAGAGTCAGCTCAGACGATCCAATATGGATTGTGCGGTTATCGGCCGATCCAACACGGTATCGAACCATGATGATCCCCGATCCGATACCGAGTTTAAACACTATGCTTAGTTACTCAAATCATGTTTCTAATTTCAACCAACTCTACTGACCTCAAGATCCAAATCATAGAGCAGAAACCTCTTATCTGGTACATATCCTTCATCTCTCATGAGTCTAAACAACTCTGCCAAGACCTCATATATAACCTTAGCCTCAGGATGAACTCTATCCTCGACAACAAAGCTATGAACTTCCTTGTGAACCTCAATCCAACTCCTCCCTGTGTCTTTTGTCACCCCCATCTCCTTCATTCTCTTAATAATCCTCGCCCGCTCCGCCCATTTTCCTTCAGAAGAATATATATTAGCCATCAAAATGTAAGGCGTCGGACTCTCAGGCACTGCTAAAAGCAAGCAATTCGCCGCATATTTACCCATCTCAGAATCCCCATGAATGCTACAAGCACCAAGCAAGGTTTGCCAAATTAGGACACCAGGCTCCACCGGTAAACCCTCGATGAAGCTCTTAGCTTCATTAAGGCGCCCCGCTCGGCCCAACATGTCGACGATACAAGCATAATGCTCCATCCTTGGACTAATCCCATGAACCTTAACCATGGACTCCAAGAACTCCATACCCTTTCTGATCGATCCCACATGACTACAAGCATGAAGCAATGAAAGGAACGTAACATCGGTCAGCTTCGCACCTTCCTGAGTCATCTCTTCGTACAATTCAAGCGCTCTAGTTCCATTACCGTGCCGGGCAAAGGCCGCAATCATGGAGTTCCATGAAATGGAGTTCCTTATCGACATCCGATCGAAGACTTTGATAGATTCTTCCAAGTCTCCACTCTTGGAGTACATGTTGATGAGACTATTGCTTACAAAGGGATTACACCCAAAGCTTCTCTTGATGATTAACGAGTGAACTTGCTTGCCTACAGCCATAGAAGTATCAACACCAAACACACCAAGAACAGCAGAAACCATGTTTGGATCAATCTCAATTCCCCCATTAATCATTCTCACAAAAAGCTTCATAGCTTCCTTCTCCAACCCATTTTGTGCAAGACCCACAAGCATCACTGTCATCGAAACCTCATCGAACTCCTCTGCAGATTCAAAAATCTGGAATGAATCCTCAATGTTACCGCACTTCGAATAAAGATCCATTAGTGCACTTTTAATGAACAAATCTGATAGAATACCCAATTTCAAGACAAGCCCATGAATCTGATGTCCTTCCTTTAGAGCCTGCAAACCAGAACAAGCCAACAGCGAGCTCAAGTACGTTAACGAATTGGGTTCGACCGATCCACCACAGCACATATCAAGGAACAAACACAGACTCTCTTCATAGAACTGGTTATGGGCAAGACCTGAAATCATAGCTGTCCAAGTAATGACATTTCTTTCAGTCATTTCATCAAACACTTGGCTTCCTGAATTGAAACTCAAACATTTGAAATAGGAAGTTATCAAAGCATTCCCAATTGAAACCTCCTGTTCATACCCATTTAGAAATACTAAACAATGAATCATTGAACACACACTAAGAAGATTTGGTTCATCACAAACAGATAGAATCGTAGTCAAAGTGGCCTGATCAAATCTAGAAATACTCAGTTCATGCAATTGTTTGAAATACCCAAACCCCATTTGAAAATTTTCGATTCTAAGAAAACCCGATACCATTGAATTCCATGAGACCGTGTCTTTTAACGGCATATGATCGAACAGTTTCACTGCATCAGATAGATTTCCGCATTTCAAGTACATTGACAGAAGCGAATTCCAAACAACAAGAAGGTTTCGTATATCGTATTGATTGTTATGAAGATCGAAATATTCAAAGTTCTTGATGATGCAAGCATGGAGAGAACACCCGAGACGAAGATACCGTTCTCTTCCACAGATGGAAAGGATGCGACTTATATCTACGTAGTTGAGAACAAACCTGAAATCTCTTGTTTCTTGAGAAGGGTTTGGGGAAATTGGGATTTTGCTTTTGGCTAAGTAAGAAATCGAAGTGTTGAGTGAGTTTGATAGCCATCTTGCTTTCATCCATGAAACACTCACTACTGTCTATCTGAACAGAACAAGAGTTGGAGTAACCGTCTAAACTGTTTAGGCCTAGTTCGGCCCAACTTATATAAGTACTTACTTCAGCTTATAGCTTTATTTTTTTATTTTTTATTTTTTATTTTTTGATAACCGGAGTTTCCAGAAAAAAAAGAAGATATAATACCTTATTATTATACCTATTTTATCCCTATACTTTCATAAGCACTTAAATAAATGTATTTACGAAACGCTATTTATTTCAAGTAAGCAACTTATTGCTGTTGTGAATAAGTGTTCCCATTGAATCACTTATTCAATGAGTGCTTATCCAAAAGCACAAGCCGAGTCAAACGTAGCCTTAGATTGCTAGGCTATAACGCAACCTTAGACTGCCAGGCCTATAGCGCATAACTACACGTTATACGCTTGATAAAAACTTCTAAAAAGCAATTTCAAATGAAGTGCTTAATCAAATGTTGATTCTTTTTAAAGCATTTGCTCCCCTCTCTTCATATTGCATTTGGAAAATCAAATGGGTGACTTAGGCTGTGTTTAGTCAGCCAAAATCCATAAGAAAGGAAAGGAAAACAACATTTCCAATGAATTTGTGTGTTTGGTTAATAGGACAATGTGGGTCCATTAGAAAGTATTTTTTCCCATGTGCCTCGTTTTTTAGTGAAAAGTCTTTCAAACCTTTTCCCTTAAAATAAGGAAAAACAATTAAAAGGAAAGAAAAGTGTTATTTTACTTTCATTTCTATCAGTTTCCGTATAACCAAACACAACCTTAAAGATCATATTCGGCATTGTTTTCTAAAAGGAGAAGCGATTTCTTCATAGTTGATTTGTATGGATTATTTCGTAAAAGCCACTTCAGATGAAAACATAGTTTTTGGTAAATGCCTGCTTAAGAAGTGCTTTTAGGTTTAAAAGATCTTAAAAAAAAAAAAAATAGAGAAATGGTTGTTACAAAATCTTATGAGGATAAGATAGTCACAATAAAAATGTTGCTGAAGTAATCAAATTGATTCCTACAAAAGTAATTTGGAGAATTAGGGAGTCAATTGCTTCAATAGAAGCAACGTTTCAATGAAACGCTTTATTTAGAATTGCTTCTCACATGTGTCTGACAAACGCTTAATGTGTATGGTTAAAACGCTTTTAGGCCCATGAATCACATTCAGGACCCAAAGGAGCAAATAAGTTTTTGGATGTGTTTGGCATTGCTTATTGGAATATGAAACGATTTCTTTAAGGTTAATTTTTATGAAACGCTTCATAAGAACTACTTCAGAGGAAAAAAAGATGTTTGATAAACACCTATTGAAAAAGCGCTTTCACGTTAGATTTGTGAGAATTTTGTGTAGAGTAGAAAATCTATATTCAGTAGGTATTTTGTTCTTGAAGATAACATGGGTAAAATATGTATTTTAAAAGTTTTAAAGGGGCATATAAGACCATAATACATATTTCATTAATTTCAAATTAATTCTCACAAACATGATTTCAGAAGCAGAAAAATAGTAGCTTCAAAAAAATCAACGTTTGGTTGAAGCGATTCTTGAGAAATCGATTTTCACTTGGGTTTACTAAGTGCTTATTTAATTATTTGAAGCGTCTTTGGGGTCAGGAATCACTTCTAGGTCCCGAAGAAGCAATGCCAAACACGCACTTTAATAGCATATCTCATCTTAAGCAATTTTGACAAAGCACTTTATAAGAATCAATTTTAAACATATTGCTTCTCATCATGAATGTGCTATATAGGCGCCGCACATCTTCTACAGTAGAATGGTTATAACCATCCTTACAACACCATTTAGAGTAAGCCACGCAAACAGTGAGGTCTTACTAAAAACCTAAGAGACATATAAACTTAGAACCCATTTTTACTTTGACTTATACCTTAACCGGTAACGGCCATGTTCACATAACACCCGCTAATTGACGTTGTAAATATGACTATAACCATTTTGCAGTAGAGAGGATGGGAAGCCCAACATACAGGCGAGAGGATATAACTGCCCCCTTCATTTTTTAGAAACACTTCTAAAACATATTACAAATTATCCCATGTCAATTTATGTTTTTGCCCTCTCCGCCTAGAGTTTTTTTACCCTAGTAAGAATAAGAGTAAGACGAACAAAATAAGACCTGATTCATGAGATGCTGCAGTCATGACATG
>JAUPMG010000006.1:13862714-13877590 GCA_031762675.1 Pachysandra terminalis | reverse complement strand
ATGATGAAATATAATTCTTTTATTTTTCATCTTATATCTTGGTTTATTATGCTGATCCGCGGTCTATAAATAGATCCTGAAGGTCACACCTCGTGATCCGTGCCATCCCACTTAGGGATCCGTGTCATTGGGTCGGGGGCGTGACACCAGTGAACTTCGGGAATTTGGGACTCAGATAGTCATTAGGATATGGCTTGCTTAACAAAGCAAGAAGATATGGTGGGCAATAGTCCATTTTGACCCATTCAGGATCTTGAGTCTGTGATTTCTTTAGAAGTGACTCTACTTCCTCAAGAGTTGCAAAATGAGGAGTTGAAGATGACGGTACGAGAGATGGTTGGCTGAACAACTGATTGTGATAGAATTGCCTGAGAAGGCAAAATACTAGGACAATTCTCGAAAGTAGGCCTGATTGGTTCCTCTCTCGGGATATTGGTGGTAACAATGGATGGGAATGAAGGGATAACTGATGATGGCAACGATGGTGGTGGTATAAAGTTTTTCTGAGGTGTTGCTCGAGTAGAAGCTGCAGCTTGATGTGCCAACAAAGCCATCATCTCTTGCTGCATAGCTGTCAACGCTTCTAGCATGGCTATGATCATATCCTCAGATGATAGTGACGCGTTTGAAGTAGAAGGTGTTGTTGATGCTATAGCAGCAGTTACAGTTGATGGATCAACTGTGTTAACAGTAGGATCCACAGGAGGATCCTGAGTTCCGGTAGTGTTGACAATAGGTAATTCTGGATCCATTTGACTGATCTAAATTCAAAAAAAAATGAAAGGAAACAAACAAGTTCCCCAGTGGAGTCGCCAAAAATGGTGATGCACAAACCGGTAAATGTACTAAAAAGTCAATTAACCAAATTGGTTTGCACAACAATGGATTCGAATACTTGCTTTCACTGGCCTAAATCAAAGAAGGACCATTCCTGCGAAAGGTTTCGTTTTGGAAATTGATAACAAAGAGAGAAAGAGGTAAGATCTGTCAGGAATGTTCAGAAAGATACTACAAAGCTCATACAGATTTCAGAAAAGAAGATTCCTTAAACAAATACTCTGCAATTCTCAGAGAATGTCAAAATGCTCAGAAATCCAAGCCTTCTTTCTGATGTATCATTGGCCTTTTATAGCCCCATACTCTTTATTGAACCATTTGCAACGATTCATTCAATACACTCAAAATGTTTCATCAATGTATTCAAGCGTTTTGATTTGAATGTTCAAAATGCTTCATCAAAGATCGTAACATTTCAATGAATGTATTCAAAACGTTTGGATAAGTAATGAATATGACATTATAAAATTAATGATACGTTATGTAATGATTCAACTCCTTTAAATGCTACAAGATATTTGAGAATCCTAATAGTACTTATCTCTCTGACCCTCCATTCCTGAAAGTTTGATGTTTATTTCCCCTTATGTTTTAAATGAATAACCTCGAACTCACTAGTTTCGAGGAATAATGGATATCAGGGACTGTTCCCTTATAATTCATAACATTATGTCTTCATAATGATCATTTCGAGTAACTATCTCCAAAATTGATTTCGAGTTATTTATATGATTATCTCGAAAGATGATTCAAAATATGACTTTGAGATAATAATAAATTAGTCATTTCGAGACATCTCGAAAGCTTATCAAAGACTATTTCGAAATACATCATCAAAATAGCATTATGCTGGTAACCACATATGAGATTTTACTTATGATGACGAATTGGCCCTCTCGAGGTGGCTAACCTATATATGCTATATTTGTTGGATATTTCGAAGATTTTCCTTCGAGAATATGGTTTGAAGCCTATCTCAAGTAAAGCTTCAAGTATATTATTAATTTCGAAGTGATTCTCCCGAAATGGGCTTTTCAAAATATACTGTTCTCGAAATATTCTCTCACCGAGGGTGGGCTTTCGAGAAGACATTCAAAATTTCAATTATGCATTATTTAGAATGTATATTTACATAACTGACCTTGCCAGATGTTATATTATTATTGGATTAAATCAATTTTCAAATTGGCTCATCACCAGTATCAACTCAAGAACAAATGGATATCGGTTTGGCTTGGGTTGGTATCTATTATCAACTCAAAAACAAACTGAGAAGAGTAAAGGTTGACTTAATCAAATTCTTCTATCTAAAATTGAATAGAATTGAGATGGAAAATCCTAAATTCAAACCAACCCAATCCAAATTCCAAATTCGGTAACATGATCATGGTCACTTCGTTATCATGATCTCTAGCTTTTATAAGATTCGATCCATGGGCATCATTAGATAATATTGGGTTATCCATAGTTACAATTGCCAAAGTTGTACAATCGTCACGTAGGGCCCGTAAAAACAATGGACGGTCTAGATCAGAGGATGTCCACGTGATGATGTAAATTAGTATGGGACGCACTGCACTAGATCATTAGTAAATCAATGGCCATGTTTGGTTAGCTAGAATCTATAGAAAAGGAAAAGAAAACCAACTTTCTAACAAAATTTGTGCATTTAGTTCATTGGAAAAAAATGAACCCATTAGAAAGTACTTTTTCAAAAATATCTCGTTTTTAGTGAAAAGCCCCTCATACTTTTCCCCTAAATTGAAGAAAAAATGATGGAAAGGAAAGGAAATTACTCTTTTATTTTCCTTTCTATCATTTTCCAACAAACCAAAAGCAATCGGAGATGTTAAATTGTATAAGAAGGAGGCCAAACGTAATTTGCCAAACATGAATAGAATGAGAAAGTTATCAAATTTTTTTCCTTGAGTGACCAGAAATAAACTGTAATAATTTGTGTAGAACTATCTGTAGCCTGTAATAATTGATCGCTGATCAATCAAGTTTTCAAATGATGAAAGTGTAGGAGCTGAAATTTTGAGATTAAAAGATGCCACATGACATGTTCTCACAAGGTGGACTACACTAAGAGATAAGATTCATAAAGTCTAAATAGAATCTTTGACCTTGAGAAAATGGGCCCCATCAAGAATTATTCAAATGCGTTTAGATAATTCTTATAAATTAAATAGCGAATTATCTAACTTAAATCTTGATAATTCTCGTAGGAATTATTTTTAAAGCTAGATAATGTCTACTAAATAAGAAATTATCTTCAAATTATCTACAAGTGGTGGAGATCAAATACAACTCTATCACCTCTACATCTATAACTAGGATATTAGGGTGGTCCTCCCTCATTCTAAAGGGGGGACAGAAGCCAAGCCAAGGAGAAGAAGTGTTGCTCCCCTAAAGCCTGGAAAGTCATCATATTCAAGGAAGAAAGACCAAGGAGAAGAAGCTCTGAAGCGCTATTGGTCTACCGCCTTAAAGACTTGAAGTTCTAAAGCTACATTCAAGCCTGAAGTAAAGTTCTCAATCTCTAAATACGCCCAAAAGCCCAGAGATCTATACCAAAGTTAGAAGCTTTTGATCCACATCTTCCATAAGTCTACAAGCACGAGGATCAAGCCGGAGACTTTGTAATAAATCTCTATGATTTCGTTCGTGAAATCTATCAAGTCTACCACCTTCCTGATTGCTGCAAAGGAGATCAAGGAAGAAAAATCAACCCAAGAAAAAGCTATTGCAACCCTTGGATTGAAGACCCTGAAGAAAAGAATCACATGACCTTTTCTTTCGTACAAAAAAAAAGCCCTAGAGATTGTAATCTCATATTCTTAATTAATACAAATCTTATGTGTTGATTCCTCGATAACAACATTTGTGTGTACAAACTTGGCACCCTCAGTAGGACAGTCTTTGCCTCTCATCTTTTTTATTCATTGTAAGTCTTCCCTAGATCTATGGAATACAAGAAATATATTCATGTCCTGTTAACTAAGGGCATGAATGCAACTGAATATGAGAAGTTGGAACCAAAACGATGAAAGTTGGACTATGGTTACTTGTCGAAAGAAGATAAAGATGGCAACCAAATCAAAGAAAATAAAGTAAAAAACTTCTCCTTGATATGAGCCTAAACTATCTACAATGCTCCTTGATAAGAGCCTAAACTGTCTACAATGCTCCTTCATAGAGCCTAAACTATCTGTCACTCCTTGTCATGTGAGTATAAACTGTATGATAAAAAAGAAAAAAGAAAAAAATTGAGTTTTAACTACGTTTGACTTGATCTTTGTTTGGGTATGTAGGTAACTTGCAAAGGTTCAGTCTCATAAAAAATTGTCTTCAGAAAAATTACACGTGCAAAATCATAAAGTACCATCAAGTCAACAAATTATGATAAACTGTTACAAAGTCAGACCGGCTTAAGCCTTGTTTACTACGAGCACAACAAGTTGTGACAGCAAACAAGCCTCGAGAGAGCATTTGTAGAAGCATATATTTTGAGATCAGAAGATGTCACATGGCATGATCTCACAAGGTGACCTTAAGAAAATGGGCCCCCAAAGAATTATTCAATTAAATTTTGATAATTCTTATAAATGAAATAGAGAATTGTCTAAATTAAATCTTGATAATTCTCATAGAAATTATCTTCAAATGTCGATAATTTCTACTAAATAGTGAATTATTTTTAACTTCTCTACAAGTGATGGAGATCAAATACAACTCTACCAATTTTTTTTTTGATCAGTAAAGAAATAGGTATAGTATTTATATAGATGCATAATAATACAGTGAGAGATTTACATGTATGACTACACTCCCCACCCAAAAAGGATAGTCCACCTAACCAGGCAAGCTACCAGAGCCAAAAAACAACAAACTGAAACAATATGTATTACAGTTCAGCATACCTGAGTGAGAGAAGAAGCTAGGTTGTACTCACTCTAAACAATTATCCCATCCTAATCTGAATGAAGAAAATGATGTAGAACAGAATTCTGGAAACCTGCTTAGCCAAATGAAATAATATGTAATACAACCATATCATCTCTACATCTATAAATAGGATGATCCTCCCTCATTTTAAAGGGGGATGAAACCAAGCCAAGGACAAGAAATGCTGCTCCCCTAGAGCCTGGAAAGTGCAAACTCAAGGAGGAAAGATCAAGGAGAAGAAATTCTGAATCCCTGATGGCTTACCACTTTGAAGACTTGAAGTTCTAAAGCTACATTTAAGCCTGGAGTAAAGCTCTCAATCTCTGCATATGCTCAAAATTTGAGAGATCTACACCAAAGTTGAAACTTTCAGTCCACGTCTTCCGTAAGTCTACAAGCCCAAAGATCAAGCTGAAGACTTCGAAACAAATCCCTACGGTTTCGTTTGTAAAATCATCAAATCTACTACTTTCCTGATAGCTTCAAAGGAGATCAAGGAAGATCAGATTCAGCTAGGGCTGGCAACTTGGCTGGCCGGACCAAGCTCACATAGGGTATTAGGGGTGTTATGCATGCCCAAGCTCGAGACGACCCGATTTTTGGGCCTAAAAATGATGCCCAAGCCCAGTCCCAAATTAATATGAAAAGCCCGATCTCGACCCGATTCTTCTTCTTATTATTTTTATTTTTTCTTATTTTATTAATAACAAATTATTACAATCTTCATAGTCATCAATATTTACAAATATTTATAAATGTTGCTACATATTCTTCACACTTTCAATAAAAAAAAATACAAAAATAAAAATCATAAAATCAATTAGGGACATGATGAAATAACCTTAAATATGTTAAACCTATAGTATTATAAATGCATACAGTAATTAAAATCGGACCAGGCCGAACTTATACATGCCTAGTCCAAGTCCGACCCTAAATACTTCGGACTTCTATAAAAACCGGGCTTGACAAGCCTCCAGGTCCAAAAATCGGGCCTAAGCCCGATTTAAACTGGGTGGGCTCATCAGACCTAAACGGACCGGGCTCAAATTGCTAACCCTAGATTCAACCGAAGAATAAGCTGTTGCAGCCCTTGGATTGACGACCGTGAAGAGAAGAATCAAATGACATCTTCTTTTGTATAAATAAAACCTTTAGAGATTGTGATCTCTTATTTTTAAATCTTTACAAATGGATTTTGTATCTCTAGATTTATTCGTTGATTCCTCAATAACAAAATTTGTGTGTACATGTAGCTATCTAATTGTGCTTTCCCTCTTTGGTCTTCTTCTTTCGACAATGCTTTCTCTCTTGGAACCGTAGAAGAATAACAACCACTTCTTTTCTACGCCATATCAAACATCTTTTATTGGTTGTTGCAATAGTCATTTTTATTACGTGGATGAATTTAGCCAATTCAAAATCATCCATCTATGGATGGCAATGGGTTGGGTTAAACGGGTAACTTGCCCCGCCCTAATGGTTGGGGTTTGGTAACTTGTGAGTCGGGTTAAGGTTTGGCTCAACCTACCTTGAATCCGCCCCGATCTTGCTCCGATCCTGTCCCGTTGCCATTTACTTGTGTTTTAAATATATATGTTATGTTTTAAGTATATATTTTATGTTTTAAATATAGATTTTATGTATAAATCTATATATTATATATTATAAATAAATATATTTAAAACTTAACAAAACATTTATTAGTTACAAATGTTTTCAGAATTGAAACTGGCTAAGAGGCGACCATGGTTTCAAGGATAGGATTGATCAGGTCTGCATCGAGATTAGTCAAGACCGGTCCAATCCCAAACCACGATACAACTATTGTATCAAGTGGCTATGGATAGGATTGGTCCAACCGATATCGGTACAGACCAGCCAATACAGCTGGTCCAACTGATCCAAAGTTTTTTTTTTTAAAAATTTATAAATGGAGCAGTCCAACGTGTACCGACTTGGATCAGTCCGGTACTGACCGGTACTGTCGGTCCGGAGATCGGTACCATCATTCCGGTGACTGGTACCATCGTTCTTACGATCAGTCCGGTCGATCCATTTTTTTTAATGGGCAATTCAACTTTTGTATTGGGCCCAGATCAACCGGTATCGTCGGTCCTGATCGGGATCGGCTGGGACCGGTCCGATCCGTGTTCCCCAGACTTAAAACCTTGGTTCAGGTGACTGGCTCAGGTTAAGCGCCGGCACGCACCTGTGGACGTTAGCACAAGCCATTGGATCCGTTCTACACATCCGAAAATGAAAGAGACGAGCTGTCAATGACATCTCTATCCATAGAAACGACGATGCTTATCTCAGCCGTATACTAGATGCGCAATCCACGTCGGGAAGCGTGCCGAGCTGTTACGCTCTTTTCTCTTCAGACATAAGATCAAACACGAGAGAAACGAAAAACTAGCTTACAGACCACAAGATCAAGAAGTAATATATTCTTTTTTCCGCGAAGATTTCATGGATTCAGTGGCTCAACGTCGCCTGAAAGCAATTCAAGGCCATCTTCGATCCACCGCCGATAATTCGGAGTCGCAACTTCAAACGAACGAGACCGCCGGAGAATTTTTTTCTGGTAATTCCATATGATCCCATTTTTCCTATATTTGTTTTCCTGAAATTTGTTATTTCATGCATCGTATGACACACGTCGAAGCTTATAAAATGGATTTTGGTTGGTTCTGCATTTATGATGCTGTCTGGTGGCTGTAGATTTGTAAAAACTAGGGATTTAATATACGAATTAGTAGGTGTAATGTTCCTTTTTGGGAATATTATAATTTTTTTTTTCTGATTCATCCTCTGGGCCCTCCATTACGTTTTCGCTTGATAGGTTTGTCGAATGGAGCTTTATACGACTTTTTAATCCTTTTATCGTTCTGAACTCGAAGATACGTTCATTTATCCTTCTCTGTAGATGGATGTAAACAGAAAGCGCATTGAAAATTCTGACGCATTTTTTGGTTTAAAGTTGTCAATCCAAGTGGTCCCTTTCTTTCTGATTCTATAGTGTGTGTTTATATTTCTGATTCTGCATTTAATTTCAATATGGAATTGTTTGCAATCGAAGCTAGAAAGCATTTAGTGTAGGATCTTATGTGGTCGAAGTTGGTCAACCTGATAGGACCCATTTTTTTTTTAAAATTTCGTGTCTGATTAAAGTTTGGAATCTGCAGATCACTTCAATATGATACTGTTTGTGATGCCAGCATTGCAATTGGCATGTCCGGTTCTACTAATTCCCTTTTGAAGATTAATCCCTGGCCACTTATCTGTCATTTACCTCCTGATGTGCTTTTTTGTAACCAAATATGTATTGATTTGTCAAAAAGTCTATAATTACGTGTGAGATCCACGAAAAAACATATTTCCATTCATTCCCACAACTCCTTGGTGCTTCATGAGTTCATTATGTATCCTTTGATGGTTTCTGTGAGCTGGTCGGTTGATCTATTAGGGGACTCTTTGGCTTTGGTTTTTGTTTCTTTCTTTTTCCTTATTTTTTTTAATTTTTTAATTTATTATTATTATTATTAGTATTATGGCTGATGTACATATTTTGTGTACTTGGTCATTATCTCTGTAATCCATCTACTTCGTAGTACTGGTCCCAAAAAAAAAAAAAAGAAAAAGAAAAAATTCATTTCCACAACCCTTAAAAAGGGAAGCCCACAAACTCCTGAAAAAATAAAAATAAATAAACACACACACATACACAGGAAAATGCAGGATTATGTTTTGTAATCTCTCATTATATACCAAAAAATCTTTAACCAAAATATTCTTACATCATTTAACTTTCCTGCAGATTCTTGCAATTTCTGAACACCTTCCACCCATATTTCTTGCATGTCACTTTAGATCACTTTTCTTCCATATTACTTCCCTACGAAATTTTCATACTCTTGGCATCCAAACAGAGCCCATGTATGTTTAGGAATGGTATTGTGAAACAGTTAAGCCACCATTATAAACATAAGGTGAAGATTGTATTATAAAAAAAGAATACAAGAGAAACATGTTGAAAAAAATGGGAATAGAAAAATTGATTTTTTGGTAAGCTATTCGTTGTGGAGCAGTGGAGCTATGTTTCCTGTGGATATGAGGGTTCCTTGGATTTGATGTTATTTCCTGGAAAAGTAAATGAAGGGAAGTATTGCGGTTTTGGATGCTGGGTGCAGTTGTTTGGGAGTTAGACGTAGTGCCAATTTAGAACTTGGGGTAGGGTGTATGCTGCATTGATCCTTTCTTTAGTGCTCTTTGAGGGTTGTCTTGAGTGGCAATTTCTCTGTTAAACTGTGGAATATATCCTCTCGGGAACGAACTTATTGAAGGAAGAGCCTTATGGTTCTCCTTATTCTTTTCTCAAAGGTTTGTGCAGAAGCCTTCCAACAGAGACTAAGTTGAAGTCATGGTTACACACACACACACACACACACACACACACACATATTTATGTTTGTGTGTGAATGTATGTATATAGATACTTATATGTCTATCTACTTGTGTGCATGTACAGACACATGACACATGGATAAAGGCAGAGAAGAAAAAAAAGACATGTATAAAGGTGGTTGCAGTTCTGTACACCTCTACATCCTTTGACATTATCACACATCTAGGCATTTGGTGAACTTTTTAGTGAGTTAGGTTCTTTAGGGATACCATATTTGATGTTAGAGTAATTGGCTTTTATAGGCCATTAATCATTTGCGAAAAAGGCGGAACCATTCAAGGTCTTGAACACATACATTATTTGTAATGTATGCAAGGGAAGGATATGGATCGCGGGGATTGGGGTGAAGTTTTTCATGTCTTGTTACTATATTCTATCAAAAACTTGGTTCCGAGACTGGAACTTGACTACTTATGGTCTTAAAGGGTTATGGCAAGTCAATTCTCACTCTTTTCTACTTCCATGACTTAGAGGCGGTGAGCCACAGGCAACCACAGAGGTGTTGAGTCTAATTCAAACCTACCTGTAGTCACTGTGCGGATGACTTGACCTATTATGCCCATGCCGGAGTTCCCATTGCTTCTCCTCCAACTGATTCTGCACAAAAGCTCGAAGCTAACTTCCCAGAAAAAAACTTCAAACTAGAGGGGCAGCTCCAGTATCTGTTCCGGTCGTTCTGGAATCTCCTCTAAAATGAGTTTACCTTTTTTTTATACAACCTATCCCCACAGATTACGAACTGCATGGCTAGTCTCTGAATGGTCCGCTGATCTCTTGGTCTAGCATCGGGAGTTGTTGCTCTCGTACCTATGGGTACAGACTACAGCGGCAGATTCAAGCGCATGAGTTCAGGGGGATCAGTTGAACATGATGTATGCAAGGGAAGGATATGGATCGCGGGGATTGGGGTGAAGTTTGTCAGGTTTTGTTACTATATTCTATCAAAAACTTGGTTCGAAATCTTGTTTGTGTGATATGTATTGATATCTAAGGCCTCAACATGATACCCCTATTGCAGTTTTTGATATGACTGATACAAACATGTAAATGGGAAAAAAAGAAAATAAAAATACGTAATAGAGAAGGGAGAAGAGTGGGCAGATAGATACTTACCTGGTGAGTAGTTTGCTTCCTCTTCTCACTCTCTTTCTTGCTCATTCCTATGCTGCTGTCAAATAAAGATTGGGCTTAGAAAGCCCTTAAGAGTTATTATTTGATACATTGCTAATGTATCATTTAGGTTTTATTTCATACACTGGCAATGTGTCATATACGATACAAATCGGGCTTTAGTAATGTCTTGTTTGATGCACTGCTGGTGTTTTGTACAGGATACACAATTTGGCTCACCACATATGTGTATATATACACGTTTGTGTGTGTGTGTGTATAAATACATTTATGTGTAAGCATGTTTATTTCTATATATATGGTATCATAATTACATGTTATTATATATACAATACAATATATGCAATTACATATATACAAACCATAACTTTATGAATAGTATAATCGATTTTCTTGCCCATGGGTAAAAAAGAACAATATTAAAATTCCTAATGAGAGAAATCTATAGATCTAACGATCAATATTTAAGATCTATGGTTCACTATAACAAATAAGCGGTTAGAATTAATGATCAATGTTCCAAATCATAAATTAAATGCTATGGTTATTAATCAAATTAAATTAATAATTTAAATTATTGATCAATGGTTCAAATTCATAATTCTTAAATCTAATAGTTGACAATAAATATTAATGGTCTAAAGCCCAAATCAATGGTTATGATTATTGACCATTTGCAGATAGACAATTAAAATTATTAGTCAACGGTCCAAACTCATCTGAATTGCGTATTGTGTAAGTATTAAAAATTATGCATTGATAGTTTTGATCGAGCAACTAAGTTAGATCAATAGAAAAAAATCAAATATACTGGTTAACATTATTTATCAACATTCCAAACATTAGGTTTAGGAGAATTCTACCATGCCGAACTCGACATAGTACAGATTGGTTTTGAACAGTTGAGATTTTATATAAAAAAAAATTGATGGCTGTAAATAAAGTTTTCCATTATGCAGAATAGAAAATGTTGGCACTGTAGACTAACTCATAGGTTTAATGCGCCCTTTATAAAATTGATATAAATATTTATGTTTGTATATCAACGGTTGAAATCAGATAATTAGACGAACATTGCATTAAATAGATATGTATAGACAGTTAAGAGTGTATTTGGGATATATCAGTTGTTTTAAATGTGATATAAGTGCTCATATCGTATCTTTCAACTATATCATCAAAGTTGTTGCTTATATATAAATTTGAACAAGTTCTTGTTAAAGTTTCCATGCACATGTATGTAACGGTTTGTTTACATATTGTTATATAACATTTGTATGGGTGTATGGTCTGCAATATATGTTATTTCATCATTCTTTGAGCTTATCTTTGCATCTAAGTGAGTATTGTTATAAGTTTCTTAGAGTTTCCAAAATTTTCATGACCTTTTATGGCGTGTCCAAGTGTATCGATATATTTCCCTGAACATTTCCTTTTTTTCTTTTGAAGGACTAAAATTCATCTACAATACAATATTTTAAGTCGTGGTCGAAAATTCTTGTGTGTTATAGGCTTCAGACTGATGTACAATTTCCTTACTTTTTAAACTGAGATAGTTGGTGAGATGTATATGTAGTGGTGGGATTAACAGCTAGTATTGCAAATAAAATAAGTGGATTGTGGTTTGGGGTGGGGTGGTTGGGTTTGCAGAGTTGGGACTTGGCTGTTTGTTTTTGCATTAGAGTTAATGGATGAGTGAACGGGGACCTTATGTACTTGATAGAGAATGTCTATTTGACAATTTGGACTGGTTGAGTCCTATCAGTTAGCTTGTATCTGCTTAAATTTGTTTCTGTACTATCTTGTTTCTGCTTTACATTTATTTATAAAAATATATTCAAATCAATCGGTCAATCAGCGGTGCCTTTCATGAAATAGTTGGGGCTGGCATACTGATTTACTCTAATGGTGGCTTTGAATTTTGAGCAGTGCAAGGATACAGCGTTGTTCTTCCAGAAAAGTTGCACACAGGAAAGTGGAATGTATACAGGTAAGCTGATTTCTGTCTATTGCTACTTATATGGTGTGCTTTGAACATTGCTTAAGATGTCATTCTTTTATAACAGATCCACACGTTCTCCTTTAAAGCTTGTGAGTAGATTTTCGGATAATCCTGAAATTGGAACTTTGCATGATAATTTTGTGTGAGTATCTTTCTTATCTTCACCATTTACTTGAATATCTTATTCCTAAGTTCCATTATGGTTATTTACTTATTTAAATCTTAAACATACATTACTCTGGTAAATAGGTTGGTGCTATGTTTATACGGTTATACTCCTTAAATTCCGAAGCAGCTATATATGCTTGAAGTGTCCTATACATTGATTTCATTTTGAAGACTTCAATGCGTTATTTTCTATATTTTAAATTTAGGCGTTCGGTTGACACTTTTCGAGATTACAAGTACTTGGGCACACGGATTCGAGTTGATGGAACAGTAGGAGAGTAAGTTTCTGTTATCAATATTAAGATTTTAATTTCTCATTTAAGTTCCCTCTTCCAACTTTATTTGTTCTTTATCCTTGAAGGTACAAATGGATGACATTTGGTGAAGCTGGTACTGCTAGATCAGCAATAGGTTCTGGCTTAGTGTATCGTGGAATACCAAAGGCGAGTATATCACTACCAGTTTTATTTTAAAAGCTTGTAGTCTCTTGTACATTGTTCTTAGGTTTGGCTTACTTGTAAACATCTATATTTTTTATGAAATATTGTGGTGGTACTAGTGATAGAGTAGTTGTGGGGACATGTTCTCACTTTAACCCAATTCTTTTTTATGGTTTCTTCTGGAAAAAGGGAGCTAGCGTTGGACTATATTTTATCAACAGACCTGAGTGGCTCATTGTTGATCATGCTTGCTCAGCATATTCTTACATTTCAGTTCCTTTATACGACACTCTTGGTATGCAGTTGATCATTTGATACAATTTTAGGTGGACTCTTTCTAGCTCTGTAAAGCTTGTATACCTGATGATTGATGTTGTTTATTCTGCAGGGCCAGATGCTGTTAAGTTTATTGTGAATCATGCTGGCGTACAAGCTATTTTTTGTGTGCCAGACACATTGAACATTGTCCGTTTCTCCTTCCTCCTTTCTATCTGCCTTTCCAGATTGTCCATACAGTGTTGCAAGCCTTGAAATTACTAAATCTCTGAAACACATTCTCTTCAAAGGGAAAACTGTTTCATTGTCGTCCATTTATGCGTTGCTTGCCTAAGCTTTTTCCTCATTTTTTCGTTAAACATATATGATGCACACATCTCACATCACTTGTGGGTCAGACGCATATGATTCATGTTTTTTATTTTTAATTAATTTTATTGGACACAGATATTTGTATAACCTGTGATTTAGTTGGAAACATGTATGCCATATGCGTCTAACCTTGTAGCTTTTTGAACTTGGTCACATTTGTCAGTTATTTTAGGGTCACTTAGCACATACTGAAGGACCCATTTTTAGGGTTTGAGTGATCGTGAATTTGGACTTCTTTTATTTGTTTTTTGGGATTCTCTATTGTACTTTGTGAGCAAGTGTTATAATTTCTTGTGTGTTCTTGTTTTGCTGAGTATGGCTCCAGTTATGAGTAGGTTCTTGGAATTAGGATTGGCTTTCATAGGTAAGCAGGTTCGTTTAATCTGTGCTTTATTTTCTCGAGTGAGAGGTTCTTTATATTTGTGAAATCTTCACTGATATAGTGGAAGATTTTGTATCGTCTTTTTTGGTGGACATCGCACTATAGCTCTATTAGGGGTGAACCACATATTCTGGTTCGTTGATTCTCGATATGTATTTTATGTTCTTTTGGTTTCCTTCATGTACATTGGGACCATAGATCTAAAGTCTAAACATCTTTGCATAACAATTAATTATGGAAGGCATGCAATCATGATGCATGACAATTAGTAAAACTTCACTCCTAACACTTTTAATCAAATCAATTAACAAATTTCCTCGTCAACTAGTTTTTTATTAGTAAAAGTTGAGTTCTTATTGATGAATAAAAAGCAGTATGTATAATGCAGTCCCCATCTGGCCGAGAGGCCAAAATAGGAGCTCAAGAAACTACAGACATACATACAGTCAATTCCTTTCCCAGAATAACATCTTCATAGATGGAGACCTCATGAAGCACTTAGCACAGTCAATACTGCCCTTGGTGACATGCAATGATGGGGAAAATCACTGTAACACACAATTAAGAGTTTAGAGGTAAGGAGCAACCCTGTTGGTTTAAACTGTGAGATCATGCATTGCCATTTTAAATAGAACATAACTTTCTTCAGTATTCAGTACCAAAACTAATGAATGATGGTTGGAGAGAGAGAGAGAGAGGGAGAGAGAGAGAGAGAAAGCGCAAAGTCTATTCCAGCTGCGGATCTGATGCAACTCTACTCTCTGTTACTTGGCTCGAATAACATCTTCATAGATGGAGACCTCATGAAGCACTTAGCACAGTCAATACTGCCCTTGGTGACATGCAATGATG
>JAUPMG010000006.1:13823527-13845969 GCA_031762675.1 Pachysandra terminalis | reverse complement strand
GACACCCAAGTTATCAAAAAAAAATTCTTTCCATGTTTTATCTTAGCTATAACTCTCTTCACTTTAGTTACCCTAATTCTTTGAACACTGCAGTTTTGTCATTACCCACATACTATTATCTACTAGCGTAGAGCTCTCTCTATTTCTTCTTTCAGTAATTTTTTGAAGTATCCTCTCCACTTTCTTTGTTCTCTCATCCCTTATTATTATGAACCTCATTTTTAATGTATTGCACATTTTTGCATTTTATACAAGTGGGATGTTGGGGAGGTGGGCTTGGACCGTTGGAGTTGTGAAGTGTACTGTGTGAAAACAATATTTTATAAAGCTGGTGCCGGACGAAACTGGAATTGATATGGGAGTTGGTTTTTGCTGAACTACATGGAAATTTAAGGATTTACGGGGCCAATGAGGGCCAGGGGATTCCCCTACTCCCATATTTTTTTTATCAGATGTCTTGCCTTCTCTCTTAAGGCTTTCTGCCCCTAGCTTCATTATTTGCCCCTCAAACCTATGGGATTAGGAAATACAATCTTTCATTGTGGTGATAATGATGGTTTTAGTCTCTTAGTCTGTTACAGAAGAACCTATAACTGTTACTGCCAATAGTCCAAGTCATGGCAGTGGCACTTATGTGATCTTTATTATGACTGCAGCCCATATGGACACTCCTTAATATGCCAACTCTACCAAAACCACATCAATTCAGTGAGTTGCGCACAAAAATCTCAAATTCTTATGGTTTGAGTTCCATTAGATCAGCTAAAGTTCAAATCCTGGTGATACTACATGCCTTTTGTTCTCTATGTTCCTTCAAAAATCATGACATCGACCTAGCAGCTTTGGTTACCTTGTATAATTTGTACTTAAGTGGGGGAGTTTGTCAAAATGCTAGGAATTGTAATCTGAGTAGATTGCACTACTTGTCATGTCATATGAACTTTCTATCCACTTGTCACGAGAATGAAAGTGGAATGCTCTCATTGACTGATAACCTGATGTTGTCTTCTATGAGGAATTTAAATAGCTTCCTTTGGTTCTGTATTTTATAGCAGTATGTTGTAATATGCAGTAGGGCCCACACTTTTCTTTCTCAAGGAAAATAAATCACTCTCTGATTGGGAATTGATAAAAGTAGGAAGATGGTTCTTGTCAATTAGAAAATGAAAAAGTAGGTATAGAAGGCTTTCGGGAGAACTTTTGTAGAATGATTTCAGCTTATCCCTTTTTGAACGTCCATTGCAAGAACTTTTCCTTCTACTTTTTCTTTTCTTCTTTAAATGGTCAAAGGCTTTAAAGGCTTTCTCTAGTAACAAACGAACAATTTATCACACACACACACACATATATATATATCGTCTCCTTGGCACATAACTAGAGCATGTAATCATTTGCATTGAGGCAATTTTTTTCGCATTTTATTGAAGGGTGCTGTCACTTATGACAGGAAAAAGAACATTTTTAAGTTGGCACAGGGCGAGTACATTGCACCAGAGAAGATTGAGAATGTCTATGCCAAATGCCAATTTATTGCCCAGTGCTTTGTATATGGTAAAGAGATAGGGATTTACATTGTATTCAGGTTGCCCATTTATCTTCTCATTGCTGACTGTATAGTTGTTTTGGTAATAGGTGATAGCCTAAACTCCTGCTTAGTAGCTGTTGTCTCTGTAGACCTAGATGTGTTGAATGCTTGGGCTGCTTCTGAAGGCATCAAGGTGATATATCGGACCTGATTCTTTCCATCTAACTATAGAAAAACACAAACAACATTTATGATTGGTTAACTTGTTGAAGTTTAGACGATCTGTTTTCCCATCATGTTGCATTTAAGAGGTGAATTTGATTTTACCTTTTTGTTTTCCTGACATTAAGTACAAGAATTTTTGAAGTACTTGAATTATAATGAGCAGCTACTAGCTTTACAGGTTTTGCTTTGTATTGCTTTGTAACTGCACTGTCTTGTATTTCTTGGCGGAGGCGAACATTGTACCTACTTGGGGTGAATGTGGTGAAGAATTGTTGAGTTTGTGTGTGTGCGCGCGTGCGCACGTGTAGTTTATGTGTGTGTGCGCTCGTGCTTGTAAGCAGAGTATTTGCCCCTGTATTTTATTCTCACATCCTGACATGCATGCTTGCAGTATGAAAATGTAGAACAACTTTGCAATAATCCAAGAACAAGGAAATCAGTCCAGGCTGACATGGATGCTATAGGAAAAGAAGCCCAGGTAGTCTTCTTCTTCTTTTGGTTAAGAAATAGTCTATTTGCCTCTTAAAAGTTGCAAGCAAATCTTCTTCTTCTTTTGGTTAAATAGTCTATTTCCCTCTTAGAAGTCGCAAGCAATTTTTTTTTTCTCTCTCTCTCCTGCGCAGCTGCGAGGTTTTGAATTTGTAAAAGCTATAACTTTAGTTCCTGAGCCTTTCACCGTAGAGAATGGCCTTCTCACTCCAACATTTAAGGCAAGTATCTGTTTCAGTTAAGAAACTGATGAAAGTGAAAATGCAATGAAAGAGTTATTCTCACTATGCTTTGCTTCTTATTGTCTTCCAGGTCAAGAGACCTCAGGCAAAGGCTTACTTTGCCAATGCAATATCCAAGATGTATGCAGAACTTGCTACGTCCAATCCGTCGCCCATGAAAATGTTGAGCTAAAAGTTTACACAGTACCGATGAATAGAGAATAAAGCCATGCATTTAATCAAGGAGATTGGCCCCCCCACTTGATAATAAAATCACAAAAGGTGAAGAAAGCGAGCGCCTCGTAACCGCCGTTCGATTGTTGAAATTTCATTTATACCAATTTGAAGAGGTTTTGCATGCTCCTCGAGTAGGGAGAGGGATCCTTGAACATCTGAATTTGAGTGATATTGAAGTTGTAACATGGTCTAATTTTATATGTATTATGATTTATTTATTCATTGAAGGTTTGTGTGTTATGGGTTTTGTTTTCCGGTGAGCTGACTTTGATTTTCAATTTAGCAAGGGGATCGCGGTGGCGATGGCACTGCCAAGGATAGAAAGAATCTGTTTTGTGAGAAGTTTTCCATTCTTCTGAGAAGAATTAGGGTTACAACTAGACTTGGCAGTTTCCAAACTGACCCGTCAACCTGCCCGAGTTTTAGCGGATTTGGGTTTTAAGTTTTCGGTCCATGGGTTGAGTTGGGGTTGGGTGTTTTCAACCTGCAAATAAATGGATTAGGTTTGGGTTAACCTGTTTGACCCGTTGGGTTATTATATTATACGTTTTATTATTTAGTATACTTAAAAAAAATTATACCAAATATATATATATATAACCGACAATCTGCCCGAGTTTTAGCGGATTTGGGTTTTAAGTTTTCAGTCCATGGGTTGAGTTGGGGTTGGGTGTTTTCAACTTGCAAATAAACGGGTTAGGTTTGGGTTAACCTGTTTGACCCGTTGGGTTATTATACCATATGCTTTACTATTTAGTATGCCTGAAAAAAATTATACCAAATATATATATTTAGAGCGAGAAGTAAAGTAGTATATTGTAGGTCATATTACATTATTATTGTTTACATGGGATTAAACAAGATTATAAAAAAAAATGAGTATTAAATTATAATATTATTGCAATTTGTAATCAGGTTTATTATACGAGACATTAGATGAAGTATTTAAAAATAAACAATAAAAAAATTTAGTAAAATTAAATGTGTCAGACGGGTTAAAATGGTTTGGGTGTGAGTTTTATTGTTTCAACTCGTTTATTAAACGGACGGGTTTAGGTTGAGTGCTAAGCCGTTAATACCTCCTATCAAGTTGACCAGAACCAGCCCAATTGTCACATCTAGTTACAACTTGTATCTCCAACCCATGGGCTTCGTTTTGTTCGGCCCACAGGATTCCTTAAGTCTCTCGTCCATTGGATCTAGAGATTAGTGTAATTAGTACTTTTTTCTGAATATGAGTCATTAACTCTGTTGAACCATTTGATATAGCATTGTTATACCGTTTTCTAACAATTTGAGCTTTTAGAGTAATTGGTATTTAACATAGTATTAGAGCAGGAGGTCAAGTGATCGAATCCTAGGGGTGTTATAGTGTATGTTTGTCTCAGTTGCCCTGTTTTCTCCCAAGGATGTATTGTTCCCGTCCAAAGCCCGCACGTGTGGGAGGGTGTTGAACCATTTGATATTTGTATCGTTCTCTAACAGCTTGAGCTTTTAGAGTAATTGGCGTTAACGATCTCTAATAGGAATAGATAAATTTAGCAAACAATCTTCATACAGTTTTCTCCCAAGGAAGTATTGTTCTTGTCCAGAGCCCGCACGTGCGGGAGGGTGTTGAACCATTTGATATAACATTGTTGTATTGTTCCCTAACAGCTTGGGCTTTTAGAATAATTGGCATTTAACAATCTCTAATAGGAATAGATAAATTTAGCAAACAATCTCCATATGAACTGGTTTAATAACTCTCTAGTGTCTATGGTTTCAAGGATCGGTGTGGATCAGATCGGATCGGCCAGGACCGGTCCGATCCTAAGCCATGATACAACTATTGTATCAAGTGGCTTTGGATCGGACCGATCTAGCCAATACCGATACGGATTGGCCAATCCGGTCCAATCCATTTTTTTTTTCAATTACCTTTGGATCGGATCGATCCAACCGATACCGATACGGATCGACCGATCCAATGACTGAATCGAACTGATCCAAATATATATATAACGATCCAAAAGTTCGGACCAGAATCGGCCAATCCAGTATCGGATCGGAGATCCAGATCAGAATTGGGATCCTAGGACCGGTTCGATCCAGGATCCCGAAAATAAAAACCTTGCTAGTGTCTCCTAAAATCCAAATAAAGCAATAAAAGCATGTATGAAGGAAAAAACTGCTATGGATTTTGTATTTCAAATCAAAATTTTACTGTTAACCTGAGAGCGAGACTGGGTGTTATTGGGTTAAAACAATGAAGAGAAGCTTCATAGTGGCTTTCCTACAAACAATGTTCCAGGGTCCCAGCATTTGCTGTCATATTAAGGCTGTGTTTGGCCGGGATTCTATAAGTACTTATTGCAGCTTATAACTTATATAAGCTTTTTTTTTTTAAATTAAATGTGTTTGGTAGTGCTTATGGGTAAGTGCTTACCCATAAGCACTAGAGGAAGGCTACCCATAAGGAGAAGCTGCTGGGGAGCAGCCTCTTCCAAGCTCTCATGGGTTAAGTTATTTCACAACTTTAATAATATTTTTATAATACCTATTTTACCCCTAAACTTTCATAAGCACTTAAATAAATGTATTTATCAAACGCTATTTTTTTCAAATAAGCAGTTTATTGTTGCTGTGGATAAGTACTTCTATTGAGCAACTTATCCAATAAGTGCTTATCCATAAGCATAAGCCAAGACAGCCTAAATCCTCTCTCTCTCTCTCAATAAATGCCAAATGGGTCAAACGCATCTACCTGAAAACTCCATCCAAGACAAACTTCACCAGGTCCACCAAGGAGTATTATATATATATATATATATATATATATATATATATATATAGATATGCAGTGTGATATTTGTTATGTAAATAATTCAACGAATCTAATTATGTTAAGAGTAAGCCCCAAAGGATATTTTGCAAATTTACAATCCTCCAAATATGGACCCTACACGTGGGGCACGTGCAAGGAAGGTGAGTGAGTCTGACCAGGAGATCTCCTAAGTCAAATTTCAACCTAAGATGAAGATCATGACCATTCAATCTATCATATACCACATAATAGTCAAAGTCTCAACTCTCAAAGAAGAAAAGAGAGGTAGTTAATTTGTCCAATGAGCTATTTAAATTTGCTTAATTAAATCATCCACATGAGACCCACGACTCGTGAGCTCAATGCAGCATGTGTGACACGTGTCTTCATCATAAAAAAAACCAAATCAGCAGATCCTAAGTCCTGATGCTTGGATTCTATAACCCATAACCCCACAATTCTCAAGATCTCGAGCCAAACTGTTAATGGCAAAGCTAAAAGAGAGAGAGAGAGAGATTAAACTATATACAATTAGAATAAGGAATGGTGCGAAAAACAAAAGTGTGAATATCAGTATATAGTTTTGCAATAAATCTTAGTATCTCGTGACACTGCCCAAGTGATTGTGTGATTCCCCACTTGCTTTTTTTTAAATGCCAATTTCTTCTTTCTCCACAGACACAAACAAACAAAACCCTTAACTATTTGTTTCTCAAAACCCTATTCTTTTAGTCTTTTTTGATGGTGTTATATGTCCATTGTCTTTACTTTATCATATACACAACAATACAACAATATGATACAGTTTATAAAAAAAAAAAAAAAACAATATGATACATACATACATACATACACACACACACACATATATATATATATATATAAAAGGGGTGCAACTTGGATTGGGCTAACCCAAACCCAAACCGAATCAACCTAACTTTGGATCAGTTTGAGTTGGGTTTTATATTACTTTGGATCTATTTTAGATTGAAAAAGACCAACCCAAATTAATTCAGTTCGGTTTTGGATTAGGGTTTCGAGTAACCTGTCCCAATTCAAAACCCAAACCAAATTAACAGGGTTATATATATATATATATATTAGAAGTATGTAAATTTTAGAATTTAAGGATTTATAAAAATCTCTCTAAATTTTTGTTATTTCTAAATAAGCTCCTTGCTATATTTTGGTTCAGTTTTGGGAAATCCAATCTAACCCAAAACCTAAACCAAATTAATCTGGTTAATAATATACATATAATATATACCGACTTAATCCGATTAATAATATACATATACTATACATAATAATATATTATATGTATTAGAAGTATGTAAATTTTAGAATGTAAGGGTTTGCAAAAACCCCTCTAAGCTTCTATAATTTCTAAATAATTTCCTTTCTATAAAAGCCAAGGGGATCATTCAATATTAGCTTCAAGAAGATGAGTTAGGGCTTTTCTTTTCACAATTCACAATACTTACCATTTTGGCCGTGACTAAAGCTGTGCTTATCAGTCTGAATTAACCAGATCCAAATTAATCCGAAATTGCAATTTGGATTGGATTTAGGGTTTACAAAATAAAATCGATTTGGTGTTTGTGTTTCATTGTTCGAGTTTCAAATCGGGTTGGGTTGTGTTTGGGTTGACCTTCAACAAGGTCAGTTTGGAAATGAGTTGGGTTGACTTGACCCAAACCGAACCGAGTTGCGCTCCTAAATTATATATATATATATATATGGAAGAAAAAGTTTGGATAACCATAAAATAACTGTGATGACAGTCATATACAGCTCCTTAATTTGCTAGTTCTGTGTAGTGGGAAGAAGACAAAAGAGGTGAAATGGATGGAGAGATTTAATTAAAAAAATGAAAGGAGACGGGATCTTATCAACAATCCAAGATACACACACAGACAAAATTACATAAAGAAAGGAGAGAGAAATAGTATAATACACACGTGTGCATGATCTGGAGACACGGCTTCATGGGTGGGTGAGATTGGTGTTTTTTTGGCATCTGGGTTTGTAACATGAGAAACCCAATATGGATATCGACTCTGTACTCCGTAGAGCTGGTAATGTCTGATCAATCCGCCGACCCGGTCCGAGTCAATCCGACTAAACGGGTCAGTATGACCCGTTTATTAAATGAGCTGTGTTCGATTTTAGGTTTTGTTGACCCGTTGGTTTTTTTTTTTTCCTGTTGACCGTTTAATGTAGGTTTTTTTTTTTCCTCTTTAATTTAGTATTTTATTATTTTTATATTTCATAGGTTAAAATATATTTTTAATGTTAAATAAAATTTTTATAATATTTATTAAAAATATAATGTTAAATAGGTGAAGTGAATTATTCATTATTTTATTAATTTAAAATTTAAACGGATTGACGGGTTGGATTCAGGTCTGTGTTTTCCTGATCCGTTAGTAAACGAGTCAAACCAGACCAACTCGTTTAAATCCCAAACCAGTTACAACCCGACCCATTGCCACCTCAACTTTATAGAGAACTAGTAATTAAGTTTGGACATGGATTGAGGTAAAAAAAAAGTACAAAAGTAGGAAGGAAGGAAACCATCAAGAAAGTGTGTTTTGTTGGGCGGAGTTGTATTGCTTAGAAATCAGATCTTCAAGTACAAGTTCTATACTTGGAAGCTTGATGGAAAGGAAAGCTAGCTAATTAATTTGCATCATGTATGTGCATGGTTTATTTTGTTATTTATTGGGGTTTTTGTCTTTGATTTAATATTAATTAATATGGGTTTTGCTTAATTTTATTATTATTACTTTTTTATATTTGGGTATCTGAAAGTTTAAGGAAGCATCATGGTTGCAGTTAAGAACTGTTAATATAAGTGGATCATAAAAAGATTAAAGCAGGGTCTATGCTTAGGCAAGCAGACATGGAACATGATTCTTAGAGAAAAACTTGGGTCTTAATCAAATGGGCTTTTTGGTTGGTTGGCCCACCATAACACTACTTGAAGTACCTTACACTACTTACTAGATTAGGGTTGTAATCGAGCCGAGCTGAGTCGATCATAGTTTTGTCCAACTCAGCATGGACTCATAAACCTTGAGCAAGGCTTAGGCTTAGCTCAGGTTCATTAAAATTTTTAGAGCTCGAGCTCTGTTCAAACTCTTTAAAATATTTTGGGTTCAGACTCAGTTCGTAAATGGCTTGGCTTGCAAAGACGCTTAGTCTAATCCAAATGCATCAGTATTATAATTGATGATTGTTATTTTATAAAATATAACATATTAATATATATGTTTCATATTAAGATATAATATAAGATATAAAAATATGGATGTATAATTTTATATAATATAATCACAGCTTATTTATCAAATATATATATATGAATGTATAATTTTATATATGAATTGAACCGAGCTTTGACCAAGTCGAGCCTAGCCAAGCTCAGTTCAAGCTCGTTAAGATAAATAATGAGCATTTTGTTGGGGTGCAAGCTTAACTCAGAAGCCTAATTATAGAGCTCAAGCTCGGCTCATACGAATTGAGCCTGAGCAGAGTTAGCTCGGCTTGTTGAAAGTCCTAACTACTAACTAATCTCTCTCTCTAAGTTTGCATGTTAACTTGGGTCTTAATCCATTACTTGGTCGTCCTCAAAGGGATGTTGCCGATCAACCACTTAATGTGTCAAACCTCTTTCATAATGCCAAGGGTCTTAATCATCTTAGAGTGGCCGACCCACCACTTAGTACTCTCTCTCTCTCCACTTAAATTTCAAAAAGCTCTATTCTTTTTAACACGCCTTAGCAGTAGAAGCTTTGCTTCTGCTTTCCCAAAAGAAGAAGAGCAAACATCCTTGCTCTACAATATAAACATAGAAAAGACCCCAATATGTTAGAGAAAAGCCTACAAATCAAAAGACATATCCTACTCTTCTTAGCCTCTTGATTTTTTATTTTTTATTTTTCATTTTTTTTGGGTAAATTCTAATACTTGAACATGACAAAGGAAAAAAGATTAAAACTATGAGGATCTGTAGGCTACATCTAGAGTGGGTTAGGTGCACTTTTACATGCTTCACAGTTTCCAACTATAATCATAATATTATCAAAAGAAAAAAAAAAAAAAAAAAACAGAACTTTATAATCCAAATAGATGCCATGCCTTACCTAGACCTAGCCATATGCGTGATCTTCTCTGTTTTGTTTCACACGTACGAAAACAAGGATTAATTCCACTTACATCCCTCATATTTTTTATAACTACAAACACACCTCTTATATCTTCTGATATTTTATTTATACTCTTTGAGGTTTTATACTATATTACATAGATCAACCTTTTGTAAACTTTCTGTTTTATCATTTGACAAAAAAGTTTAATGTTATTTAATTTTTATAATTAATGGACCATATTATCCTTGAACTAAAGACAGATACCAAAAAATATATGAATGCTCTTTATTAAAAATATAAATATTTATTTCTCATCTCTTATTAATGTTAGCCTTACACTCTTTTTCTATAAAATCTTTTTATCTACGTGTAATTTTGTAGATCTCAACTGAACACTCCTTTTATCAAAACGAACTTAAAATGAAAACAAAAAACAAAACAGGCTAGTTTTTGGGTGGGTCCAACATAATGAGTTTTCATGATATGGGACCCGCGGATCTAGACCCAGGAACGACCTAAGATTTGACAGGACCCGATATTCTCGGGTCTACGTGGTGTCAATTTACAACCAGGTCAACATCCCACGTGGGTCTTAAAAGAGCCAATCACATTAGCCGGCTCATAGAGTTTTTCTTACTGATTTCTTTAAATTTGGGCTTAAAGGCTCATAGTGTTTTTCTTACTGATTTCTTTAAATTTGGGCTTAAACGATGGACCCGCTGTAGGCTTTGGCCACATGCTTGCGTGGATTTATTTAAACCTTATCCCTAACCGATTTATTTCCTTTTTTTTTTCTCCTTTTTCTTTATTTTTATTTATACCCTTTTCCGGGTTTAATTCTGTACTTGAAGTTTGTCTTTAAAGAACTTAAGTATCTACCACCGACACTTCAAAAATCATAAAAAATAATAATAATTTAGAAACAGGATTTTTTATTTTTATTTTTCTTTTTAAAATGATCTGAGACAGAGAGACAGTTACAGTAAATCTAGGCTGATTACAAAATAAAATAAAATAAAATAAAGGGTTAATCTTAAAAAGAAAAAAAAACAAGGCTGAATTAACGGACGGTGGCGGTTTCTTTGGATGGGCTCGGCGGTAGACTACTCTTCCCTGAAGCAACGAGACGCTGCACAAAGCCTTCTATCCTCTGACCGTTAGTCTCCGTCAGTAACCGCTTCCCGCCAAACGGCAAAGACTCCACTCCTTTTGCCCTCAATACATCCTCCACTGACGGCTCCGTTTTTTCTGTTAAGAAAGCCTGTATCATTCATTAATGCCGTCATTAGTTTACATTAACTCCGTGATTAACGAAACCTGATTGAAATTAAATCAATTAAATTAAAAAATTACAAAAAAAAAATGGATACCTGAATTCTCACGTAGTCCGTACGATTCGAACAAAAGGCGTTCCCGAGCATCTGGTCGACGGTCTCCGAGACGCCGTCAAGAGCAATGTCAACGACAGTGGACGTCGAGCAATCTCCGTTTCGCTGCCGTTGCCGGCGAGACAGGCTACTCGTCGGTCCGTTGCCTAATGAGAGAACGAGCAAGTTCTCGACGCCGTGAACCAACGGGAAGTCTCGTTTGTTATGTAAGACGTGAGTGACAGCGGCGGCAGCCGGATTGTTCATGACGAGACCTCCGTCGATCGCCGAGCAAGACGTTTTTCCGTCAACGGACGTTAACGGAAACGGTTTGAACAGGCTCGGAGTGGCCGACGTGGCACGGCAAACCTTCCAAAGCTCGAAATCGAAGCTCAGTGATTCCAAAGCGTCGGCGCGTGAGAAAACGAACGGAGCAGAGCTGTTCAGATCGTAGCAAGGAACGAGAAGAGGCTTACAAGTGTCCTTCAATGTCAAGATCTTACCGTCTTCTCTGCGCAACGCCTCTTTCAACACCTTATCGATGCTCTTACCGGAGAACCTCCGCCGCGGACGGAGAATCCCTACGTGCTTGATCTTGAACATCTCCGAGTGTTTTTCCGTCACAAACCTAACAGCCTCTCTTGCGGTGAACAGCGGACGGCCATTTCCATCGTCGGCGACCAGCATTGCAGCAAAAACAGCGCCGATTCCAGTACCGGCAACGACGTCGAAGAAATCAACGATCCGAGCGTTGGAATCGCCTGTTTTGGATTGGATCTGGTTCTCGAGATGGATTAAGGATGCTCCAGTGATGATGCCTTTGGTTCCGCCACCGTCGATGCTGAGAATTCTCGTTTTCTTGCCCTCGAAATTCGAAAGCCACTTCTGCTCCAGTTTCGAAAAGATCTCCAACGTTATCTTACTAAGCTCCATTTGTCTCCAATTGCAAAGAAGAAAGATCTCTCTTGCTTCGGTTCTTGATACTGATGCAGAGAGACTTGTAGTTCTGAGATAGAATTTGTTAGAAAGAAAGGGAAAGATCACGCTTTCTTCCTGAGAAGCATTAATGGCGGAAAGCTTCTTCTCTCTCTAACAGTGCGAGTCAGTTCTTCTCTCTGCAGACTGAGATAAAACCAGTTGTAAGAGCTCTTGGTTCTTTTCGGTCATTTATATACGCGATTCTCTGTACTGTGATCCATTTCCTTCCGCTTTCTCTTTCTCTATTTTTTTATTTTTATTTTTTATTCTCAGTTTATTAATTAATTGTGTTTTTTTCATTATTTTGACACGTGTAGGGTTCCTCTGACTCGCGCACGTGTATTTTGCGCCGTCTGATTGGTTGAAGACTCGCGTGGTGCTTTGGTTTGTTGACTAGTTTGGCGCGTGATTTTAATTACTCGTTCAAGACTTCAAGGTTATTTATGTATTTTGGCTCATAGTTAGTCCTACGGTATTAACCAGTGTTTTTCCACAAGTCGGGATGTTCTAAAACCGGGCCTGCACTTTTGTGAGGACTTTACGCCAGAAGGTTAGGACCCAATTAGCCAGTGAGATGTCTTGTGTCAGGCGGGTTCAAATCTTTTGGGCTAAGCTAACCCAGCTCAACTTTATGCCACCTCTTTAGTTAAGACCTGGTCCGTCTTCATCTATCCTGTCTGATGAAACCCAACAGCATAAGTCATTAGCGGTTCACTCCATTGAGTTTAAACGGGCAACCCGCTCCGTTCCTGATGGTTGGGGTTTGGTAACCTGCAAGTCTGGTTTCGAGCGCATCTGGATTTGGCTCAACCCGTTTCATTGTCATACACATATTTTATGCATAATAATATATTTATATTTAAAAAATTAAAGATTTAACTTAAACAACATTTATAAAGAACCTTACAACAGGGTCGAGCATGCTTCATCTCGCTACCGCCCTCATAGATTTAAAAGCGGGTTTGGTATTAAAAGACTCGTGTAAGGTCGGATTAGGGTTTGTCAAAATTACCCGCATGAACCCAACCATTGTCATCCCTATTTGAGCTATTGGCTAGTATGTCACAAGTTATGAAATACGAACACAAGACAAGAAAATCGCAATTAAATGCGATTTTGAGTCGTTGGTTAATGTATTTTAGGCAGGCTTTGATTTGGCTTGTGCTTTTGGATAAGTATTCATTGGATAAGTGAGTTAATGAGAGCACTTATGCACATCAACAATAAGTTGCTTTCTTGAAAAAAATAGTGCTTGGTAAATACATTTATTTAAGTGCTTACAAAAGTTTGGGGGTAAAATAGATATTATGAAAATATTACTAATGTTTAACAATAGCTTTTGGCATACGTAATGGGAGAAGCTGTTGAGAGCAACTTCTCTTTACGGGTAACCTTTCTCTACTGCTTATGGGTAAGCACTTACTCATTAGTACAAGTGATTATTTTCGCTTATAGCTTATTAAAACTCTTTTTAAAATTAAAAGTGTGTTTAGTAACACCTAATGGGTAAGTGCTTACCCATAAGCAGTAAAAGCAGGCCATTCATAAGGAGAAGGTGTTGAGAACAACTTCTTTTACCACTTATGCGGGAAGCTATTTTTACACTTTAGCAATGTTTTCATAATATCTATTCTACCCATAAACTTGTATAAAAACTTAAATAAATGTTATTTCTAAACTTTAATATTATTTTTATAATACTTATTTTCCCCTTAAACTTTCATAAGCAATTAAATAAATGTCGTGGATAAGTGCTTCAATTGAGCCACTTATCCAATGAGTGCTTATCCAAAAGCACAAGCCGGCCCAAACGCAGCCTTAGCCCGGTTAAAAGTGAGTGGGCTCATTGAACCTAAATGGGGCGGGCTTAAACCATCCCTAGTCACAACAGTTGGATCAAAACTGCACTACATTGTTTCCTTTAAAACACACTGATCCGGAGTATCACACGATCATCAATCGGGTCAACAAAATTCATGATCAAAACATCCTAGCCGTCAGTTCTCAATAGAGATCATGATACATGCGGCATCTAATAGAGATCATGATCTTCACTCGGGTCAAAAAATAAAAATGTGGGCTCAATAGAGATCATTATAAATGGGAATCATCACGAAGCGTAGAAGGATATCTATAGTGCTCCATAAATCCTAGCAGTAGGAGATATAAACCCAAGTAATACTTCGTCACGAAGACAAAACGGTAAACGGACTCAACAAATACAGGTAAGAGAGAGAGAGAGTCTCGAACCTACGCAACGCAACAGTCAGACCCATAAACCCAATTCTTACCTTCTCTTCTTCGTTGGTCTTTCTCTGTCTCTCCTCTCTATCTGTTAGATATCCGAAGCTATGATTCAGAGATTTCAGAAATATGCGGCATCGAAAACTCTTGATTGATCTTATTCAGGAAGAGATTTTGCAGCTTAGGGCTTTCTCCGAATTCAGGATTCATTGATTGAAGCTTGCACTCTTCTTCTCTTGGTGATTGGATTTGAATCATGCTATCCAACCATGTCGTGAACGGCATCGAGACGGCGAAGCTCGTTTGGTCCCGATTGCCGAACTCGGAGGAAGCTGAAGTAGATGGGTTGGACTCGAGTAAAAGAGATGGTTGCGCCGTCGAGAGTCTCGACTATGAAGTCATTGAGAATTTTGCTTATAGGGAGGAACAGGTTCGATTCATTTTTTTTAAATTTTATTTTGGGACCAATTATGTGAGAAGTGATGCTGAAATTATATATTTTCCTTTCTTGATATTTTTCCGTTTTTTTTTTCGCATGATCAGAAGCAGAGAGGAAAGCTGTACGTTGGATATTATGTCGGGTTGAAATGGTTCTTGTCATTGCTCATTGGTATCGGTAAGCGGACAAACTTCCTTGTTGTAGATTTAGGTTTTCTTTTTCCTCGATTTTTGCTTCCTTTTGGATTTTTTTAATTTTTATATTTATTTTTTAATTACATCTCTTGCTATTATCTTCCTTAATCACTTTAAGTCTGTACTTTTGACGTGAGAATCTAGATAAGCCATTTTAAGTCGGTTTGTTTCAGTTTATTTGGATTTAATAAACATGAAGTTTTATGCTGAAATAGAGTTCATACATTGAGAAAAGACTCAATCCCATGTAGACCAATGTGGGAATTGATAAGGTTGTTATTTAGCTTATAGGGTTTTGGGGGAGTGCCAAATAATTCCGCTTTATTTTTCATTGGCGTCTCATTTTAGTGGCTTAAGCTAGCTTTTGTAGCAGTGCATTGAGGAGTAACCAAATACATCTAACCTATTTAAAAAACCTATATGCAACCAGGGAAAGAAAATTAAGGATGATGGAGTAGTGTATTAGAGATCACCCTATTCAAAATTAGGATGGACTTCAGTTGAATTTTGTACATGATTTTTCTTTAAATGTTTCTTAAAATTCTTTAATGGGCACTTAGGCGCGATTGTATGGTGCTTTTCCGGGAATTCCATATCTTTGATAGTCCTCTATTTTACCATTATGTTCAATTCATGTTAGAATGTGGTTCACATATCCTCTTTGGTCCAAAACTTGGTGGGGAATATGATGCTATTTTTGTCCGAGTCCTCGTCTTTTCGTGCTCTCTTCTAATAAGAATGCTAGGTTATAGACATTCTATCCTAGTCCACTGAAGGATTGGCGTGGACCTTCCTTTGAGATGAGACTCTGGACTAGCTAGTTTGGTTGAGATGGTCACTTGTTTGACCGCTTGAAGGATGAATTTATTGATCCCACCATCTTAGATTCATATATTTGCGCCCTGATCCCTAAGGTTTTTCTCCACTAGGTCTTTTTTCCATTTGATTCGTAGACTTGTGGTTGAGATTTTCCCAATACACCTTTCTCTAATTGTTTTGTTTGGAATCCAATTTTTCTTCCTAGGATTAAGACTTTTATTTGGACCTCATCCCTACACAAAAACAATACCGACGATACTCTCCAGAAAAGTAGAAGATACTTGACTGTCTCCTCAAGTCTAGGTGATGCCTACAGACATTGTTCAGTTGCTAGTTTAGCGGAGTTTCTCAGGCTTAGGATGGTAAGTTGACTTACCGGGCTCTCTTCCATGCCATTCTATGTGTTCTATGGGGTGAGAAAAACCAGAGGATCTTTGAGAGATGAAGATCCGAGATCTATTATATGGTAGAGTTAAATGATGTATCCGTTGGCTTCTTCGGCTTGCCTAACCTCATTTTTTTGGGGAGGTATTGATTTCTAATGCATTTACAGAGTGGGTTATTGTTGCTTTCTCTTCTCCTTTTTGTGAGTTTTTTCAGGCTTCATTGGAAACCACCAAGGAAGGGGATGATAAAACCTAGTTTTGATATTTTCTCTTTGGGGAATCCGGGATTGTCTGGTGTAGAAGGTAATTTTAGGTATCATACGGATGCATCCATAAAGAGGGAAATATTGATGTGGATGTTGCTGATAGAATTAGAGCTGGATGGCTTTGGTGGAGAAGTGCTTCTAGAGTGTTATGCGACCAACGTGTTCCACTCAAATTAAAAGGAAAAATTTATAGGACAACCATTAGTCCTGCTATGATCTATTAATCAGAATGTTGGGCAACAATGAAGCAACATATGCATAGAATGAATGTTGCTGAGACGAGAATGTTGAGATGGATGTGTGGGAAGACTATGAAAGATAAGTTGAGGAATGAACACATTCGATGTTGTTTAGGTGCAGCTCAATTAAGAGACAAGATAAAGGAAAGTGGGTTAAGTTGGTTTGGGCATGTATAGTGAAGACCTAGGGAAGCAACTGTGAGAAGGTGTGAGAGAGAAATCATTGAAGGTTCTAAGAGGGGGAGAGGAAGACCCAAAAGAACTTGGATGTAGTCAATCAAAAAGGATTTGCATACATGTAATTTGACTGAAGATATGGTTTTTGACAGATTAGGATGGAGGAGCAGGATTCATGTTTCTGACCCCACCTAGTTGGGATACGGCATATGAAGATGACGATGATGACACGGGAAGTATCCTTCATGCTTTCTGCAGGGAGAAATGCGACTGCGACACCGAGGTATATGCTTCATTCACAAGATTGAAGGAAGCAAAGGCTCTGGGCTTTGAGATGTGCTGGTGATAGAAAATGACTCTTTCATGGTTATCTCTTGGGTTTCTAGTCACTTTACATGCTCTTGGAAGCTGGTTAATTTAGTTGCTTTGGCTGGGTTACAGATTAATGGGATGAAAGCCTCATTCCCTCACATTATTAGTATCACTAATGACTTAGAGGACAAGCTGACCAAGGATGGGGCTGAGAGAGAGGATAATTTTTTTTTTTTTTGGTATTGCCAAGGAAGAGATGCTGTATAGAGGTTTTGATATAGTTGCAATGGTTTTGATTTTGATTTTTGATTTTTTTCTTTCTTCTTTTGGCCCTTAACTTTAGGCTTTTGGTATCAGGTTATTTTCTCCATTCTTTTTCTCAACTTAATATTATACTTCATTGTTCATAAAAAATGCAAAATAGATGAGTAGTAGCTGCCAAGAGCTTTCAAAAAAGATGAGTACTAGAGGAGAGACAAGCTATTTAGCTAACAAACTTTGCTCAAAATACTTATCAATGTGGATGGAAGATTGGAAACCTTGTATTCGGTGTTTTATCTTTGATTACAGCTGACTAGTTGTTGTTGTTGTTGTTATTTATTTATTGGGTATTTTTGGTTCCTCTCAGGCACTGGATTAGCTGCTGTTTGTCTTAATATTGCTGTTGAAAACTTTGCTGGATGGAAGTTTGCAGCAACATTTTCGATAATACAAAGCTCATATTTGGCGGGATTTGTGGTGTACATATTGATCAACTTGGGTTTAGTCTTTTCTTCTGTGTTTATAGTCACAAAATTTGCACCAGCAGCAGCAGGATCTGGTATTCCTGAAATTAAGGGTTATTTGAATGGTAAGCTGTATTTTTTATCATTCATTTTTTCATCTTTCTAGTACTATGTAATTTGAGAGAATTTTGATAGTTACATAAGTGTGCAGGAATTGATACTCACGGTATCCTTCTTTTCAGAACATTAATTGGAAAGGTGTGACTACTATTTTAGGGTCTTCTGTTTTTCATTGAGTTTTGTGTCATCTGGATTTTTCACTTTGTTTTTTTCTGGGACTGTTTGCAGATATTTGGGAGCATTGGTTCGGTTGGAGGTGGACTTGCCCTTGGCAAAGAAGGCCCTCTTGTTCACATTGGTGCTTGTATTGCTTCTCTGCTCGGACAAGTATGCACCTCCATCTTGAAATGATTAAATGTCTTGTAAACAGTAATACATATAAAATGTTGTTTATCTTATGTCCTTTACCTGGGGAGTATTTAAGCTAGGGTTTCTGTTTCTCTTTATCTGTAAGCGAACTTATAATTGGCAGACTCCATAAAATGCCGAGTAATAGAAGTATAGTGATACCAATCAACAATCCGCAGACAAAACAATTCGTTATTCCAACTAGTGGGCGTAAATTATATATATAGAATATTATATTTAATATTTTTGCTACACTTATATGTGCATTTCTTGGTTTGTACTTGAAGGAAGCTACAACTTTCCTTTGGTGCATCATCATTTTTGTTTATTTATTCTAAGAAGAAAAGTATCATTGTTGCTTAATCATTGCTGGTACATATTACTCTTCTTGTACATATTTGTTCTCTGGTTACTAATTATGTTGAACTTCCAACTTACAAGTAAACATTAACTTTATTCTGTCACAGAGTGCTATGCGTCTATTATATTGTTCGTTATCTTTATTACTTGTTTCTGTTCTTTCAAGCCTCTACTTTTCATTTTTATGCTATAAATAAATTCAGGGTGGATCAACAAAGTATCATCTGAATTCGGGTTGGCCACAAGTGTTCAAAAGTGATCGAGATCGCCGTGATCTTGTGAGTAACTTATGGTGCATTGTCTATTAAAGCAGCTACTTATTATGGATATTTGGAGATCTTTTCTTATCTTCTCAACCAGCTTGCTTTCTACGTGTAAATCTTTGCACATTGCTTAAGTTGAATGTGGTAATCTTGTTCAAGGGATCTTTTTTTTTTTGATGAATAATGAAGATAGCATAAATAAAAAGAGAAGGATGTAGTACATAGCTCTTAGGCCACAAAGCAGTGGACCAACAACCGTAAGAAAAACATAAAAATCAAAAAACACAAAAAACCAATCCTCAAACGAGGAAAAACCTACACCTCCTCAACCAATAGATCACTCGGTACTGCCCCACTAAAGAAGGACTCGGAACCAGTTCCTTCTCTTGCCAAACAATCTGCCAGCCCATTGGCACTTCTGAGTACATGAGCAAAGTCTAATTGTACCCCTCTCCGAGAGATAGTGCAAGTATGAAAAAGTGGGATAGTCTCCACGAGCTACAATTCCTCTCCCTCATCCAAGAAATGACAACCGTTGAGTCCCCCTCCACCACCCAGTTCCGAAAACCCTCCTTGTTCAAGGGATCTTCTTTGTAAGACGGATATAACGAACCTCTGATATCACCACTGTAGAGTTAGATTAGATCCTTGCAATAATTTGCTATATTATTTCTATTGCCTATCTGCTACTGAATTGCACTGTTTCATCTCATGCAGTATAACATCTCCAATTTTGATGATAATGTTAGTATCCTGTGATACTTACATGAAATTCTACCTTAAATTCGTAACAGAGATCACATTACGGGGTTGGTAGCACAAATTATGTTCTGCCATTGGATTCTATGTAGTGGGCAGCACCATATGTGGATAGAGATGATGGGTAAAAGATCCCACAGGTTATCCAGAACTGTACCTTGAACTTTAAAAGAGCCTATGCTTGAAAGGACCTTACTTGGACCAAAATGTTGGACTTGACTTCTTTGATATCAATATATCAGTTTTGACTGGTGTATAGAAAGTGTATGGAGAGATAGATGTAACAATCCATAAAATAGATAAAGATACAGTGAAAATGTTTTCTCATTTCTTATTTACACAAAATACATTCCAGAATAATAACACTCATGTTCAGCTGCATGCCTCTTGCACCATTCCATTATGTCTAGAGCCACTTGTAAGGAATCTTTCAGGAGCTTGAAAAGAAAGAACAAAATCCATGAAGAGTTTCAGCAAAAGTTTTATGCTGGCCATTAAACTGTTACAATCCCCTGCTCAGGCTTTGGAATGGACACGCAAGCCCAAGACCACAACAGTAGTGGAGTTGCCAATAGCTCAACACTGACGGGGATACAATGTTTTGTAGCCTTATTTATGTGATGTATTTTCTATGCATTGATGTCTGAAAATGCAGCCACCTAAAGGATAAACACGAGTATGATCCTCTGTCTACTATTTTTATTACATGGCTTGTGTATTATAGTTGTATGTTTTACGTATATGTATATGCAAAATTTCTTGATTCTTGAAAAAAAATTAAGTGGAAAATTGTGCCTTGCTAATTGTAGACTGTAAAAAAGTCCAAATATGATGCTACCCCTTTCAACCTGTTAATTGAATTGTTATTAATTTTGAACTTGTGCTTATTTTCACTGTTTAATGTTTTGAAAAGGTAACGTGTGGATGTGCAGCTGGAGTTGCTGCTGCTTTTAGAGCTCCTGTTGGTGGTGTACTATTTGCATTGGAAGAGGTTACATCTTGGTAAGAAAGCCTTTTCTTTCAATAAAATGTTTGTGCATAATGTGAATGCATATATTTTGCTCCAAAGCTGAGGAAGTTTACACATAACTACCTACTGTTGAGTGAAATTCTTTAAGCTTGACTTGATTTTTCGATTGATGTAGTTAATTGCAGGAAATCTTTAGCCATTGCCTGATGATTTTGAAGGAGAAAATATTCAACTAAACATGTTAAAAAATTTAAGTTATTTTACTTAGTCACAGGAATCTTAGTCATTTCCCAATGAATTTGAAGAAGTAAAAATATGAGGGAGATGATGACATTAATATCCCTTTATTAATTCTAATCTTTGCTCTTGCTTTAAAGCTTAAACATGTTTTGAACTGTAGAATATCAACAATGCCTTATCCCAACATCTTGGGGTCGGCAAAAACGGATAACAAGACAAGGATATTTACATTATCGTTAAAAAGGTGGGTGAGAGAATATAGGAAGCGACCTTTATAGAAGATGCATCTTTCTCCCTTTCCTCTCCTTTTAAAATTTACAAATGCTCTTCTGCTCCTGCATCCAAAGAGATTTGATCAGTAGTTGAGGGGTGAAAAAAGCATATAAAGGTTACTTCTTCGGGGAAAAAGAGAAAAAAGAAAAAAATTCAAATGACGATTACCATTTCCTCTTATGGGTGTGGGTTCTGTAGTTCTGCTATATTTGTCACTGTATAGACTTTGTGCTACCTATTTTCTTCAACTACATAGAATAAGTAGTAATTTAAATACTGAATCCTTTTCTGTATATATTTACTTTTGCCTTTGAAGGTGGAGGAGCCAACTCATGTGGCGCGTCTTTTTCACTTCTGCTGTTGTGGCTGTTGTGGTGCGCACTGCAATGGGCTGGTGTAAGAGTGGAAACTGTGGACATTTTGGTTCAGGGGGTTTCATAATCTGGGACATATCAGGGTTAGAATCTGACTCTCTTCTGTTTTATTTTATATTGATATCTCTGCTGACATTTTGAAGAATTATTGTTCTTTTGTTAGTGCTCAAGAGGACTACTCGTTCGAGGAGTTATTGCCAATGGCAATCATTGGGGTTGTGGGAGGTCTTCTTGGTATGAGTTTAAAGTGCTGATTATTATTATTATTTTACACAGTTTAATATCTTTGGACTTTTCTTTGGTATGCTTCCGTGTTGTGTTGTAAATCGCCCAAGCTGTTCTTTTCTCAGGAGCCTTATTCAATCAGCTCACTCTTTTTATAACTCACTGGCGTCGAAATTATTTACACAGGAAGGGAAACAGAGTCAAGGTAAGCTATGGACCTTTAGTCGTGACATCACACACCAGTTTTTTTTTTCTAAATTGTGCAGTAATATTATATATTGTTTCTTATTGCTCATGTTTGTTTCTCAATTTTATCTATCTTTTGGTTTGTTCTGAATATTTTTCTTACTGTTGCAGATTATTGAAGCATGCCTTATCTCCCTGATAACATCGGTTATCTCCTTTGGGTTACCACTTTTTAGAAAGTGTACTCCATGCCCCGAGTCAGAAGTTAACTCTGGGATAGATTGTCCTCGTCCACCAGGAATGTATGGGAACTATGTAAATGTAAGCTCCAATCAAGTTTACTTTGCCCACTTGGATTATCTCATGACAAAAATTTAAGGTTTAGATGGAACTTTTTTGTCTGACATATAAATACAAGTGCAACATCTTCTGTATATTGTTATGCATTTTGATCAAACAACAGCAAAATGAAACTCTAGCAGGATCAAGCTTTTAGAATAGGGATGAGCTTTATAGTGGGA
>JAUPMG010000006.1:13785218-13798853 GCA_031762675.1 Pachysandra terminalis | reverse complement strand
CATTCTCTACCCTCTCAATCCCGGCCGAAGAAGTGTGCCACCCATTTCTACATTGCTCAGAATATCGACAATCATCAAAAGTTTATGAAGATGAACCCTTTCTGGCCTGCAGCAGCAGCTGGTCCTGCATCTCTTTATGGGGCCAAACCCTATAATCTCAATGTTGAGCCGTTCACAGAAACTTTGATTCTTGGAAACCCGTTTCAGGGAAGTTTTCCGGTGAGGAATTCGATCTCTTTGCAAGATAAAGGGCAGCAAGCTGCGGCAACTTTATCGGGTAATACTGGGAAGGAAAAAAGTTCAGTGGCTGGTAACGTCATGGATGCTGCACTAAGAAAGCAACCTAGGGCGGCTCCACCTCCAGCAACATCTAATAATTTAGTGGTTTGGTTCTTCTACCTATTTGCTGCATTCTTTATTTGTTTTGACCATTTGGGTGTGTTAGTTTAGCAATTTATTGGTTTTCTTGGGAATTTTAGCATGGGCCGACCTTTATCTTTCCTATGAGTCAGCAGCAAGCAGGAGCAACAGCCTCGACCACCCGATCTGGGGCCGTGAAATCTGCTGCTACCACCAGCACCAATTCAGCATCTCCATCAAGTGCTGCCATTTCAGCTGCTGGAACTCCAGTTAGCTCTTCATCCATGGCAGCAGCGGCAGCCACAACTATGAGCTTCAATTACCCAAATTTACCTGCCAATGAAGCTCAGTACTTGGCAATATTGCAGAACAACGGTTACTCATTCCCCATTCCCGCTCATGTCGGAGCACCACCGGCATATAGAGGAGGTACCCCTCAGGGAATGCCGTACTTCAACGGGCCTTTCTACTCTTCCCAGATGATCCATCCTTCGCAGCTTCACCAGCAACAGCAACAGCAACAGCAACTTCACTCTCAGCCACCTCCAATCCAACAGGGCCATCAAAACCCAAGCACATCAAGTGGCTCCTCTTCATCCCAGAAGCATCATCCACATCCTCAGCAGCAGCGGTTACAAGGAAATGGCAGTACCGGTGCGGTCGGAAGCTCCCATAGCTTTCCTGCCTCAAAAAACGGTTCATTACCAGCACAGCAGCCTCCGCACCAACAGCACAACCTACACAATCCTCCATATCAAGGTCGTCAACTGGATGCTGAGATGGGTGGTGGGGAAGATAGCCCATCAACAGCTGATAGCCGAGTTTCTCACATTCACAAGAGCCTATATGGCCAGAGCTTTGCAATGCCTTTCCATCCACAAAATTTTGCCTTGATGAACCCAGCTGCTTTGGGTGGTGGAAATCATGGTGAAAAGCAGCTGCAGCAGCAGCCTCAGCATCATCAGGGCTTCAAGGGCGGAGTTGAGCTCATTCCCTCTCAAGCGTTTGCCATGTCATTTGCATCCTATAACGGATCTGCAACACCCCCAGGCATCGACTTCTCGTCAATGGCACAGAATCATGCAATTTTTCAGAGCCTACCTGAGACCGCCAGGCAGAGGTACCACATGGCGGCGGCTGCAGCCACTGCGCAGGCTGCACAGCAGAAAAAAAACCAAAACCTCCAAATTTCCGAGGAAGGGAAGTCCGGTGGTGGCGAGTCGAGCAATGCTGATGACGAGAGGAAGGGTATGGCGGGTAAGGTTACAACAAATGTTGGGCATCATACTCTTGCTTTCTCCAGACAAGATACCAATGATCCATCAGTCTCCACAATTCTCAGCCACACTGTTATTGATAGCACTGCTCGAAATTTGAATCTCATCTCAACTCCTATCAGTGGCAATCGAGCTCCTCGTTCCGTTCCTTCTTCGACGGTCACAACCACTAGTGCTGCTGCAGCCATTGTTAATACTTCCAATTCTCAGCAGCAGCAGCAGCAGCTGATGCAACAACAGCAACATCTGCAGCAGCAACTTGCTGCCGCAGCATCAGCTCGAAGTAAAACATCAACAGCTAGCATTGCCAGTGTTTATACTGACCGACTTCCTTCCTCGTCCGTGGTTGCCAAGTTTCCTAATGCTCTCTCTGTTTTCCCACAAGGCCTTGTTCAGACCAGTAGCTCTGCTCAATCCCCGCCATGGAAGAACTCTGCTATAAGGACAACCACCACCACCTCCCAAGTCCCTCCTCAATCTCTGGCCTCGTCATCCCTCAAGAACATCTCTCAACAGCAAGGTAGTAGGACTCAACAAGGCCAAACCCAGATATCTTTTGGTGCGAATTCGAGATCAGCCACACCACCACAGGGGCAACAACAACAACTTCCCATTAACAACAACCAGTCCCCATCTTCAATGGCTGTGGGATCGCCTCCGACTTCAGTATCCAAGAGCGCAGGTGGCGGCAGCCCAAGAACAGCTTCCACCAACAGCAAATCAGGTCAAACTGCTCCATCACCATCGCAACAGGCAAAGGGCTCATCCCCATCAGGGCCCAGCCGGAAATCTTCCCCTGTGGGTGGAAGGAATGTGTCATCAATCCTCAGCAATGCCCATGTCGCCACCATGAGCTCGGTTACTAAGCAGCAGCAACTGCAGAAGCAAACGCAGATGTTCTTCTCCAATCCATATATGCAAGCTCAGTCTCCTCAATCCTCTAACACAACAACATCCAACTCACCTGCTCCGGCTAATCCTGGGTATTATCATCATCACAGGCGTCAATCCGAGCAACAACAATCACAGCAACAGCAGCAAGGTTCTACGACAACGTCTTCAACTGGAATGCTGTCACTGTCTCCGGCCTCCCTAGATCCCACAAAAGCCGCTGCTAACAATAACAAAGGCAGTGGTGCTGGCCTGCCACAGACAACCCTTCTCCATGCAGCCCAATTTGCGACTCCGCCTGCCGGGAATCCACACCAGCTTATATCTGCGACCTTCCCGTATATTCATGCCGTCCCGACCACCGTGCAGATGAAACAATCTGAGCAGAAACAACCCGCCGGTGAGTAGTTCCTTCTCCATTACATTCAATTCATTGTCTCAACCCCACCCAATTTTATTAGAAAAAAAATCGGAAAAAAACAAAAGAAAAAAAAAAAAAGAAAAAAAGATAGATCAACTGTGATATCTGTATTTATGAAGGGGACGCACGATTTTTGCTCAGGAAATGACAATTTGAATGCCTGCTGGCAGCCTGAGAAGAGACGATGAAGGAAAAAAGAAAGAATTTTTATGAAGAAAATCTCAGAAATATATTGTTCCGATACGGTTGTACTATGGGTTGTTGCTTTAGACTGCAGACGTGTATGGAATGGCCCGCTCGTCGGCAGGGAATGAAGAGTCGGTTTACTAGGACAATTTTCGAGAATTGAATGAATGAAGGGAAAACAGGTCCGGCCACTCTCCTTTCAACTGTAATGAATGGTTTGTGTGTGTGTATCAACTGTATATTCTGAGAGATGGCTGTGGAGGTCAGAGTTTAGTTTGATTAGTGATGTCAACAAAGTTAGATAGAAAGAATGAACGGCCCAACAAGGAGCTGATGAGGACCGAAATGGAACCTTTTTTTAGGTTGTGGGGGAAGGGTTTTTGTTTCCACTTCCTCAGGGTAGAAGGAAAGGGGTTTGGGGCAGTTGGGAGACAGTTGTCTTTTCATGACATTATTTTATTATTATTATTAATGTGGTGGGGTTGTATATATTATGATGACCCTCTCAAAAACATTTTCTTTTATTGGAGGATCTGGTGATGTGGTGGGGGCCAGTTTGAAGCAGGAAAACCATATTGTCTGTTCCCTTCTTACCCCTCTTGGACTTATTTTGTTTTATTATTATTGTTATTATTATTATTATTATTATTATTATGAGGATTGTAATACTTCTTACGGAACAAGTAGGTAAAAGGAGAGATCTTGACATATCATTGGTGCTATTTTTTTATTATTTTTTTAATTTTATATATATATATATATACATATATATTTATCTTTAATTTAAATGTTGTAGGTAGTAGATTTGAAAAATGTGGCACTTTTTGTGCTACGACTATGATTTCCGTGCATCCGTTACAGCGGGCCATCTTTACAGCGCCATTTAGAGGGAAGAGGAAGCCATACAGACGAGATGGCATCCTCCTAATCTCGGGTGGGCCCACTAAAAAATCTCGTGTGGGCCCATTAAAAAGAGTAACTTAACCGGTGGATGGGTGCTTGGTGTAATGACTAACCGGATGTGGCGGCTGCATCAGATGCTGCAGCGCGTATCTAGGTGCGATACATGTTCATTGTTTTGCGTGAATTTGCTTTATCAAGTTTTGAATAGTGTGTATTTATGCACATTAATAAATATGTGACATGCATAGATGTTCATTACAATATCTGTTGCACACATCTTGTTCCTCCAAACGATACGGCTCCTTAGAGGATGAGGAGCTTCCAGCATTTTCCTCCATTTCCTAGGGTGACTTACTTGGCTGTCCTTGTGGTTTTGGAAACAAAGAAGGATGTTTGTTCTCTCTTGAAGCTTTGCTTGCTAAACATCCATATTAATTATCAGATTCTTCCTCCCATAGGTGTCATTTCCACTAGCAAGCACTATCTATCTATCTCATCACAATAGAACAATGAAACACCAGTTAAGACGTTCACGTTTTCATCGTCAAAATGATTGACCCTAATGAAGATAGATACCCTAAACAAAGGTGATGCTTTCAAAAACACTTTTCTCTGTCCTCGGCCACCAAATTTATTTGACACGTCATAGTCATTTGCCACGTAGGATGCACGGAGGTCAAAACAAAGAGGTGAGACATTATTATGAGTGGACCATGTAAATGGGGTCTTGGTTCTTCTGTTTTCCTCTCAAAGCTAGTAGTCCTGGTCCACAATTAACCTTCTAGAAACAATAATTTCATATATTAACTAATTATTCAACTGTAAGTTCAACAATAGTGTATTAATGTCTTGGCGACTACTTGTGCTTTAGCTGTTGAGCAATGGGGCCCATTGAAGAGATAAAAAAAACTTTATTAAATGATTTTTTGAAAATCATAAATTTTAAGTGGTCCATTTGGGAGCTTCAATAAATATGTATGAGAACAAGGGATGCCTTCTTTTATATATATATGATAAAGGAATCAAACAATGTTGCTGGCCCTTACAACCAAAAGTAACTGTAATAGAAAACCCATATATAGTTTACTGTAGGTAGGTAGGGCCAAATACTTAAAAAACATACGTTGCTAATATGAACCAACAGACAAGGATTAAAATTGGCTTTCTACGCAAAACTCCTCATTCTATTTATACATAAATCTTAACAACATTTTGTTTCAACTATGGTACTATAACAATCAGAGATTAGGAGCCGTTAAACGACAGATATCGGACGACAACGAATTCATTGCTTCGTAAGTGGTCGGGTATTGTTCCAAAGCCATTGATGGGCAGAACCATCTAAGAAAGGCGAAACCTGACAGAACATAATGGAGATGGCTTAGATCACTCTTCTAGTCTTCATAAAAGAGACAATGACGGTTTTTTTTCTTTACGAGGAACCCCTGACCCCACTTAGTGGGGACAGGGTAAACCCTCGGATACATGACCACACCCACATGAACCATATATCAGGTAAGCCTAAGAACTCGAACTTGAGACCTCCTGTTCCTGAGCTGGAGAGCCTGCCAGTTGAGCTAACCCGTGTGGGTTATTTTGATCATTGTCTTTTCAAATGGGTAAACTGGGGCTCAATCTTGTGAAAAAATTTAGGCAACCATTCCTTATTGTGGAACAAGACTTGAATTTCTTAGTAGCTAGATCAACAACCACTGGCTTTTGATATGTAAGTACCTTAAAAATTACTGACCTTTTTCCAAACTTGTGAATGGTAGTCATTGAGCCAATCAACCTCCTCAATGGACAACAGGGATAAATCAACCATTTTACTCTGCATAATAAATCCCACAACAATGTTTAGGATGTAAGAATTTAAATGCTTATTAAACAGGGAAATTAATTAATTCAAGCAGCAGATCAAAAGAACCAGAAAGGAAATATATCACTTAAATAGATACAGTTTAGTGAAACATGCAAATTTGCAGCCACATACCAAGTAATACTCGATATTAACACCTTTTACGCCAAGCACACTGAATAGATCAGTGCTTCGAAATACAGTTATTTTAACATCCATCTTACATCAAAACGAAAGCCTCTTCCGAAAAGATTAAAATACTTGAATTTGATCAACACATACTTTAAGCACACACAAACTTTTCTAAATATGCAAAAGAATGAAAGTGCTAGAAAGGTTGTCTTTTTTTTTTTTTTAATTGTATAATTCCAAGAAAATAACCCGAAATATTAATCTTGAAACTGATAAGCAAATTTCCATTGGCAATGTTTAGGTGATAAGGTCTACGTGAATCACAGATTATAAGTAACTTCTCTTTCGAATAAAGGATTGGCTTCACAATACCTGAATGGGAACATATGTGAGCTTCTCAAAACCGAGATATATAATTCCTCCAAAATGGTTTGGGGTGTTCACTTCTTTTACACAAAGGAGATTCTGCAACGAGAGCAAATGAAGATACATTAAATCTTGAGAAGAAAATGCACAAGATTGATACGCTTCAACCAACTACCTGAATGACGTAATGTACTACAGTGAGACTCATATTCAAGAAATGGTGATTAAGTGCATCAAAACAGTCCCATTTACTTCCATCTAGAACATGCTCAACAATCCGGCCTAGGAATAAATCGGAAAATGTTCTATGAGACTACAACTGGACCAAATTGATATAAGAAGTTGAGGCTCTTATTTGATAATGAAGTATATCTCATTCTATCACCACAAAAACAACTTCAATTGACATGTTTCTGAAATACTCATTTATTTATTTATTTTGCATTCTACAAGACCCAACGCACATTTTCCATGAGAATATTAGTTCTCATCAAGGTTTAAAGGATCCTACCAATCCAGTACGTACCGGCATCGGCTAGGACCGGTCCGGTCCCAAGCCACAATACAACTAATGTATCGTGAGGCTCTAGACCGGACTAGCACAACTGATACCGGTCTGGACCGGACGATACAACCGGTCTGGTGTTTTTTTTTTTTTTAAATTTTATTTTAAATTTATAGATTGGATGAACTAGACCGGTATCGATCTGGACTGGTCAGTACAACCGGTCCAGTGACCGGTACAACCAGTCCGATGTTTTTATTTATTTATGAATTGGACAGTCCATACCAATATCGATCTGGACGGGTCCGATACCGACCGGTACCGTTGGTCCGGAACACGATCCGGCCGATCCGACAAAATAGTTTTAAAAAAAAAAACTGGCCCACTTTTTGTACCGGATTCGGACCGGTCCAGTCCCCGATCCCGAGACTTTAAACTTTGGTTCTCATATCTCAAGGAGAATAATTCAACTCTTCATATCCATTAATTGATCAAGCAACAATTACAACTTAATTGCAGCTTTTAATGGAGAAGCACTCATCTTAGCAGAATGAATACAGTACCTCAATTCGAATTCCAAAAGAATGGTCTTCATAATACCCAGGTTCATTGCTAATAATCATGCCTTGTTGCAGAGGAGTCATATTTCCAAATCGAAAGCTTATACTTTGAGGGCCCTCATGAACGTTTCATGCTGCTCCTACACCATGACCAGTCCCTAAAAAATAGAGAAAGAAGGAATGCAAAGACAGATGTCAATGAAACATTCTTCCAATCAATCAGTAATCATATGCAAAATTTTCATTTACATAATAAGCATAAGGATGATCAACACAAGTACCATGACGGTAATCAAGTCCAATCTTCCACAGGAAAGAGCGGGCAAATCCATCAAGTACAAAACCAGGTGTATTTTCAGGGAAAACTGCCTGATCAAGAGCGATGTGACCCTGTCATTGAAAATGGAGTCAGAAACCACCAAAAGTAAAAGTTCTTTGGTCTCTACCCGGACCCTGTGAAAAAAATTGGATCACTTCTTATGGACTCGTTGAGAATGATTCTGATCTAGTTCATGGCTTATTAGAAGTAGAAGGCGCTCTGGTGGGATCCTCGCGGACAGAAAAAGATTGCAGTCAGTTTGATAATGATCGAGTGACATTGCTTCTTTGGTCTTAACCAAGGAATCCTTTAGATATGATGCAAAATGGATCTTGTTCTATCGTTGATCAGAGATTTCTATATGAAAAATAAGAATCAGAGTTTGAAGAAGAATTTTTATTTTTATTTTTTATGCGTAAGCATGGAACATCATAAGCAATGTAAGAACAACCAACCCTGAACAAACTGACCACTGATATGAAAATCTCATATCAGTTCAAGACCTGTGTTTTCAAATAAAACAATAGATTAGAGAGCTTCAGAGTGGCACCTGCAGTACTCCGGTGAAGCATTCTCTTTCTCGAGAAGAAGGTTCACCAAAATGCACTGTCCTGGTTATGTCAGTTGTACCATCAACATATTGTGCACCACTGTCTAATAGGAAGAGCTTCTTTGCATTTACATCACTACAACTCTCTGGTTCTGGTTTGTAATGTATGATAGCACCATTTCCACCAGAAGCTGAAAAATCATTGTAATAGTGGTTATGAAAATGAAAGTTTTGAGGAAGACAGGAAATGTTGTGCTTATATGATCAATTTAAGAGTCTAAGTTAACTTAGGAAAAAAAAAAGGACCTGTCAAGAAAAAATGAGCAACATTTTTTTTTTTTGGGTATTACAAGCGCAAGAATTTCAAAAAAGCAAAGTTCTGATGGACAGTAATCTCTTGCTACAAAATGCACAATACTAAATTTTGAAATCCTAAAGGCATCCATGTTCAATAAATAATCTCACTCTAGGGAAAATTTCTGCAGCAAAAAAAGCAGATGTATATATTTTTTTTCTTTTTCTGTATTTTTGGTAGGATGAAGAAAATGTACAGTAGGCAATGGACCTTAGCATACCTTATTCATTAAATCACCAATGACATGTCAAATAAAAATTGAAAATTATCATGATCTTTTTGGACGTATATATACAAGAATTCCAATGATTCATGAAAGAAGTACTGATGATGAGTCAATTTGAAATTGATTCAATTCAATCATATTTTGACACGTGGCATAGTTCCATTGTGTAAATATATTCAAGCACTATATTTCGGATAGTGTATTTCGAAAGTTACTATTATTTCAAAGATAGGACTTGAATCATAACATTCGAAATAAGAATGCATATAAAGATTAACGACCGCGAAAGTCTCAATTTGCCATAATATTTAGAAGCTATACTTCGAAATAGTAATTATTATGATTTTCGAGGAAACATCTCGAAATATCCAAGATAATTATATTCTTCGAAGTAGCTACCCGAAATAGCCATTTCAGAATCATTTCTTTAAGATAATCAATATTTCGAATTATCTTTTAAAGACATTGCGCTTCTACCTCGAAGTTAATCTTCGAAATAATAATTCGAAATAAACAGTATGACATAACATCATGAGTTGTATTTTGTTAAGGGAATATTCTTTGACATTTGGCCATTATTCGAAGAATCTAATCTCAAAGTAGCTCACTTAAAATAGTGGGAAATAAATCTTAGACTTTCAAAAATGGAGGGCCAGAAAGATAAGTCCTATCAAGGTTCTCGAAGAGCAAGAACTCTCAAATGGCATTAAAGGACTTAAATCAATACAGAACTTTAATATATCATTACTTTTATAACGTTATATTCATTAACTTAACCAAACGTTATGAAAACATTTATTGAAACGTTACATATTAAATTTGCCGTTTTGGAAATTGAATATTCAAACCAAAACATCTTTTTAATTAGAACGTATTCAAATCTGTTCATGAAACATTGCCAACGGTTAGATGATGAGTCTAAGGCTATAAAAGGTGAATGAAGCATCAGAAAGAAAGATTAGAATCCTTGAGTATTTTGGGCATCCTCTGAAAATTGCAGAGCTTTTGTCTAACTCTCTTCTCTGATCGTTAAGTTCTGTGTTGTCTTTCTGATCATTCTTGACTGATCTTACCTTTTCCTTCCTTATTTTATCCCACAAGGAAACCTTGCATTGGAACGGTCAATTTCCTAATTTAGGCCAGTGCAAGCAAGTTTGAATCCTTTGTTGCTCAGACCAATTTGGTTATTTGGCATTCCATTTGTCAATTTACCGGTTTGTGCATCACCAGTACCAACAAAATTCAGATTTAGAAAGAATGCTTGAGATAGGAATAAAACATATAACATGAATTGAACTTGATATACCACTTATAGTGTCAAAGCTTGTATCCAGAAAACCATCCTGCTTTGCACGAAATTCAAGAAGTTTGTCCGCAACATCTATTTCTGTTAGGACCACATTTTTATAGATTTCCTCTTCAAGCCAAGCCCAAAACTGTGTTAGAGCGACTGCATCCCTGCAACCAGAAAAGGGCAAAAAAAATGTTACAATTAATGCTGTAAAGATTCTATAGCCATGACCTGCTTTTCCAACATCTATCTTAATCTGGATACAAACCCACTCATCACAAATAACAACTATTTGACTCATGGTTCTATAGAAGATCCGTAGATTGTCTAGAAAACCCGTGGGTTGTTCAACAGGTTGGATTATTGGACCGGACTAGGCTGTGTCGTTTATATATACATACATACATATGAGAAAATGTGTCAAAATTGTAAAAATTATATAACCAAGAATCAATTTATCCATGACTGATAAGAACCTATTTAACAAAAAATCTAAATTCAAAGCATGAAAATTAAATGTCCCCTTGAAAATGTAACTGCACTGTTGATCAACATATGGCTCCCAGTAACCCTTATGAGTTCCTAATCCGCAGCAATTAACAAAATGTATGCAACCGATATATAATTGAACTTGTCAAAATTAAGGGCTGATATGACATATCTGAAATTGAACAATAAAATAAAGTTGACGAAAAGTAGTAATTATTAATTAAGTTGTTGGCAAATTAGCAACAAAGCAGGTTTCATTAGAAGGAACTTCTTACCTTAAATGAGAATTTCGCATTCCTTCCAGTTCAGCTTGATTTTTCACTGCTTTTGCCAGAGAAATTGGTGAAACCCTATACACTCCAGCACTTACCTCAGGTCGACCATTGGGATATCTATCACAAGCAGCCTTATAGGTGTTGACAATTGCAGCATTCACAGATGATGTATCTAATCAGAGTTTTACTCCCTTTGCTGCCAAACTGAGAAAGAATGTTGTATTAAGAATAATATGGTAATGAAAGGATTCCAAAGATACTATATGTGTATGTGTATGGCAAGCATGTGTGTATCCCTTTCAAGATGCAACAGATAGTATTCCATATTTAGAGGGAATTCAAGTAAAATGTAGCGTTCAACACAATTAAGAGACATCACAATTATCAGATAGATTCTATTACTATAACAGTTAGAGAAGATAATCATAAGCTATAACAAACACAGTACAGCATAGTGTTTAAACTCGGTATCGGCTGATCCAAACATGGCCCAATTTTTTTATTTTTTAAAAAATCATAAAAATTTTGAGGGGTCATCCGAAACCGAATCAGATCGTCTGAATCGGATGATCTGACTCGGTTTTGGACCGAGTCAGAGAACTTCAGCAATTTTCAGGATTGGCTTGGGATCATGACTCGTCCCGAGCCGATCCCAAGTTGTATCAGCCGATCCGACTTGGGATTGGCCGATACTCAACACTATGCAGTACAGTTGATTATGTTTCAGTGGTTTCCTCCACATCAATGACTTTATTTAAGCTGGCTCCATAAACGTTTCATTTAAATACACTATAATGGTTCAATCTTGTGCCTCGTTTCATCAATTACTTCAATCTTGTGCCTTGTTTCATCAACAATTAGCTTTTTGGTTCATAGATTCCCTTCCCTCTCGAATGGAAATTATGGAACACATCAGAAATCCTAGTCAATTAATGAGCCCTTTTGATTGCAGAAGATATTGAGTTCCCAATCTTACCTCTCTATTTCAGAAAGAACGGATTCGTATGGCCTCAATTCCACGCCTGAACTCTTCAAGTGATCGATGACCTCTGAGGTGATTTTTGAATTATCAATAAATAATTTGGCTCCAGCCATCTCGACAATAAGTATGCATACGTCACAGGTGAATTTGGAACATCATTTCCTCTCTACAAAACAAGGTAGAAAATTAGAGAAGAGTTAAAACAATAAAGATTATAATAAAAAGACGCCAAATGTTGTGATTAACAAGATTTAAAGGTGACACGTAATTTTCGTTGCAACGGCAATTACTTATTTGTGTTACATGCAGTTAGTTCCACGTTCACGCCTTTACTTATATCTGCTGCAATGTAATTGGGAGTTTGTTAAGATGATTACCAGATTCAACAGCCAGGCAACTTCATCAAGCATAGAAATAACAATCGCTGAACAACCAGCTTCCATGAGTTCGGATCTTAGGTAGGATAACTTTGATGAGACATCCACACCAGCATATTTGAGGTCATGCACTCTGACGGGTTTTTTGGAAGGTTTTGGTCTTGATTCTTTCCAAATTTCATCAACAAGATTTACATCATACAAGTAAACCAACTCATGATTCTTCTTAGAAATAGCCTCTTTCAGTTCCTCCGCCGCATTAGAAGAAAAAAGAAACTGCTTCCTTCACAGGATTAAACCATGTAAGTTTTGAACAATAAAGAGAAACTGCTTCCATCACAGGATCAAAGATAACATCAGACACCATGCAAGTTTTGAACAATAAAGAGAAACTGCTTCCTTCACAGGATCAAAGATAACATCAGACACCATGCAAGTTTTGAACAATAAAGAGGATGTAGATGCCATATGAGAGAGAGAGAGAGAGAGAGAGAGAGAGAGAGAGAGAGTTAACAAAAAATGCAGCAGTATTAACAACTCAATTTTAAGATGGATTCTCGGCTCCGATCATACTGTCACGCATAATATTCATGTCAAATGCGAATATACGAGTATAAAGTCCACACTAAAAGATGAAAATCCTGTCTGAAAATATTAATCAAGTAGTGCAAGATGATGAAAGCATACATGCCAAATAATGAGTTGAAACGACATTAAGAGACGTGCATATAACTCACAGGATCAATGCCAATTCTGCAACCCGGCATTAAAACATCATTAAGCCATTCACTAGTTGTAGGGACTCCCAAATTCCCAGCTCGCATAAGAATCCAGCTATTGCTTAACTGTTTCTCTGCCTAATCATAATACAGGAAGAAGTATATATATTAAACAAAATGGAATACATAAACTTAACAGCAATCTACTCTATCAGTTCAATTTAGTCTAGCTGAAGCAAACATTCAAACCGTGTTTGGTTATTACCCTTGCACATAGGGCTGTTAACGAGCCAAGCTAGCTCTGCTCAGGCTTGGGCTCGACTCATATGGGCCGAGCTTGAGCTCTATAATTAGGCTTGGGAAACGAGCCTGAGCCAAAAAAAAGCTCATTACCTTAACAAGCTTGAGCCGAGCTTGGATAGGCTCGGTTTGTAAATGAGATTATATATCCACATTCCTATATCTTATAATATTGTTGATCAGGCGGACTAATTTAACCCTACTTTACACGCGGCCCTCGATTACGAGCGCGTGTACGCGTTTTGGTTCTAGCCGCATACACTGAATCATTCCATAAAACTGTAACGGCTGTA
>JAUPMG010000006.1:13753396-13785118 GCA_031762675.1 Pachysandra terminalis | reverse complement strand
AAAATATCTAATGGAAGGTGAGTCACATGTAGATAGAATATAACAGTCGGGTCGGACCAGTTAGACTGGATTGGACCGGATTAGACCAAGTTAGACCGGGTTGGATCGGGTCAAACCAAATTAGATCGGGTTGGACCGTTAGGGTAGGGTCGAACCGAATTTAAACCGAGTTGGGTCGGGTTTGGACCGGTCGGACCGGTTTGGCCGGGTTAGCCCGGGTCGAGTGACCCATTAGACCCACGGTTCATAGGTCAAGCAAGTCAAGCAGGTTAAGCAGGTGACACTGCTTAACTAGGTCACTAGATCAACAACATTAAGCTCATATTTTTCGAGTAGGCTTGTGCTTTTGGATAAGCTGGATAAGTAGCTCAATGAGAACACTTATCCACAACAACAATAAATTGTCTATTTAAATAAAATAGCGTTTGATAAATACATTTATATAAGTGCTTATACAAGTTCAAGGAGTAAAATAGGTATTATAAAAATATTATTTAAGTTCAAAAATAACATTTATATAAATGCTTAAAACAGTTTAGGTGTAAAATAGGCATTATAAAAATATTACTAAAGTTCAGAAATAGCTTCCCGTATAAGTGATAAGAGAAGCTGTTCTCCATAGCTTCTCCTTACGGGTGGCCTTCCTCTACTGCTTATGGGTAAGCACATACCCATTAGGTGTTACCAAACACACTTTTAATTTTAAAAAGTGTTTTAATAAGCTAAGGTTGCGTTTGACCACTCATTGGATAAGTTGCTCAATGGGAGCACTTATCCATAGCAACAATAAGTTGCTTATTTCAAGAAAATAGCATTTGGTAAATACATTTATTTAAGTGTTTATAAAAATTCAAGGGTAAAATAGATATTATAAAAATATTATTAAAGTTTATATATAACATTTATTTAATTGCTTATAAAAATTTAGATATTTTAAAAATATTATTAAAGTTGTGAAATAACTTAACGCACAAAAGCTTGAGAGAAGTTACACTCAACGGCTTCTCCTTACAAGTAGTCTTCCTCTACCGCTGCTTATGCATTACCAAACATATATTTAATTTCAAAAAGTGCTTATATAAGATATAAGCTGGCACGAAGCCGGGCCAAAAGCAACCTTAAACTTGACCGGAGAGTGTGAGGTTTACAGGAGCAGGTGCTAAATGATATCAACGTAATTGCCACGTGTACAATCACAACTACAGCTCCTAGAGTGACAATGACATTGGGTCGGGTAGATGACATGGGCCCCACCATTTTCGGTAGTTCCGTGACCGTGACTCGAGTTTTCCTCTGTCACCACAGAATCCTGGACCGTCCGATCAACTCTGATTATATCCGTGGCACGCATCTCACACGCTGCGCGACATGCATTCAGTGGGTGGTTCGGTGTCAGCTCGGACTAATGTTTGTTGGGATTCCGGGTCTCGGGGCTCGTTAAAGTGATATTATTGCCACGTGAGATAACGATCCAACGGCTGCTCAAGCTCTTATAAATAAGCTCGAGAATCTGAGCCGTCGAATGCCGCTCACGCAGCTTTCGGGGTAGGCCTAGCAGTCAACACACGATCGAAACGGAGATGTAATACAGTATAATAAAAGGACACATCCTGAGACTCGTACTCCTGCAATCGAACGGATAATATTACTTGATCAAGGTCTGTCATCAGTATATGGGTCCCATCACTTTAATTATTGTATTGAAGCGAGATAATAAATTGACCGGCTTGAGTTCCGGTTGGAGCCGATCTCAGAATAGATCGGACAGGCGAAGAGCAATCACCAAAGCCGTGGAAGAAAGAAAAGCGTTGTGGAATTTGACACGTGACGGTCATTAAAGACTCCCTAGAGGGAAAAAAAAATAAAAAATAAAAACTCATGCCATGTTGGCAAAGGCAACTAGGACCGTCAGAAGCATTTCCAATCGACGGTGCAGAGGAATACAAGGACGTCAGCGATGAATCCATCCGTCCAACTGGGCTTGCGATTGGGTTTCGCAAGATGAGATGAAGAGTATAAGAAAAGAGAAAAAGCAGAGAGAGGGAGAGAGAGAGAGAGAAGTGAAGATAAGCGAAAGTCGAGATTTCTCGACTTTTTTTCTGGCTTTTGAAAGGATTCCAGTGATGTGAATGGAGTTATTGGTGTCGGAATCTGAAATTCTCAGGTGACTCTTGACTTGATATCCGGTTGAATCCAGCGGAAATCCGGTTACGAGATCTGTTCGTTGAGGAATTTAACAAAATTATGAATTTGATCTGTTACAGTATCTGATTTCATGAGAAAGGATTGTAAGAGATGGAGAGAAACAGAGAAGTGAGAAGAGGAAGTATTTCTACTACTACGAACGGAGTCTCAAGAAGGAGACATAGAACCAGTAGTTTCAGAGATTCACCTGGTTTGAGCTTATCAGATCTCGTTGATTTCTCAGATTTGAAATATTTTTATCTGATTTTAACCTTTTTTGTGTTTTTTTTTACCTTTGTTACAGAGGAAGATGTATCGGTGGAGTTGCAGGAAACGGCAAGGTTACGAGATCGAGGTAGTAGTAAGAAGGATCGAGATCGGTCGAGTCGGAATAAACGACGAAGAGGTGATAGGTTGATGCATGGAAGTATTCGAGATGAAGGAGGAGGAGGAGAAGATAGTAGTGAAGAAAGTGTGGATGATGATGAGGAAGAGGAGGACGAAGATGGAGGAGGAGGAGGAGCGGCGGCGGCTCGGATGCTTCCGCCGAATCTGGCGTCGTCTTCTTCGGCGGTGGTGTCGAATCAGCTGCACAGAAAGAGTTTTCCACCGGCGAAGATTATTAGGGCAGCGTCGGCTTGGAAGGTTGCCGATGAGATGATTGGTGTATCGGTTCCGAGGAAGGCTCGTTCAGGTTATTAGGGCACATAGATTACGAGATTTGATTATATTTAATTGACTTTTTGTTTCAACGATTTTAATCAGATTTTTTCCAACTTTTTTTTTTTAGCTTCTGCGAAAAGATTACAAGATGGTTGCGTTGCCGGAGAGCTTATTCACCGGCAAACTTCAACTTCTCCCGGAAGGTCAAACTTTGCGGCGTGTTCACCGGTTTCGGTCTCGCCGTCTTCCTCAAATGCTTCTTTGAAGAAGAAGATGGTTAGCTAGCTAGCTATTTCTCTGGATTGTGATGTATTTTCTGCTTCGTTTGTTCAATGGTTTTAAAGATTAATCTCTTAGTTATTCTTTTCTTGGAGTTTGTAGAAGCATATGGGAGCTAAGCAGCGGCCGCCAAGGATCTCCAAATCTTCTTCAGTTCAAGATGATATCGAGATTGAAGTTGCTGAGGTTTTATATGGATTGATGAGGCAATCTCATTGTCCGAAGCAAGAAATCTCAAACTTATCACAGAAGCCAGATTCAAAGGATGCAGTTGTTGGATCGAGTAATGACCCAAAGCCCAGGGTTTCTTCTCCGGCTTCGTTATCACCACAAATGCCGTTTCCTTCGCCGGCGTTGCCTCAGAATTCCAGTTCTTCCACAGTTCTTGGTGAGTAGTGAGCTTTTAGGGTTTCTCTTTATTATTCTAGAGATCTTTGTCGCCGAAGAAAGGCTTAATTTAATTTTCTGGTATGTGCAGCTCCAAAGAGGAAAAGGCCGCGACCTGTGAAGAATGAAGAGGATAATAATTCCGTGGTTCGGAATTTCCCTCTTTCTTCTGTGAGTAGTGGGAAATTAGAAATTTCTTCGCCGAAGTTGGAGAAGAACTTGGGATCTGCAGTCGAAAATGGTGAGGCTTCTGCTCCAATGTCATCGGAGGTTCCACAACCCGAACTGATTAAGCCGGATTCCAATAATATTGTGTTGGATGCGAAGCCTTTGATTGAAGAATCGGAAAGCCGAGATATGATTGTGACGGAGGAGGAATCTCCTTCACCGAAAAGGGAATCTCCTTCATCTGCTAGATTGGATGTTGATCTTGAAGATGCTATAGCTGAAAAAACGTGAGCATCGAAGTTTTTTTCCTCTCCTGTTGAGTTCACCTCATTGACATATCTGAGATTTCTTATTTCATTTCTTGTTTTGGGGTGTGATTATTCAGGATCACAACATCCACAAAAGTGGAGAGTCAGCGGGAGGAGAAGTTCAAGATCGATCTGATGGTAAGGATATTTCTTGTGGTATGTAAATCAGTTTTAAATGTTTTTGTTGGACAGAATTGTAAGAAGATTTTTTTCTCTACACAGGCTCCTCCTTCGAGATCATCTCCAGAAAGGGATGTTGTTGTTGTTGGATTTGAATCCGATCCAAAATCTACGGCCTCGGATGTTGAAATGGTGAGTATCCCAGTCCCCCCTCATATTATTTCCATCCTCCCTTTCTTGATTTTCAAGTTTGAGAAGTAAATGTTTTATATGTTTGGGTGCAGAAAACGGAGAATGGAGCAGAGGAAGGTCATGTGGAGAAAATTTGTAGGGATGGTGGTGACGTGGTAGGGAAGGAGAAGAAGAAAGAAGAAATGGGAGTAGAAGATAACAGATCGCATAAGCTAGAAGTCAAAAAGGAGAGGACTCCTGACCTGCAGCTCGATCTGGAGAAACATAGTAAGGATACCAAGAAACCTCTACCACCTGTAGAGACACAGCAGCAGGAACCTAACGTTACTAGAAATGATCTAAAAAGAGAGAAAAATGGTAAATAGAGTCTGGAGATCAAAATTGGAATTCAGAACGGCTGTTACTATTGATGGGTGAATACTCAATTTTACTCTGTTTGTTTGTGCGTGTATTTCCAGCTCAATCTACTGCCTCTGTGCCTTTGCCGATGAATCTAGCTGGCTGGCCAAGCGGGCTTCCTCCTCTCGGGTGCGCAAAGGTTTATTATGTTCAGTTCTCTGTTTTGGTTATATCCGTGCATTAGCTAAGTAACGCCATCTTCGTCAACAGATACATGCCGCCTATGCAAGCTGTTATGTCCATGGATGGGAGCACGGGATCTTTGGGGGCAGTGCAGGTATTGATTTTCTTTCTCAATACTTCATTTTCTTGAAGTTTTCTCCAATGGTAATTCAGAAATTGATATTGAGAAACCAAAACTGTGCAGCCCCCTCATTCTCTACCCTCTCAATCCCGGCCGAAGAAGTGTGCCACCCATTTCTACATTGCTCAGAATATCGACAATCATCAGAAGTTTATGAGGATGAACCCTTTCTGGCCTGCAGCAGCAGCAGCAGCTGGTCCTGCATCTTTTTATGGGGCCAAGCCCTATAATCTCAATGTTGCGCAGTCCACAGAAACCTCAATTCTTGGAAACCCGTTTCAGGGAAGCTTTCCGGTGAGGAATTCGATCTCTTTGCAAGATAAAGGGCAAGCCACAGCAACCTTATCAGGTAGTACCGGGAAGGAAAGAAGTTCAGTGGCTGGCAACTTCATGGATGCTGCACAGAGAAAGCAACCTAGGGCTCCTCCACCTCCAGCAGCGTCTAATAATTTACTGGTATGGTTCTTCTACCTATTTGTTGTATTCTTTATTTGAATTTGACCATTTGGGTGTGTTAGTTTTAGCAATTTATTTGGTTTCTTTGAAATATTTTTTAGCATGGGCCTGCCTTTGTCTTCCCTATGAGCCAGCAGCAAGCAGGAGCAACAGCTGCCACCACTCGATCTGGGGCTGTGAAATCTGCTGCTACCACCATCACCAATGCAGCATCTCCAAGTGCTGCTATTTCAGCTGCGGGAACTCCAGTTAGCTCTTCATCCACAGCAGCAGCAGCCGCAACTATGAGCTGCAATTACCCGAATTTACCTGCCAATGAAGCTCAGTACTTGGCAATATTGCAGAACAACGGTTACCCGTTCCCCATTCCCGCTCATGTCGGAGCACCACCATCTTATAGAGGTGGTACCCCTCAGGGAATTCCGTACTTCAACGGTCCTTTCTACTCTTCCCAGATGATTCATCCTTCGCAGCTTCACCAGCAACAACAGCAACCTCACTCTCAGCCACCTCTAATCCAACAGAGCCATCAAAACCCAAGCACATCAAGTGGCTCCTCTTCATCCCAGAAGCATCATCCACATCCTCAGCAGCAGCAGCGGTTACAAGGTAGTGGCAGTACTGGTGCGGTCGGAAGCTCCCATAGCTTCCCTGCCTCAAAAAACAGCTCATTACCGGCACAGCAACCTCCTCACAGACAGCATAACCTACACAATCCTCCATATCAAGCTCGTCAACTGGATGCTGAGATGGGTGGTGGGGAAGATAGCCCATCAACCGCCGATAGCCGAGTTTCTCACATTCACAAGAGCTTATATGGCCAGAGCTTTGCAATGCCTTTCCATCCACAAAATTTTGCCTTGATGAACCCGGCTGCTGCTTTGGGTGGTGGAAATCATGGTGAGAAGCAGCAGCAGCAGCCTCAGCATCATCAGGGCTTCAAAGGCGGAGTTGAGCTCATTCCCTCTCAAGCCTTTGCCATGTCTTTTGCATCCTATAACGGATCTGCGACACCCCCAGGCATCGATTTCTCATCAATGGCACAGAATCATGCAATTTTTCAGAGCCTACCTGAGGATGCGAGGCACGGATACCACATGGCGGCGGCAGCAGCCGCTGCTCAGGCTGCACAGCAGAAAAAAAACCAAAACCATCAAATTTCTGAGGAAGGGAAGTCCGGTGGTGGCAAGTCGAGCAACGCTGATGACGAGAGGAAGGGTATGGCAGGTAAGGTTACAACAAATGTTGGACATCATACTCTTGCTTTCTCCAGACCAGATACCAATGATTCATCAGTCTCCACAATTCTCAGCAACACTGTTATTGATAGCTCGGCTCGAAATTTGAATCTCATCTCAGCTCCTATCAGTGGCAATCGAGCTCCTCCTCGTTCCGTTACTTCTTCCACGGTCACAACCACCAGTGCTGCTGCAGCCATTGTTAATACTCCCAATTCTCAGCAGCAGCAACAGATTCAGCTGCAAAAGCATCAGCAGCAGCAGATGCAACAACAGCAACATCTGCAGCAGCAACTTGGCGCGGCAGCATCGGCTCGAAGCAAAACATCAACAGCTAGCATGGCCAGTATTTATACAGACCGACTTCCTTCGTCGTCCATGGTTGCCAAGTTTCCTAATGCTCTCTCTGTTTTCCCACATGGCCTTATCCAGACCAGTACCCCTGCTCAGTCTCCCCCATGGAAGAACTCTTCTGCAAGGACAACCACCACCACCTCCCAAGCCCCTCAAGCTCTGGCCTCATCATCTACCTCGTCGTCCCTCAAGAACATCTCTCAACAGCAAGGTAGTAGGACTCAACAAGGCCAAACCCAGATATCTTTTGGTGTGAATTCGAGATCAGCCACACCACCACAGGGGCAACAACAACAACAACAACTTCCCAGTAACAACAACCAGACCTCATCTTCCATGGCCGTAGAATCACCTCCGACTTCAGTATCCAGGAGTGCAGGCGGTGGAGGTAGCCCAAGAACAGCTTCCACCAACAGTAAATCAGGTCAAACAGCTCCATCATCATCACCATCGCCACAGGCAAAGGGCTCTTCCCCATCAGGGCCCAGCAGCAAATCTTCCCCTGTTGGTGGAAGGAACGTGCCTTCAATTCTCAGCAATGCCCATGTCGCCGCCATGAGCTCGGTTACTAAGCAGCAGCAGCAGCTGCAGAAGCAAGCGCAGATGTTCTTCTCCAATGCGTATATGCAAGCTCAGTCCCCTCAATCTTCTAACACAACAGCAGCATCGAATTCACCAGCTCCGGCCAATTCCGGGTATTATCATCATCATCGGCGTCAATCCGAGCAACAGCAATCACCGCAACAGCAGCAAGGTTCCTCAACGACGTCTTCAACTGGAATGCTGTCACCGTCTCCGGCCTTGCTAACTATGGCTGCTACCTCAGATCCCACAAAAGCCACAGCTAACAATACCAAAGGCAGTCGTGGTGGCCTGCCACAAACAACCCTTCTCCATGCAGCCCAATTCGCGACTCCTCCTACTGGAAACCCGCACCAGCTTATATCCGCGGCCTTCCCGTATATTCATGCCATCCCCACCGCAGTGCAGGTGAAACCAGCTGAGCAGAAACAACCCGCCGGTGAGTAGTTCCTTCTCCATTGCATTCAATTCCTTGTCTCAACCCCACCCAAATTTACCTGAAAAAAAAGAAGAGAGATCAACTGTGGTATATGTATTTATGAAGGGGACGAACCATTTTTGCCCAGGAAATGACAATTTGAATGCCTGCTGGCAGCCTGAGAAGAGACGATGAAGGAAGGAAGAAATTTTTTGAAGACAATCTGAGAATATGATATTGTTCCGATACGGTTGTGTACGTCTATGGGCGACTGCACACGTGAATGGAATGGCCCGCTCGTCGGCAGGGAATGAGGAGCTACTACTACTACTACTACAATTTTGGAGAAAAATTGAATGAAGGGAAAACAGGTCTGGCCTCTGTCTCTTTTTAACTGTATTTGGGAATGGTTTGTGTGTACACTCTGTATATTCTGACAGGTGACCGTGGAGGTCAGAGTTAGTTTTGATTGGATGATGTGAATGAACGGCCCATAATGGAGCTGATGCGAGAGAAATGGAACCTTTTTTCTTAGGGAGCGCAGGGTAGAAAGAAAACAGAAAATGAAAGGAAATGTGGGCGGCGGTTTGGTTTTGGGGGGCAGTTGGGACAGTTATCTTTTAACGACATTATTTTATTATTATGTGGTGGTGGGGTTGTATATATTATATTATGCTTCTTAGCATACAGGAAGGCCCTCTGCAAAACATTTTCTTTTGTTTCTTTATTATTGGAGGACGTAGTGATGGGGCCCAGTTTGAAACGGAAAAGCAAGAAAATGGGGTAAGCATATTGTCTCTGTGTTCCCTTGTTGCCCCTTCATTATCTACTATTATGGGGTTTAGTTCTTACGGACCAAGTAGGAAAAAGGAGAGAGAATTTTGACTTACTATTGGTGCTATTATCTTCAATGTAAATGGGATAGGTGATGACGCACGTGTGGTTATGTTGGTATTGGTTGCGACTTGTGCGCGCCATTTGTTTAGTTAGCGTTTAACTGATCGGTCTTAATATTTATTATAACATTAGTGATGACGTGTATGTTGTAGATTTGTGTACTACAATTATGATGAGAGCATTTCGTCTGGATACATATCTAACTGTGCCCAATCTTGTGTGGCTCGACTAAAAAGGAAAAGGTCACTACTGCACCGGTATTGTCCTCTAATATATGGTGCTGTAACCACCCATTGTAGAGGGTGGGGACAGCATTTTCCTATATTTTAATTTGCTGTCTCAGTTGCAACGGTGAACCAAGCGACGCGTACTGTGGGGCTATGTGTGACTCATTTCGGCAAAGGTGAAAGAATGTGAGCCACTAGCTGGCACTATATATCTCGTCACAATAAAACAGTGAAACCCTAAATAATAAGCCAATCAGTGTTGTTAAAGTAAAATCTCAGCAGATAATGATTGAGATCTAGAATACAAACCCTTAATGAAGATATATACCCTAAACAAGGTGATACGATGAACCGTCATGAAGAAGATATGATAGATGGCACTCAAAAAAGCCTTAAAGACCACTTTTCTTTTCCTCACCCCACAGTACAGCTTCTTCACCCGTCAAAGAAAATATTATTTTTCCCCCAAAGCCATCATCATCATCCTCCAAATTTATTTATTTAAATGTCACACAAAAAGATTTGACACGTCACAGTCATTTGCCACGTAGGATTTAGAGCTCAAAACAAAACAAAAACAAAAAACAAAAAACAGAGAGGTAGCGGACGCACCCACCACCGAATGTACCATATACGGTCGGGACTTTGAAAGTGGTGGGACCGTGTTTACTTGAATCCTGTAAATGGGATCTTGGTTCTTCTGTTTTCCTACCTTCAAAGCTCAATAAAGTGGGAAGCTAGACCACAGTTTAACCTTCTAGAAACAATAATTTTAATTTCATATATATATATATATATATATATATAATTAATATGAGAAAGCCTAACTTTCTTAATGAACAGTGCATTATGAATTAAATATCTGACAGCTCTAATAACTAATTCTCGTGATTATTAATTATTCAACTGTAATTTCAACAAGAGCGTATTAAGTAAATTGGTTGGGGGTGTCTTAGCAAAATCTAGTGACTACTTGAGCATCAAATAGTGAAAATTTGTTGTGCTTTCCGAAAAAAAATAAAAAACAATTGATAGGGCCCACCATGAAATGGGTCCCATTGAAGAGATTAAATATGTAAATAGTCAAACTTGATACAAATGATTCTTTCAAGGACTTTGGAAACTATAGAAAAACCTTGGCTCAAAGTTACACAAAATTACAAATCCAAATCACAGTTAATAATAGCCTTGGAACTGAAAATGACTTGCTTGCTTCTTTCAAGTTTGGAAAAAAAATAATTTTCAAGTGGTCCATTCGGGAGCTTCAATAAATATGTATGAGATATGTTTGGGCAGGTTTGGGCAAGGGTCAGTAGCCCGTAGGGCCGAGCGGACTGAAATTTAAGACCCGATTAGTTTTTCGCCTAGCTCGAGGATGTGAAAACTGACCCTTGGTTGTCAATCTTTTTGTCTAAATAAAGTGTTTTAGTCCCGCATTGAGATGGAGATCAAAAGATCCTCCAACCAACCGATGCAATATATATACAAGTTAATCTTATCTAGTATGGACTTTGGAGGGTAGACCGGGTCTACCTTTGGTTTAAGACGGTTTAAAAATTAAAATTTTAAATTATATTTTTAAAATAATAATAATAAATAATAACTCAAATGACACCATAGACAAGCTCAGGCTTGGCAAATGACACCGTGGCTGGGCTTGAACAAACATTGTTAAGTCCGAAGTTCAGGTCGGGCCGGGACAAATACTAAGAACATATATTGATAATATGAACCAACAGATAATTATTTAAATTGGCTTTCTAGTGAAACTCCACATTATATTTATACATAAAATGTTACAACATTCTGTTTCAACTATGATAAACAATTAATCTCTGCACTATAAACTAGCAATCAGAGATAGTTACCGGATATTACCGCAAATCGACAGATATCGAACGAGAAGTAATTCATTGCTTCGTAAGTGGTCGGGTATTGTTCCAAAGCCATTGACGGGAGGAACCATCTACGAAAGGCGAAACCTGACAGAACATGCACAGAATAATATGGAGATGGCTTAGGCCAGTCTTTGTAAAAGAGACATAAGGGAATATATGATGCTGAAATTGGATGATTAGATGAGGTTTTTTTTTTTTTTCCTTTTTTTTACGAGGAACCCCAACCCTGCTTAGTGGGGACAGGGTAAAACCTCGGATACATGACCCCATCCACAAGGACCATATATCAGGTATGCTCGGGAACTCAAACCTAGGACCTCCAGTTCCCGAGCTGGAGAGCCTGCCAATTGAGCTAACCCGTGTGGGTTATTTTGATCATTGTCTTTTCAAATGGGTAAGCTGTGGCCGAATCTCGTGAAAAAAAATTTAGGCAACCATTCCTTATTGTGAACAAGACTCGAATTTCTTAGCAACTAGATGAACGACCAAGGGCTTTTGATATGTAAATGCCCTAAAAATTACTGACCTTTTCCCAAACTTGTGAATGGTAGTCATTGAGCCAATCTACCTCCTCGATGGACAACAGGGATAAATCAACCATTTTACTCTGCATAATAAATCGCACAACAATGTTTAGGATGTAAGAACTTAAATGCTACCAATTTTGAGAAATAAACTCTAAGATGAAATATTTATTAAATAGGAAAATTAATTAATTCAAGCCGCAGATCAAAAGAAACAGAAAGGAAATATATCTCTTAAACAAATACAATTTAGTGAAACAAGCAAATTTGCATGAAAGTAAAATACTTGGAATTTATTTAAGCACACAAACTTTTCTACATATGCAAAAGAATGGAAGTGGCAGAAATGTTGTCTTTTTTTTTTTTTTTTTTTCTAATTATATAATTCCAAGAAAGTTACCCCTAAACATTAATCTTGAAACTGATGGGAAAACTTTCATTGGCAATGCTTAGGTGATAAGGTCTATGTGAATCGCAGATTATAAGTAACTTCTCTTTTGAAAAAGGAATGGTACCTGAATGGGAACATATGTGAGCTTCTCAAAACCAAGATATCCAATTCCTCCAAAATGGTTTGGGGTGTTTACTTCTTTTACACAAAGGAGATTCTGCAACGAGAACAAATGAGGATACATTACAACTTGAGAAGAAAATGTACAAGATTGATAACGCTTCAACAACCTACCTGAATGAGGCGTGTAATACAGTGAGAATCATAATCAAGAAATGGAGATTAACTAGTAGGGCTGTCAACGAGCCGAACTTGAGCTCTACAATTAGGCTCGCGGGCCCAGATTGAGCCCAAAAAAAAGCTCATTCTCTTAACGAGCTTGAACCGAGCTTGGGTAGGCTCAGCTTTGTATAATACATCCATATTCCTATATCTTATATTATATATTAATATTAAACACATGCTAATATATTATATTATGTATAATAATTATCAACTATAGTATTAATGCATTTGTACTGATATAAGCTTTTGTATGAGTCGAACCTTTTACGAGCCGGGCTTTTGCAAACCGAGCTAGAGCCCAAATTTTTTTAATGAGCCTAAACCGAGCCTAAGCCGAGCTCAAGGTTTACGAGCCCGATCCGAGCTGGGCAAAGCTCGACTCGGCTCGTTTACAACCCTATGATTAAATGCATCAAAACAACACCATTTATTTCCATCTTGAACACGCCCAAATGCCCAATAATCTGGCTTAGGAATAAATCAGAAAATGTTCTATGAGATTGCAACTGGACCAAATTGATACAAGAAGTTGAGGCTCTTATTTAATAATGAATTATATCTCATTCTATCACCACAAAACCAACTTCAATTGACATGCTTCTGAAATACTCATTAATTTATGTATTTTAGGTTCTATAAGGCGAAACGCACATTTTCCATGGGAATATCAGTTTTCATATCTCAAGGAGAATAATTCAACTCATTATATGCATTAATTGATCAAGCATTCAAGCAACAATCACAGCTTAATTGCAGTTTTTAGTGGAGAAGCACTCATCTTAGCAGAATGAATACGGTACCTCAATTCGAATTCCAAAAGAATGGTCTTCATAATACCCAGGTTCATTGCTAATAATCATGCCTTTTTGCAGAGGAGTCATATTTCCAAACCGAAAACTTATACTTTGAGGGCCTTCATGAACATTTAATGCTGCTCCTACACCATGGCCAGTCCCTAAAAAATAGAGATAGAAGGAAAGCAAGATTGATGTCAATGAAACATTCTTCCAATCAAACAGTTATCATATGCAATTTTTTTCATTTATTACATAATAAGTATAAGATAATCAACACAAGTACCATGACGGTAATCAAGTCCAATCTTCCACAGGAAAGAGCGGGCAAATGCATCAAGTACAAAACCAGGTGTATTTTCAGGGAAAACTGCCTGATCAAGAGCGATGTGACCCTGTCATTGAAGATGGAGTCAGAAACCACCAAAAGTAAAAGTTCTTTGGTCTCTACCCGGACCAGATGAAAAAAAAATTGGATCACTTCTTATGGACTGGTTGAGAATGATTCTGATCTAGTTCATGGATTATTAGAAGTAGAAGGCGCTCTGGTGGGATCCTCACAAACAGAAAAAGATTGCAATCAGTTTGATAATGATCGAGTGACATTGCTTCTTCGGTCCAAACCAAGGAAACCCTTACATATGATACAAAATGGATCTTGTTCTATCGTTGATCAGAGATTTCTATATGAACAATACGAATCGGAGTTTGAAGAAGACTTTTATGTTTTATTTTATTTTTATGAATAAGCATGGCACATTCGTGCTACAATATTTAATATTTTTCAAATTATCAGAATGAAGCAAAAGTGTAACCATCATGAGCAATGTAAGAACAACCAACCATGAACAAACTGACCACTGATATGAAGATCTCATATCTGTTCAAGAACTGTGTTTTCAAAAAAAAAAATCATAGATTAGAGAGCTCCAGAGTGGCACCTGCAGTACTCGGGTGAAGCATTCTCTTTCTCGAGAAGAAGGTTCACCAAAATGCACTGTCCTGGTTATGTCAGTTGTACCATCAACATATTGTGCACCACTGTCTAAAAGGAAGAGCTTCTTTGCATTTACATCGCTACAACTCTCTGATTCTGGTTTGTAATGTATGATAGCACCATTTCCACCAGAAGCTGATAAAAGTTTGTAATAGTGGTTATGAAAATGAAAGTTTTGAGAAATACAAGAAATATCGTGCTTATATGATCAATTTTAGAGTCTAAGTTAACTTAGGAAAAAAAAAAGGACCCATCAAGAAAACATGAGGAACACCAGTGTTTTTTTTTTTTGGGTATTACAAGCGCAAGAATTTCAAAAAAGCAAAGTTCTGATGGATAGTAATCTTTTGCTGCAAAATGCACAATACCAAATTTTGAAATCCTAAAGGAGGGATATTCATATTCACTAATCTCACTCTAGGGAAAATTTCTGCAGCAGAAAAAGCAGATATATATATATATATTTTTTTTTTTCTTTTTCTTTTTCTTTTTCTGTACTTCTGGTAGGATGAAGAAAATGAGAGGAAAATGTACAGTAAGCAATGGACCTTAGCATACCTTATTCATTAAATTACCAATGAAATGTCAAATAAAAATTTGAAAATCATCATAATCGTTTTGGACGTATATATACAATAATTCCAATGATTTTGTGAGACAAGTACCAACAAAATTCAGATTTAGAAAGAATGCTCGAGATAGAAATAAAACATATAACATGAATTGAACTTGATATACCACTTATAGTGTCAAAGCTTGTATCCAGAAAACCATCCTGCTTTGCACGAAATTCAAGAAGTTTGTCCGCAACATCTATTTCTGTTAGGACCACATTTTTATAGATTTCCTCTTCAAGCCAAGTCCAAAACTGTGTTAGAGCGGCAGCATCCCTGCAACCAGAAAAGGGAAAAAAATGTTACAATTAATGCTATAAAGATTCTATAGCCATGAGCTGCTTTTCCAACATCTCTCTTAATCTTGATACAAACCCACCCATCACCAAACAGAAAGTAGTTCTATCCTCTAAGAGGAGCAACGGAAGATTAGTCCATAAAATGCATTCTTCTACTCTAATAACGAGACAAATAACAACTATTTGACCGATGGCTCTGTAGAAGATCCATGGATTGTCTAGAAAACCCGTGGGTTGTTCAACAGGTTGGATTATTGGACCGGGCCAGGCTGGGTCGTTTATACATACATAAATATACATATGAGAAAATGTGTCAAAATTGTAAAAATTATATAACCAAGAATCAATTTATCAATGACTGATAAGAAACTATTTAATAAAAATGTAAATTCAAAGCATGAAAATTAAATGTCCCCTTGAAAATGTAATTGCACTATTGATCAACATATGGCTCCCATTAACCCTTATGAGTTCCTAATCCTCAGCGATTAACAAAATGTATGTAACCGATATATAATTGAACTAATCAAAATTAAAGGCAGATATGGCATATCTGAAATTGAACCATAAAAAAAAAAGGTGATGAAAAGTAGTAATTATTAATTAAGTTGTTGGCAAATTAGCAACAAAGCAGGTTTCATTAGAGCAAACTTCTTACCTTAAATGAGAATTTTGCATTCCTTCCAGTTCAGCTTGATTTTTCACTGCTTTTGCCAGAGAAATTGGTGAAACCCTATACACTCCAGCGCTTCCCTCAGATTGACAACTGAGATATCTATCACAAGCAGCCTTATATGTGTTGACAATTGCAACATTCACAGATGATGTATCTAACCAGAGTTTTACTCCCTTTGCTGCCAAACTGAGGAAGAATGTTGTATTAAGAATAATATGGTAATGAAAGGAGTCCAAAGATACTACACGTGCATGTGTATGGCAAGCATGTGTGTATTCGTTTCAAGGTGCAACAGATACTATTCCATATTTAGAGGGAAATCAAGTAAAATGTAGTGTTTAACACAATTATGACGAGACAGAGCACAATTATCAGATATATTCTATAACAGTAAAAGAAGATGATTATAAGCTATAACAAACACAGTACAGTTGATTAGGTTTCAGTGGTTTCCTTCACATCAATGCACATAGCGTTTAAACTCAGTATCGGATCGAGGATCGTCCTGGTCCGATACCGAGTTGGATCGGCATCGGCCGATCCAAACATGGCCCAAATTTACTTATTTATTTCTTCCTTTTAAATCATAATATCTTTGAGGGGTATTGGACAATCCATATTGGATAGTCCGAAACCGAATCAGAGAACTTAAGCAACTTTCGAGATCGACTTGGGATCGTGACTCATCCCGAGCAGTATTGGCCGATCCGACTTGGGATCGGCCGATACTTAACACTATGATGGCTCCATAAAGATTTCATTTAAATACACTACAATGGTTCAATCTTGTGCCTTATTTCATCAACTACTACAATCTTGTGCCTTGTTTCATCAAAAAATAGCTTTTTGGTTCATAAATTCCCCCTCCCCTCTCAAATGGAACACATCAGAAATCCTAGTTAGTTAATGTGCCCTTCCCCTCTCAAATGGAACACATCAGAAATCCTAGTTAGTTAATGTGCCCTTTTGATTGCAGAAGATATTGAAATTCCAATCTTACCTCTCTATTTCAGAAAGAACGAATTCATATGGCCTCAATTCCACGCCTGACCTCTTCAAGTGATCGATGACCTCTGAGGTGATTTTCGAATTATCAACAAACAATTTGGCTCCAGCAATCTCGACAATTAAGTATGCATACATCACAGGTGAATTTGGAACATCATTTCCTCTCTACAAAACAAGGTAGACAATTAGAGAAGAGTTAAAATAGGAAAGGTCAGAACTAAAAAGAAACAAAATGTTGTGATTAATTTTGAATGTTTGAGCAGAAACTTAATGAGATTTAAAGGTAACATATTATTTTGATTGCAAGAGCAATTACTTATTTGTATTACATGCAGTTAACTCTAAGTTCATGTCTTGACTTATCTTTGCTGCAATGAAATTGGGAGTTTGTTAAGATGATTACCAGATTCAACAGCCAGGCAACTTCATCAAGCATAGAAATAACAATCGCTGAACAACCAGCTTCCATGAGTTCGGATCTTAGGTAGGATAACTTTGATGAGACATCCACACCAGCATATTTGAGGTCATGCACTCTGACGGGTTTTTTGGAAGGTTTTGGTCTTGATTCTTTCCAAATTTCATCAACAAGATTTACATCATACAAGTAAACCAACTCATGATTCTTCTTAGAAATAGCCTCTTTCAGTTCCTCCGCCGCATCAGAAGAAAAAAGAAACTGCTTCCTTCACAGGATCAAAGATAACATCAGACACCATGCAAGTTTTGAATGACAAAGAGAAGGTAGATGCCATATGAGAATGCGAGAGAGAGTTAACTAAAAATGCAGCAGTATTAACAAATCAATTTTAAGATGGATTCTCAAAATGTAACCCGATCATACCACGCATAATATTCATGTCAAATGCGAATGTACGAGTATAGAGTCCGTGCTAAAAGGTGAAAATGCTGTCTGAAAAGGTTAATCAAGTAGTGCAATATGACGAAAGCATACATGCCAAATAATGAGCTGAGATGACATTAAGAGGCATGCATATAACTCACAGGATCAATGCCAATTCTGCAACCCGGCATCAACACATCATTAAGCCATTCACTAGTTGTAGGGACTCCCAAATTCCCAGCTCGCATAAGAATCCAGCTATCACTTAACTGCTTCTCTGCCTAATCATAATACAGGAAGAAGTAAATATATTAAACAAAAAGGAATACATAAATTTGACAACAGCAATCTACTCACAGTTCAATTTAATCTAGCTGAATCAAACATTCGAACCATGTCTGGTTACTACCCTTGCACATAGGACTATCAACGAGCTGAGCTAGCTCTACTCGGGCTCGGGGCTGAACCAAACATTTGAACCGTGTCTGGTTATTACCTTTGCACATAGGACTATCAACGAGCTGAGCTAGCTCTACTCGGGCTCGGGCTCGACCCATATAGGCCGAGCTTGAGCTCTATAATTAGGCTCAGGAGCCGACCCTGAGCCCACAAAAAATCCTCATTATCTTAATGAGCTTGAGCCGAGCTTGGGTAGGCTCGGCTCGGTTTGTAAATGAGATTATATATCCATATTCCTACATCTTATAATATGTATTAATATTAAACAAACATGTTACTATATTATATTACATATAATAATAATCATCAACTATAATATTAATGCATTTGTACTAATCTAAGCTTTTTTTGCCAGCCAAGCCTTATGAGCCGAGCCGAGCCTGAGCCACAATTTTTCTAACAAGCCTGAGCTGAGCTTGAGCCTTGCTCAAGGTTTACAAGCCCGAGCCCGGGCTGAGCCTCTTGATTCAGCTCGTTTACAGCCCTACTTGCACATGTTGAACCACATAAAATTGTGCTTCACCATGTAAATGGTGCAATGCACAACAAAGGTTATTTGAAAAGCCTTGTCAAACCTGAAGAAAGTAACGCCCGTCCGTCCAAAGAGCTGCTTTATCCTTGGTGACAACGGCAGTGCCGGCACTACCAGTAAACCCCGATATATGGGGTCTCCTCATATAACATTCAGCAATGAACTCACTCTAATCACAAAATTTAAAGATAATTAGAAATGGGTGTTAAAGCCATTAATTGTGGAATGGATATTTTGGATTTTTACCCAATTTTTCCTTAAGAACCCATTGTTAGAACCGTTTAAAAGCTTGAACTTCATAAGCATGCCCAGAACAGCAAAACCCCAGTTGAAATTTAGAGCCAAAAATTCAAAACTGAAATTTCAATTTTTCCTTAAGAACCCATTGTTATAACCCTTGAAAACCCTGAAATTTCATAAACATTGCCAAGAACAGCAAAACCACAGTTGAAATTTCGAGCCAAAAATTCGAAAACTTAAAAAAAGAAAAACAGTAATTAGAAAAGTAATCAGAACCGAACCTGATGAGCGTCCTGAGAAGGAATGATGTAAGCGTCAATGCCAATTCCAGGCCTAGTAAAGAGCTCCCGCAAAGCGCGAAGCTTCTCGTCTGCTTTCGATTCAGTAGGCTTCTTCTTCCGCATCTCTGAGGATGGTTTTGCTATGATCCGAGTGCAGTTTCGAACAATCAAAAGAGGAAGCATTGGGGATTTTATACGGATTGCTTGGTGGGTTTTGAATTTCCCCAAAAAGGGTACCGAGAGAGAGAGGAAACGGAAGCAGCGAGTCTGTAAATGAGAAGAACAAGCCATGGTAGTCGTCGAGAGAGTTCTTGGCCAAGACAGAGAAGAAGACATCGCTGCCGTTGCTTCCCTCGTAATAGAAACCTCCGGCGACACAGAGAAAGAAGATAAAATTCCCCAAATTCGCTTGTAACCATACACGTTACATCTACAGGCAATTGTTAACCCGACCCGTTAACCTGCCCGAACCCGCCCTGATTTAGCGGTTTTGGGTTGAAGTTTTCAATCTGTGAGTCGGATTTGAGTTGAGGATTTTAAACCTACAAACAAACGGATTGGATTTGGGTTAGCCTGTTTGACTCTGACCCATCGGGTTATTATATTATACATTTTATTATCTTAACAATATACCTTAAAAAATATATCAATTATAAATGTGTATATATATATATATATATATATATGTGCACACACATACATAACGGATAGAGTTGGATTGCTAGAGATTAAAACTTCAAAAAAGTAAAATATAATATTGTACGTTATATTATATTATTATTATTTATATAAAATTAAATAATAGATAAAAAATAATATGAAATTACAAAATCATTGTAACTTGTAATCAAATTATTATAAATATTAAATGAGATATTTAAAAATAACTAATAAAAAATTTAAGAAAATTAAACGGATCAAGATGGGTCAAATAGGTCAAAGTGGATTGAGTGCGGATTTGATTATTTCGACCCGAGTGGTAAGCCATAATAGCTTTATCAACCCATCCGAACCCACCCAATTGCCACCTGCAGTTACATTTACATCCATGGAATCTAAGTGGTGGGACCGCCTTATTAAAGTTGATCATACGATCCAACAGTGTAGAACGATGTTTCTACGATAGTCTAGGTTGTAGTCTAACAAATGCCAATTTCCACCCGACAAGAGAAGGAACAGCTCGAGTGTGCTTTAGCTTTACTGAATTACAAGTTTCAGTAAATCCCTCACTATTTGGAGCTCCAAATTCAGTTTCTTTTAGTTTTTAGGGTTTTGCAGAGCTTCGAAACGTTTATTAATGGCGATCATAACAGAAGAAGAACAAGAACAAGAACAAAAGGAAGATTCGAAGATCTCACAGGAAACGCAGACACCCTCTTCATCTTCAAAGCCAGGTGCAGTCGCAGAATCTCCCACAGCGAACGCATTCAAGTTCTGGGCTTTTTTCACCCTAGCGGTTTCTCTCATCACGTTCTTCTTTGTTTCTCTACATTCACTCACTCCACAAGACGGGAAATCATGGTTTCTGAGCTTACCTCACGATGTACGCCTCCATTACTCGAGGGGTAGAACGGTTAAGGTCCTGTTAAACCCTAATAGGTCTCCGATCGAAGTTTTCGCGGTCGAAGATGGTCCCAGAGACGGGGAAACCGTTGTAATTATCCATGGATTAGGTTGCAGTTCTTATTCTTTTCGCAAGGTTGTTCGTTCTTTGGGTTCAAGTGGGATTCGTGCTGTTGCGATTGATCTTCCTGGTTCGGGTTTCTCTGATAAATCGGCATTGGGAGAAGAAGAGAAATGGGGTGGGGTTCTGGGTAGGGTTTGGGATATTTACAGTGAAATTAAGGAGAAAGGTCTGTTTTGGGGCTTCGATCAGCTTATTGAAACAGGGCAGATCGATTATGACCAAAATCAAATTAGGGTTTCTGTGAGTAAGAGTGTTGTTAAGCCCTTGAGATTGGGATCTGATGAGATGAGTCGAGTAATTGGGCAAGTGATTGATTCAATGGGTTTAGCACCTGTTCATCTAGTGTTGCATGATTCAGCTTTAGGAATGAGTGCAAATTGGGTTTTGGAGAATTCAGGATCTGTGAGCAGCTTAACTTTGATTGATTCTGCTTCAAGAACAGTGACTTTGCCAATGTGGATCTTGGAAATGCCAGTTATAAGAGAATTCGTGTTGGGGTTCTCGTCTGTGTATGTTAGGGTTCTTAAATCATGTTGTTCAAGATCAATTGATGTTTTGGCTGCAGAAGCACATAGAGTTCTTTTGAAGGGTAGGGATGGTAGGAGAGCAGTTCTTGGAGTGGGGAAGAGTCTGAATTATAGCTTTGATTTGGGGGATTGGGGTGCTTCAGAAGCAGTAAAGAATCTGCCTGTGCAGGTGCTTTGGTCTAGTAGTTGGTCCAAGGAATGGAGCGAGGAGGGACGCCTGGTTGCGGAAGCACTTCCAAAGGCAATGTTTGTCAAGCATTCCGGTGGACGGTGGCCCCAGGTGAAAATTCCTTTGCTCAAATGAATATTGGTTGCTTTTATTATTTGCTCATATTTATGATAAAAACCAGATATCTTTGACCCTCTATTAAGTAATTGTTAATAAGGTAATTGTTGATTGGGATCAAGCATTAATAATAGACAAAGTAAAACGAAGATCAAAACAATGCACACAGATATATGTGGTTCGGCAAAGCCTATGTCCACGGGAGATAAGAAGTTTTCACTATGTCAAAAACGAATTAGGGTTACAACTTATACTCCTACCCGACAAATTGAAGTTTCCCTCAATTCCCCTCCCTGAATCTAGAGACTAGTGAATATGAGCCACCCACTATCTCTAATATTAATCATATGTTATACTAGATTGAATTTTAGTTTCTTAATGTTTAATTGATAATCTCTAATTTATAGTTATAGATGATTATTTTTTGATGTTCTAGAGTAGGATTAGTTATTGGAATAGGTATTTCTATAATTGAGTTTTGGAACCTATGGTATACAGTTGATACCTTAAACCCAATGAGGTTATAACCCTACGCAAGAAACAACTGTTTGTGAAGGTTTCGTCTTAATGTTATTTTTTCTCAAATCATTGAATCTCTTTTGCTATCATTCCTTTTTGTTTTCTACTTATTTATTTCCTTGTTTTCGGCAAAAGGTGTAAGAAAAGCACATGAAAGTTCAACAAGCTCAAATTCTTAAATGCCACAAGTTCAAATGGGCATTCACTTTTTTTTTTTCTTTTGTTTGTTGAGAATGTTAGCTCCACTGGCAGGATTTTCAGCTCAGGAACTGGAGGTCATAGGTTCAATTTCCCGGGTTTACCTGATATATGGTCCTTGTGGGTGGGATCATGTATCCAAGGTTTACCCTGTCCCTAGTCCACTAAGTGGGATCAGGGGTTCCACGTAACCAAAATAAAAATACCTTCTACTTTTCTATGGAAGGATTAGACATATCTATTTGATAGACGTGTTTAGAAAGTTTTTTTGTTAATGGGATCACAAAAGGAAGCCCTGCCTTGTTGATGCATAAAAAATATAATATCTAATAGCTTCATTTATTAATAAATTTTGTCTCCCATAATTTATTTATTTATTTTGTGATGTGGAGCCCCCAACCCCACTTAATGGGGACAGGGTAAGCCCCGGATCCATGACCCCACCCACAAGGACCATATATCAGGTAAGCCCGGGGATTCGAACCTGGGACCTACAGTTCCTGTGCTGGAGAGGCTGTTTGTTGATAAATTCTCCCCCCATGATTGTTAGCTATTAAAGCGTTGATTATACTATTAAATTTAGCATTGTCTGGCCCATGGTTAGCTAACTTGGTACTGGATGGTGGATATTGGGAGAAGGTTTTCCTCTTGAATGGGTTGTCATCCAAAATGTAAGTTGTGGAGTCCAGCATTTCTTCATGACACGGCTTAAGCTTAAAGAAAGTAATTTTACATGAAATCCACGAGATGATATCAAATCTTTTGTTTGATCCTGTGATGTTGTCAACTTTTACCATTTCATGATGCCAGGAAGATGCGGCAGATGAGATAGCTGAAGTTATTGCTCAGTTTGTGTCCTCATTGCCAAAATCCATAAAACAAGTCGAGGAAGATCCTCTGCCTGAGCATATTCAGAAACTGTTCAATGAAGCAAACAGCGATGACCATCTACATCATCATGGTCACAGTGGTCATGACCACCATGGGAGTCATAATCATGTTCATGCACCTGATTACATGGATGCTTATGGACTTGGTCATGGATGGGGGAGTTGATTTTTCGTTCTTCTGTTTGCAAGTGGACATAAGTTCCACTCCAAAGAGCAAAAGCTGTGAGACTATATGCCCTGAAAGTGGCAGTGAGGCTTCCCGTATGTCAATCAAGGAACTATACTCTTCCATTCTAAAAGCAGTGATCAAAGAGAATTTTCGTATGGAACTTCGCGGTTTTGTTGGCCAGGTCTTTTATAGCAGGAGGTCACCTTATATTACTTAGCCATGGTATGTTTCCCATATCCACTACCTGTTGTACTTTGATAAGCAAATGGGATGATTGTTCTGTTTATCTCTCGTCGTCAATTATATTACAAGTCATCTTCTAATATTCAGAAGAAAGTTGAAAACTTTTTGCATTTGAGATATGATTGAAAGTAGTAGTATATGCATGCTTTGACCCATCTCTCACCTAAGGTAGAACACCATTTCTGCTTTCTATAATGGCCCTTCGGTGCCACTCGGTCAGTTGCTGTTGGCTGCCAAAATTGTTGCACACACTATCTGAAAGTCAAACAAGATTCAATCCCCTATAAATATCAAATGTGCCGGCATCTGACATCTTGTTCCGAAAGGCAGTTGTAGATTTGTCCGTTTACGACAAGGTAGGAACCCCAGATAGTTTTGGAAAGAAGACTGGATCTGGTGTAACCAGTAGCTGCACCATGAAAAAAAAAAAGAAAAATTGTTGGGATAGACTTGTTGCAGGTAGTTTTGGAATCACAGAATACTCCATTTTTAACATTTTCTGCTAAAAATGAGAGTTCTGTGCGATGTGGTGGCATTTAGAGGGAAAAGCATTTCCTCGATGAAAATACCAACAAATGGTTCACATGCCTGCGTACCCTTGAATATATATGCAAAGTAGCACTATTCCAACAGGAAAAAAAAATGGTATCAAGTATACATCTTATAAATTTCCCAAAGAATAATATCGGAACGTCTCAATTGCAACATTAGTTCAACAATGGCTCTAGCAGCTCGTCCGCTGTAACGCTTTCCCCGACAAAGGATAAATAAACCTGCAAGTTTACCTTCTTGTACCCAAGTTCCTTCTCTATACTTGGTTCAACAAGAACTTCTAGAGGGCTTCAATCTCTACAAAAGATGAAATTGTTAGCCATTCAAACTCAAAAGTACGTTTTCCCTTTAGATTTGAAACAGAAACAAGGAGAAAACATTGAGGAAAGCGTCTTCGCAAGCTCAGTTCGGATACTCTTGCTTGCCATATTCGCTACTGGGAGTGTCTCTCGGTACCGAGAACTTGTTCGTCAATGCAAGTAACTCCTTTTCCTGTTGTTTCTGAAGAAACCTTTGTGCAGTTGCTGTCACAATCTTGGCAAAGAAGTTCACGAGCATCAACCACACAACTGTGTTCCAAACCGAACCAAATGATAGATCCCACTTATTCACCTGAAGAAAAGCGACGTAGAGAAGGCATAATTCAATTATTGATATCAAGAAATCATATGACCCGGATTATAATAATGGCCGAATTCAGTTATTGGTATCAAAGAACTATAGGATCCTTTGTCAATAATGCTGATATTGGCAGACAAACTGTGACCGCCAACCACAAGCTCCATTAAAGAAACTAATCCTGAGCACGGATAATGATCTTCATGAAATAGTTTAGTCCTTCACGAATGCAGATACCTTCCTTTGACAAGTGATGGTTATGCTCATAGGTCTTGTGTTGTAATTTGGTCAAATCTTCTGCTTACGAATCTTTGTGTGTGTGTGTGTGTATTTGTCTCTCCTCCAGAAAGAACGAAGTACCTTGATATTTGAGGTCACTGGAGGTGGGGCTGCCAGGTACTTCTCCTTCACCATATGTAATTTGGTGATGAGGTTTGGCAAAATGGAATTGAGTCCAGGAATAAGGCCAAGCACCAAAATCAGCTCGTTCTCTATCCAGTCGAGAAGTTGATTATTGCAAACTGAAATGATAAAAACCGTCTGAAACAACAGAGCCCAAATTAGGATTTCCATATATACATATATTTCTGTGACATAATTGTAAGCTATTTCACAACAGGATGCACATCTTCACTTTTCTCATTTCTGTTCTTTCTTTTTATTTTTTTTAATTTTATTTTGGTAATTTATTTTTGCTCCTTTTTGGTTAAACTTACAGTAGCAGGACTTCAAATACCAAACATTGTAGCAGAACAAAACTTTCCTAAACAGCATAGAACTAGAGCAAAAATGTTGATGCCACATTTTGATATAAATTGTGTTCAAAATCTCAAGAATGAAGAGAGAATGAGAACTTCAAACCTGTATATGAGTCTTAATAATTGCCTTGCCAATCAATGTTGCAAGAAAAAACTTCCAAAATGGTATCCCAAATTGCCCACACATGATACCGGCAAGATCAAATAGCGGATTTGGCACCTGAAAAGTATTTCAATTGAACATTAAAATGCACAAAACGCAGCGGAGATATTTAATGGAGAAAGCTTTTACAAATAAAAGATTCTACTGCAAAATGGAAGTGGCTCCAAACATTTTATAAGAGAAGGTTCAATCATATGGCTGTGTTCTATATAGAAATTATTGAAAATGAAGGATTAGGGAGTCAAGGAGAGAAACAATTTCTCTTTAGTACTAGAAGAAGTTGAGACTCTTTTCATTAAGAGGTAAAGATACTCCAAAACAGAGTACGAGAGAATGTGAACTAACCGAAGCAAGTACTAAAATGGTAAAGAAGTTCAGATGCTGTGAGCGTGAAAGAAACCATTGTTTGAGATGCTGTAGATGATTAGCTATATATCCTCCATTTTCAGTTGAAGTATCCAGTTCTTCCATGGCATCCAATTTACTACCTGACAAGCTTGCTGCAGAAAAAAGTACAATGATATTAAGTTCTTCATTATGCAAGTAATAAAATTCACTTAGAATACGCCAACTCATGTCCTAATTATCCTGATCAGTTGCAAGTTATTTAGCAACAATAACCCGCCTTATGAAAACATGAAGAGTTGAAACAAGGATCTAGATTTTTATTTTGTCTAAAACATCTCTCCATCTGCGAGGGAAAGCACCAAAGGAAATACGAAGTGAAATATCAATTTGCATTAAATCATGGAATTTTAACAAGAAAGTTTGGTCTGTATCATCAGGTTAGTTTCCTGGTGTGATTTTCTGCCCTGTGGAGGGATGGTGATCCAGACTGTCCACCTAACAGAGGCCCTTAAGATAAGCCACATGGACAACCATTTCGCTAAGATAAGCCCGATAGATACCAAACTAATGCATATTGGAATTTTTCTGTATAAAATCAACCATTATATTTTAGATATAATTTTAGGGTTTTAAGAAAGAATGGCGCCAGATTTAGAGACTGGCTTATTTGCCATAGGCAGATGTGTTTGGGATGAAACTTGATATGTGACGGGCTCATGTGGAAGAGAATATGGAGAAATGCAGTACCACAAACCCACTAGACAACTAAACCTGGTGGGTAGACCAGAGTACTTTTGCCTAATAATAGATAAAAATAAAAAATAAAAAGGCAACATCTGGAAGTTATTCTAATCATAATCCCCAAAAAACCGCCTCAAAATGCTTGAATCATACTTTTGAGTCAAAAGACAAGGCTAACCAATTGCTCAAGATCACTTCTCCAGGGTTCCTATTGGAGGCTAGGAAGCATGGTTTCAAGGATCGGCCGATACCGGTCCGGACCGGGACCGGACGGGACCGGTCCGGCTCCAACCCGTGATACAAGCCTTTGTATTGCCGGGTTATGGACCGGCGGTCCGGTTCCTCCGGTCCGGCGACCGGTCCGGCTGGTCCGGCGATTGATACCGCCGGCCGGCAGTCCGGCGACCGGTTCCGGAATTTAAAGCCCTGCTAGGAAGGGCCCCCTTTGAAGTAGTGTAGCTCACTTAATGAGGCAAGCTACATCTATAAATAAATACTACATCTAGCACACTAGGTCCTTTAATTGATACCATAATCGTAACAAGCGTGTCAAAATCAACTTTGAGATAAGAAGTCATCCAAAAATCCAGATCACTACTACAAGTTTCTAAGGATCATTTCCACTCAACAATTTCGTTTATAAATACAATAAATATAGATAACAGACAATAACATGGTATCACTACGAAAATTGGAAAAGATACCTGCTCGTGAGATAAAATATGGAGGAAGCTCTCCCAGTGCAGTTCCAATTCCCCATAGAATAGCCTCTATCTGAACTTGTGACAATATACTACTAAGTGGAACCCTTGAACCAGGTAAAGAAGGAAACACTGGAGACCCATATTCAGAGCAATCCTTGTCAAGCCATGAAGGGCCTGTTTTCAGTTGAATTGTATCATATGGGGCACTTTTCAGATCAACTCGGCCACACTGCATGGCTTTTATTGTAAACAGGGCAATATGTGGACCCAGATATAACACAAATGTATGCAAACCAGATCCTGCAAGACAAGGAAAGGCTTCAAATTGTATAAACATTGATTGATGGTCAGGTAAAGCCATGTTAATCAAGACAACCCAAGAACTAAAAGATGAGTACACAGATTGAGTGGTGCATATTCCTTCATTTAAAACAATTAAGAGCTTGAACTCTTCGACCAATTTATGAATCTACAGGTTTTACGAGATGCAAACCTGGTAAGTAACTCAACTCAAAATGATTCAGACAAGAAAAAAAAAACTGCAAATTCATTTAATTAGGTTCTCTAACAATCTGAAATAGAGACGAGTCGCTCACATCCCAAGATAATACAAGCAACAATCATGTCCAAAATTTACTTCAGAAAAAAGTTTAGGTGATTCACTTTATACCACAGAAGATAAGACTGTTTTGGCATGAGTAATATGTAAATCAGGAATCCAGCAATTTAGAGGAACATGTTCTCACAATCTAACAAAAGATTTGTCGTTCCATATAGAATTTAATGATGAAATAACCTTGTAATAGCAGGCCCTGAATAAGATGTGATAAGGGTTGGAATGAAAAAAACGACAAAACTGTTTAGCTTTTTTCAGATTATCTAAATAATGTCAATTCGTTCGCCAACATAACCACGGATATTTAAATTGAGAGACAATAGATTCCATGGTACTCCCAGTCCTACTTACCCAGACCAATTGATGAAGCAACACCCAGGGCCAACCACCAGAGTGCGTAACGGAAATAACGAAGAAACTCCTGAATGTGCTGCAGTAACATGCCATTGTAGTGTTAACTATAATCAATCAAAGAAGAATTGATCAACATTAACAAAATGCATGCTCAAACATAAAAGATTGAAATCCTGTCCTTGTCCGACACTAATAATAAAGTCACAAATTATTAATTTTATTTCGTAGAATATATAACTTCAAGCTGCAATTCATTGGTCAAATGCTCACGTGAGCCACCATAGTTTTATAAACAACAAATTCCAATTATCAAGACAAAGGTTGTATCAGAGTGATTACGAGCTGACAACAGTTGCAGCCATTATAGAAATCCTCAGTTTTATTTATTTATTTTGTTTTGTTTTATGAAAGAAGGTTTTTAATCATATTGAAGAAGATGTGGATTGTCCCACACAATCTCATTATAACCTACTAAAAACTAACAAGTACTACTACTAAGAAATTTTGCATCAGATATATACCTTTTCATAAGGCCCATCAATGGCCACAAGCGGAATCCCAAGAACAGCTACCAGAGTACTCAAAAGCATAAGCCACCCACCTTTTGCCAAAAGGTATATTATTGAACGCTTAGCATATTGAAACGTAGCCAAAATGAAAAGTCTTAATGTCTTCAATGGTTGTGTCGTTAACGTCAAACTTTCTAGTTCTTGTTGGTGCTTGTCACGGAGTCCTGCAAACAAAACAAAACTATCAGCTAATGGAAATTGAGGGCTTTTTTGTACTTCCACTTTGACATCACATCTGAACATATTCTCCGTTATTGGTTCTCTACTTTTGCTTTTATGATAGTGAAGATACAGCATAACAAATATAAGTCTGAGTATACCACAGTTACGACAGAAGAAATTAAGATTCATATTTGTCAATGACTAACCATTTCCTTGTGTATGTACCACCTGGTCATCTTTGTCATGGAAGAAGATCAGCTAGTGGACGCAACCATGAAAATAAAACTTAAGGACCACATATGGACTCCATAGAACATCCTTCGGCATGCCACTAGTTTCTTCATTTTCTCTTTCAGTTGGTTTTGCATAATTTTTTTTTTGGTGTGGAGCGGGGAACAAGAAGAATCCGAATAAGTTGTCTCCAAAAAGGAGACAACTGAATGTTTCCAAGAATAGCATAGAAATTGTATAAGGGAAAAAAATAAAATAAAAAAGGAGAAATCCACCTTGTTACTCAAGCAATCATAATGGCGCTGGTTAATTTTTTTCTCATCGTTTTGATGCAAATGCATTGACTGAGAGTTGAAAGAAAGTATAAGAGTCCATGGTTGGGTAATTGTCAGAAAAATAAACAGTGCATTGGTGGATGCACCATGCATCAAGAAGCATGGGACTAATACCTAAGATGCATGATATCAATGTTTCATAATTTCAACTCATAAGAATAATCTTATATCAAATGTGCCAAAATGATTAATTTTGATATCATTAGAAAGTGGTGAGAACAGTCACACAGCATATAATGTATGCCTGTTAGACCAAAACAGGTCTAGGGGTTACCTAGTAAGGCTCATATTTCCTATTCAGCCCAAAGTTGACTGTACGGTTGTACAAAAATAATAGGACCAACTAAATGTCATCTCTCACAGGAATTATTATGTTTTTTCAGTCATCCAAATCCTAATCAGATTAAGATATATATATATATATATATGTGTGTGTGTGTGTGTGCGTGCGTTTATATACATATACACATATGTACACACACACAGGCACATACACGCATGCACACATATATATATATATAGAGAGAGAGTAACTTGAGGTCATTAGACTGTTGTTCCATTCTACATATAAACAACTTTTTTTTTCAAGCATATGTAACAAAATTGATAGGTGTGATTTCTGTCTTCTCTCATGTGTAGTGAGATGCCAATGCACATCCTTGAAAACCGTAAAAGGTGCAAGTCCTAAGACAACCTCCTAAACTTCCTCTCATACTTGCTCTTTCTACCTCTTCTTCTTTTTATCTTTACTATTGGTAAAATTATCTATTCTTTCTTTGCTGTTTTGTAAACAATCTTTTGTACTAACAACATACAAATTACCGTTTTATCAACAATCATATGCACTAACAATATCCAAACTTTTTTTTCGATTGGTAAAGATATTAAATGCGTTTGCATTCGCAAATTTGGTGAGGGTGGATTTGGATTTGAGACCTCCAAATCCAAAACCATTGTTTGGCTAAATTTTAAATAACCCAGATTTGTATATCCCCAAATCCATGGATTTCAGAAACAAGGATTTAACCCCAAATCCAAGGATTTGAAATCAACTCGTAGGGTAATTATTTTAGAAATCCCCTCATGGAGATTTTACTTCCTAGTCATTTGTGCAATGCCGAACCATGTGAAGAAGAAACGTCCTCTTCACATGTGCACCACTATCACAACCATCAACCACCAAACACCGCCTATCACCACCACCACCCACCACCTTTGCCTACCACTACCAACCACCTCATACAATAATCATCTGCCCCCACCACCACCCATCACTTACTACCACAACCACCTCCCTCCACCATCAATGCCAACAAACATTACATACCACCTCCTACCACCACAACCATCCACATCTTCTTCACGTCCGCACATCCTCCACCTTCACACACCATAATTTTCCACATAACACCACCCATCACCCACCACCACAAAACAAAACTACCACCAACCATACCTTTATCCCTCTTTTTCTTTAAGTAATGGCGCTTCAAGAGCTTCTAGCTTCTAAGAGTTTCCTATTTCTTTTAAGAGTGCTTGTAAGCCTAAAAGAATTCCTTTTATTTTTCCATTTCTTTGGCATCAACTCGATATTCTTCTATTTTTGATGGAAGAGTGTCTACTTAAGGTGATAATAGTTCTATTAAAGGAGATTTCCTAAATCTAAAATACCAAGTTCCCAATAGAATTCATAAATGGAAAAAATTAAGTTATTTTCTGTTTGTGTTTCTTAATCCCATATCACTGCTTTCAAAGTTGAAAGTTTCTGGTTGTCATGGTTGCAGCCCCAGTTACCTAATTCGTCCCTCTATAGTAGCGTTCCCGTGTTCAAGTTGTGAATTGACGACTTAAGAGATAATCCATTAGGAATCCGCAAATTCAATTCTAGGAATACGCAATTCGAACGTGCTTTATCACTTGAATAGAGGTTTTTTTTTTTTTTTTTTTTTTTGGGGGGGGGGGGGGGGGGGGGGG
>JAUPMG010000006.1:13721959-13743645 GCA_031762675.1 Pachysandra terminalis | reverse complement strand
CAAAAAGTAAAAAAAAAACAAAAAAAAAAAACAGATTGGACCGTCACCAGACTAGCAGGACCGGTTGGACCAATGGTACTCGACGCCGGACAACCAGATTGGTGGTACCAGTTGCCGGACCGTCTGAACCGGTCATTGGACAATCACTCCATAACCTCGCAATACAATTGTTTGTATCGCGGGTTGGGACTTGGGACCAGACCGGTATCGACTGATCCGTGAGACCATGTAAATGATAATTTGGTAATATTAAAAATAGACAAATTAAAACTATCACGGTGGTGACTCGACCACTCCCCCATTAGAGAAAGTACATCGTCTACGATATTTTTGCTATTAAGTGGAGACTGATGCTATTGGGGTAATCGCAAACAAGTTTCTTCCCCCCAATAGGAGAGACAGTATCGACCCCCAAACACCCCACCCCTTCTTCTTTAAGGGATGCCGTACCAACGTCCCCAGGATAGGAAGACAAAACTATTGGATGACACGGTGTTGCTTCTTTGAGCTCTCGAAATAATTTATGGCTCTCTTCTAAAAGTAGGCATTTATCAAACGTTATCTTTTCATGTGAAGTAAATTTTATGAAAGTATTTTATAAGAATCAATTCTTAAAGAATCGCTTCTCATTTAAAGAACAAAAGCTATAAAAGGACTTCGTCATAATCGGATTTAGAATTTTGTGTTTCTACAGAGGATATAAAGACCTATCTTTTCATCTGAAGTAGATTTTATGAAAGTATTTTATAAGAATCAATTCTTAAAGAATCGCTTCTCATTTAAAGAACAAAAGCTAAAAAAGGACTTCGTCACAATCGGATTTAGAATTTTGTGTTTCTACAGAGGATATAAAGACCCAATCACGTCAATCTTATCGACAAATCCTTCGTTGATGAGAGCATATCATTTAGATCAAAAGCCTTTGATATAATAGTTGTATTATGGCTTAAGATTGAACCAGTTCTGATTGGATCGGCCAATTTAGACCGGATCGGTCCGATCCTTGAAACCATGGTACAAACCATAGTTTTAAATTTTGTTTTTTTCATTGATTTTGTAGAGCAAAACGAAATCGAAATATTCGAAATTTCGGATATTTCGGCTAAATTTCGTTGGAAAACGATTTTTGATTAAATTAATAAAACGAAATAAAGATATCTTATTTTGCGAAATTTCGAGCCAAAATTTCGCAAATTTTGTCGAAATAAATCCACTTTTTTTATTTAATATATACTTAATTTTTTTTTAATTTCGGAAATGTCAAGTATTTAATATAGAGTTTAAATGCATTTTTTTATTATTTTTTTTTACTTTAAACTTGATTCTAGAAATTATTTCTCTCAAAGATTTTGGTGAAAAATAATTTTTTTTTGTGAAAAGAATGAAAATTTGGTAATTTATAGAATTTAAATGCATTTTTTAACTATTTTTTTTTAAATTAAATAAATTTGACTAAAATTGACCAAAGTAAATTTATTTCGCCGAAATTTTAACAATTTTGATCACTTTTTTACCAAAATATTTTCAGTGAAATAAGTGAATTTCGTTTTTCGGATGACCTATCCGAAACCGAAATTTCAAACTATAGTACAAGCTCCAAAGTTGGTGCGGTATACTCCACTCTACTTGCTTGTGGACGATCCACACCTGACCTCTAGTGCGCCTCCAAGTATTGCTTCTATGAACTTTTTAATGGGTTCTATGATTCGGCTGTCGCATCAAGCATGGTGGTTTATGTGAACCCAAAAGATATTTGAGACCCTGTTTGCTCTAGGTTTCTAAGGATCAGGACGTCCTTTCTAGACCTAAAAGGGATTTTGCCCAATGTTTTAGCGTTTGGTGATACTATTAAAAGTTGCTTTGATGGAGTACGCCCATTTCGGCGAAGGAGATATGGGGCTGCTTTTAAAAATTAGGGTTAAGCTACTTACACCTCATAAGGTTTTTGCCCAATGCCTTAGCGTTTGGTGATACTATTAAAAGTTGCTTTGATGGAGTACGCCCATTTCGGCGAAGTAGATATGGGGCTGCTTTTAAAAATTAGGGTTAAGCTACTTACACCTCATAAGGTTTTTGCCCAATGTTTTAGCGTTTGGTGATACTATTAAAAGTTGCTTTGATGGAGTACGCCCATTTCGGCGAAGTAGATATGGGGCTGCTTTTAAAAATTAGGGTTAAGCTACTTACACCTCATAAGGTTTTTGCCCAATGTTTTAGCGTTTGGTGATACTATTAAAAGTTGCTTTGATGGAGTACGCCCATTTCGGCGAAGTAGATATGGGGCTGCCTTTAAAAATTAGGGTTAACGCTACTTACACCTCATAAGGTTTATGATAGATAGAAACACCCATTTAGATTTCTGAAAAGTCACTTACACTTCCTATCAATAACGTTCCATAAACGGTGTTAAAAAAATATATGAATTTATCATTTTAATCCTATTTTTATTAACACTACTCTTACCACCAAAACCACCTACCACCACCCCACTCCCACAACCACCACCATCGCCGCCGCCACCACCACGCCATCACCACCACCACCCCACTACCACCATCACCACCACTCCCACCACCATGCCACCTTCGCCACCAACACCCCACCTTCACCACCACCCCACCACCCCATTGCCACCATCACCCAATGTGCATCCCTTGCACACTTAAGTGGTGGTGGGGGTAGTGGTAGGGTGGTGGTGGAGGATATAAATGTTTTTAATAAAAGGTATAAATGTCTTTTTGGACTTTAGACAAAGATAATATTGTCAAAAATATAAATGATGTCATCACTTTTGTTAATGTTAAAATAAAAAATTAACAGAAAGGGTGTCTTTGCAATACAGTACAAAACCTCAAGGGCGTAAGTGGCATTTCAGAAATCACGGGGGGTATTTTTGCCTTTGTCAAAAATGTGAGAGGTGTAAGTGAAATTAACCCTAAAAATTATGTTTGCGGGAGCAGTTAATTATATTATAAATTTAAGTAAATTTTCAAAATGACAAAATTATCCTTTCATTTCCGTTTTACATTCTTTAAAAACACAAAAAATATCCATAGGCCTAAAATATTATGTACATGAGCATCCTTTTATATACTTTTTCTCACAAAATGTAATTCTTAACCAATGGCATTGATTCAAAACTCTTTTGAACGAAGCCCTTCACATTGAAGCCCTTCCATCGGAATGAAGCTACAACATACAGGTCCTACAATTACTTGGCTCGAGATTTGGGTGAGTTTGGATAAAGATATATTGACCCGTGACTTTATAATTATTAAAGAAGTTAAAGACCACTTTAATTGGCTTCTACGAGTTTTAAAAATTACAGGTCACCCTTTTTAATGAGGCCCACTTGTAGACGACCTCCTATGAGGGTCACATGAGGTTTCTTGTAATACAGATCATAGAAGATTCGCACCCTAATAGTACATTTTCATATAATTTTACTTTTTAATGTGTGAATTTATATTCATAAATTGTGATTTTTTATTTTTATTTTTTTTCTGGGTTTTAGATAAAAAAAATATAACTTTTAGGGCCAGGCCTCTACATTTGAGCCCCAAGGCCCAGCCCACCAGACTTAGGCACACTTGGTATGTCGGCCTGGTTTCTTGGAAAATATATGTTTGTTGAAGAATGGGCTGATTCACTTGGAATCTTGAATAATAATGCAGCGAACGGGCTTAAGGGGAGGCTCGGAAGGGAAGCCTACTTGGAGGATTGGCTTACAACAATTACACCGTTGACAGCCGGCGAGTCGGAATGCTATGCTACGTTTGATTGGGAGGAGACAATGGGAGTCCCGGCCGCATTCATGATAAAGAACCTTCATCACAGTGAATTCTACCTTAAGACGGTCACGCTCGAAGACGTTCCCGGACACGGTCGCATTCATTTCGTATGCAATTCCTGGGTCTATCCGGCTCACCATTACAAATATGACCGGGTTTTCTTCGCCAACCAGGTACTGAGCACATAAACTACCCTCTTCAATTAGTCTTGCTTGTTATATAATTGGCATTTGTGTTATGTTATGTGCTGGCCTATCCTTGCCCAGTTGAATGCAAGGCACAATATGAGGTACGGTTCAGAGGCCGTGTCGTGCTTGGAATAACCCACTCAAGCTCACGTAAGGATTTGACACAGCATGGCCCAGCCATGTCATGGGCCACATGGCAGGCCTAGTCATAAAAAATAGTCACGGGCTAATCGTACCGTGTCATGACGGCCATCACGACATTTTTTTTTTTGTGCCAGCTATTCCGGCACGTTATACACCCTGCATTGACTTGGTGAGGAGGTTGGTCTGGTTCAATCTAGTTTCATCAGACTTTTACTGGTTCATATATGGTTTTTTAATGGAATCAATTTAATAACCAAACCAGCTTGATCTCATATCACCTAGAGCGTGGAAACGGCAGCATCAACTGCAATGGCATGGCGCATCCATGCACGCCATGTATCTATTGGCGTACGTAAATGCGTGTTGTAGCTTCTATGCTCTAGACGGTGTCGCCCCAAATTGACCTCTATGCGCACCAATGGACGCATGATGTGATGCGTGTTGCAGATCGCTGCAGCTTCCATACTCCAATTGATGCACCCCTGCTTGATCTCCACGCACGCCAGGATGTGTGGCGTGATGTGCACTGTCGCATCTGATGTAGTTTCCACGCTCCACAAAATGTCACCCCGACTTGACCTCTACGCATGCCAGTGGACACGTGCCATGATACGTGCTGCAACATTTGTTGTAGCTTCCACGCTCTAGACGAATGTCACCGCTCTGAATAATATTGAGCTTGGACTTACTACCCTGATTGGTTTCAAGCTAAAGAGGAACCTATTATATTGCTACTATTGATTGCAGAGCTACCTTCCGGGCAACACGCAGGAGCCTCTGCGTAAGTACAGAGAAGAAGAACTCATAAATCTCCGTGGAGACGGAACAGGGGAGCTCAAGGAATGGGATAGAGTCTATGACTACGCTTACTACAATGACTTGGGTGAGCCAGACAAAGGTCCCAAATATGCACGTCCCGTTCTCGGAGGCTCTACCCAGTACCCTTACCCTCGGCGGGGAAGAACCGGTCGACCACCTACAAAGACCGGTAAAGAGTTTAGAATCTTATTCCATCTTTAACTACACTTGACCAACAACACTTCATCATTTAACCTGCATTTGAATCACCTTGACAGATCCCAACACAGAAACCAGGCTATCACTTCTAAGTCTAGACATTTACGTACCGAGGGATGAGCGGTTCGGCCACTTAAAGATGTCGGACTTCCTTGCATATGCTCTTAAATCTTTGGTTCAAGTCTTGTTGCCGGAGATCCGGAGTCTCTGTGACAGCACCCCTAATGAGTTTGATACCTTCCAAGATATACTAAACCTCTATGAAGGAGGGATACAGCTTCCTGATAGTCCTACACTCGACAAGCTCAAGGACAACATCCCTTGGGAGATGCTTAAGGAACTTGTTCGTACGGATGGCGAAAGACTGCTTAAATTTCCAATCCCTGCAGTTATCAAAGGCATGTAATCAGCTTGTTCACAAACTATATATGTACATACAAGGCTAGTGAGAGAGACCTTCCAAAAAAAAAAAAGGCTAGTGAGAGAAATAGTACTTGCATAGAAAGATCAAGAAGATGAAGAAGAAATCAAGCACACACAAAACACATATTTACGTGGTTAGACAAATAGTGTCTACATCTACATATACAAACCAGGTTCGACTATTCTCTAAAGCTCAGAAAAAGTGTTACAAAGAGCAACCACGAAAAGTATGATAAATGCCCTATAGTTAGGGTTAAACATAACAAGAAGTGAAATTACTATTATACCCATCGACCCCAAAAAAATTTAGATGGCTGGATCATCAGTACTTTCCGAATGCCATCAGTCTCCACATAACAACACACACACACACATTTATATAATTTCCAATCTCTGAAGTAATCAAAAGTATGTAATCATCTTGTTCACAAACTATATATATAGAAACATATGAATACAAGGCTAGTGAGAGATATAGTACTCGCACAAATATATAATTTCAAGGAATTCTCGAGTTACAACATGGACTCCAATTTTTCATTCTTTTCCAATGTCATAACATTAATTTTTCATGGTAATTGTGCAGAGGATAAGTTCGCCTGGAGAACAGACGAAGAATTCGGACGCGAGATGCTTGCCGGAGTGAACCCAATTGTGATCCGTCGCCTCAAAGTAATTCAAAGCACAAAGTTATTGATAACTGTTTAAGGTGTTTTGTTTCACTGATCAACATTTTTTTTTATCTACAGGAGTTTCCCCCAGCCAGCAAGCTTGATCCTAATGTGTATGGCAACCAGACAAGTTCAATAACCAAAGAACACATAGAGAAAAACCTAAATGGGTTAACAATAGATGAGGTATTCTTCTTGATTGTCTTAATGTTAGCAGTTTCTTGGGAAAGGAGGATTGATAATGAGTTTTCCATATAGGCAATTGAGAACAAGAAGTTATTCATATTAGATCATCATGACACAATAATGCCATACCTAAGGCGGATCAACACGAATACCACCACGAAGACTTACGCCACAAGAACACTCCTCTTCCTGAAAGATGATGGAACCTTGAAGCCTTTGGCAATTGAGTTAAGTCTACCGCATCCAGAGGGCGACCAGCATGGTGTCATTAGCAAAGTCTATACTGTGGCTGAACACTGCGTTGAAGGCTCGGTGTGGCAGTTGGCCAAAGCTTATGCTGCTGTCAATGACTCCGGCTGTCATCAACTCATCAGTCACTGGTATGATGCTGTGCTTGAATGCTTTGTAGCTGGGTTCTCAAGTAGAATGTGTTTCTGAATGCCCTTGATTCTGATCACAGGTTGAACACCCATGCGGTGATTGAGCCATTTGTTATCGCAACTCATCGACAGTTGAGCGTGCTTCACCCGATCCATAAACTCTTGCATCCTCACTTTCGGGATACGATGAATATCAATGCCTTGGCTCGACAAATCCTCATTAATGCCAATGGAGTGTTTGAGAGAACCGTCTGTCCAGGAAAATATGCGTTGGAGTTGTCTTCAATGGTTTATAAGAACTGGGTTTTCCCCGAGCAAGCACTCCCTGCAGACCTCATCAAAAGGTAATTTACAGATCTTAAAAAGAAAAAAAATTGAACGCATCTTAACTTTTTTTGTCAAGGAAAGATAAACAAGATGAAGAAGAGATCAAGCACACACAAGACACATATTTATGTGGTTTGGCACATAGTGCCTACGTCCACAGATACACACCAGGTTCTACTATTCTCCAAAGCTCAAAAAAAGTATTGCAGAGAGTAGCCATGGAAAGTATGATAAATATCCTGTGGTTAGGGTTAAACATAACAGTAAGTGAAATTACTATTATCCCCTTTCGACCGGCAAAGTTGATGGCAAGATCATCAGTACTTCCCGAATGCCTCAGTAGCATCGGTCTCCACATAACAATATTTGTATATACTAAAAATAACACACTTCCCTTTGCTTTATTCAGAGGAATTGCAGTTCCGGATTCAAACAGCCCACATGGTCTTCGCCTACTGATTGAGGACTACCCTTATGCTGTTGATGGCCTGGAGATTTGGTCAGCAATTGAAACATGGGTTCAAGACTACTGCTCATTCTACTACCCCACAGATGAATTGGTACAAGGCGACTCCGAACTCCAGTCCTGGTGGACAGAACTCCGCAATGTGGGCCATGGTGACAAGAAGGATGAGCCCTGGTGGCCAAAGATGCAGAACCTCACTGAGCTAACCCAAACGTGCACAATTATCATATGGATAGCATCTGCCCTCCACGCAGCTGTGAATTTTGGACAATATCCCTATGCAGGCTACTTCCCAAACCGCCCAACTATTAGCCGCAGATTCATGCCTGAGCCAAGCACTCCCGAGTATGCCGAGCTTGAGTCAAACCCAGATATGGCCTTCTTGAAAACAATTACGAGCCAGTTCCAGACCCTCCTCGGAGTGTCCCTTATAGAGATTTTGTCCAGGCATTCTTCTGATGAAATATATCTTGGGCAAAGGGACACTCCTGAGTGGACAACAGATGCAGTGGCATTGGATGCCTTTGAGAGATTCACAGAGAAGCTGGTTGTTGTTGAGAACAAAATTACAGAAATGAATACTGACCAGCAGTGGAAGAACCGAGTTGGGCCTGCCAACATGCCTTACTACTTGCTCTATCCCAACACTTCTGATCATACCCGTGTTGGTGGACTCACTGGCAGGGGAATTCCAAACAGCATCTCAATCTAAAGCTACATAATCACCAGTTGTAAAACAGTTCTATAAAAGCAGTATTTTCAGTACGGAGTTACAGTTCTATAGCAACAAAGTATTCAGTGTGGGGTGTTTGGATTTTTTTTTTTTGTCAATTGCATAATAAAGACAAGTATATGTACAGGTTATCAAACATTTAAAGACTGTAAAACTTTCAGCTCCATAATCTTCAAATTTGATAGTCTTCATTCACAACTTGAACCTGCATGGTTTAATTACTGTTCTCTTGTGATTAATGCATAAGATGTGTGTGGAATGTCAAGAAATTGAACACAAAAATACGATTATTAGACTCTCAGTTAACTCTTTTCCATTTCCATTTTGTAAAGTTTTTGACTATGTTTTCCAAAAAGTAAATAAACAATAAATAATATGCAAGCATAAGAAGAAATGGTACCCTTTCCTCGTTCAGCAGGTTCAGCCACTTTTGTTAAGAAAGAAAGGTTTCAAAGAGAACAAGAAATAAATCAAAATGCACAAGACAATGATTTATGTGGTTCAGCCAAGATGCATATGTCCACAGATTCACAACAGGTTCCACTATGTTAAAAAAAGCTCCAGAAAAGTTACAATGACAGATGGTGAAAGTACGATAAATACCCTATGCTTAGGGCTAACAGAAAACAATGTGAAATTAGGCTGCGGAGCCGAGGCTGGATGCTACTGAGGCATTCGGGAAGTATTGATGATCCAGCCATCGACTCCGCCGGCCGAGCTTTTTTGGAGAGAAGGACAATAATTTGCAAAATTCTGAAGAGGAGGAGGCTAGAACACTTCTTATGAGAGAGCAAGTTACCTCGAATTTTTCGGGATCAAAGGGTAAAATGGTAATTTCACATGCTGTTTTGTTTAACCCTAACTACAGGGTATTTATCATTCATTTCGTGACAGCTCTTGTAACACTTCTTCTGGAGCTTGTGAGAATAGTGGAACTGGGTGTGAATCCATGGAAGTAGGCACCATTGCCGACCCACATAAAATCGCTGTCTTGTGTGTTTGATTTGCTTTCTTCTTCTCGGTTTATCTTTCTTTCTTAACAAATCTTAGGCATTGAGCATCTAAAAGGCCCTCGGAGACTAACACATACTGTGTACAAAATACATTTTCTTTTTTGCATACTTGTATCTTAAAATTGGTGTCTAGTTAGTCTATTTGAGTAGTGGAACAATGATTTGCAAAATTCTTTATATGAAGAGAGCGCCTTTGGGCCTTCTTTATATGCAGGAAGCAATCTAAAGCTTCCTTCCCCTTTCTATTTTAATACATGACATCCATTATTTCAAGAGAAGAAAGCATCTGGATAAAAAAATGCAGTAGAGAGAAGGTTCCTACTGTTCCAAGTGTGAAATTTCTGTGTCAACTTGTGTGGTTCAAATGTAATGGCAGTTATTTCCTCAGTTCTATTCTGATACAGTCATCGATCATAGAGATCATATAAGAATCAAAAACCATCACACCAATGATCAAGCAATCAAAAAGAAGAGATGAACCCAAGTGAAATTATGAATAAAAGAAGAAAAGAACTGTAATGTATTTAAAGATAAATTTCCACAATAAATAAATAACTAAGATGATCATTTTTCCATACCTATTGTGCAAAGAACATGAACTCTTTGCCTTGAAAGATCCATCACATAATCTCATGTATTTTATATCCATCTTTAAACAAGGAAATGAACCAGCAATCAGTAGAACAGTTAGATTCCAATGATCAACAATAATAAGGAAAAATGCAGGTAATGAGAAATGATTATATCAAAGCCAAAAAAAAAAAATAATAATAATAATAACAAAATACAAATAAAAATAAAATTTGACAGTTAGCTTTTCTGTTCCCCCACAAACTTCACCATAAAATTACATGTAATTCTATTGAAATACCACACTTTCCATAAGTATAATATTGAGGATAGAAGATAGAAAATGCAATCTAGATATCAAACTATTAGTAGAGACTAATGAAGATGAGTTGATTGCAGATATGATCCTAATGAAATCTTATGTAGAAAAAAAATCACAAATAAATAATCTGCAATGTACATCAATCTCCTAAAGAAGCTAGATAACTTAAATTAAACTTCACACACACACACACACACACACACACACACACACACACACATATATCCTGTTCTAAAACATCTTCATGGACTAATTGCTTTACTTCAGTTTTGAATCTGAAAGTTTTCCATATTTCTCACTTAGCATAGTTCTTCTTGTCACCACCACTGTAATAAACACCTGTGACACTGCAGAAGTTAAAAATAAAGAATTTTCCAGAATAATGCAGAGCAAGCTTATCCATACTACTTACATGTATAGAATTGGATCTTGGAAACACTGTAAGTATTAGTAGCACAACTCTCGGTGTAAGTATTAGTAGAACAAATCGGAGAGATTGCCGGACATTGCTCTAAGCGATTGCCGGAGAGGGAAGTACCAGTTATAAGAGAACCCTAAACGGGAGAAGAAAACAACAATTAGGGTTAGTAATTGGAGAACAAGATTCTAATGCGTCTCGGTGCAGAGAAGGAAACAGAGGAGCCATTGTTGCTCTGAGGAGGTTGCTTCGATTGCAGAGATGAGCTGCTCAGTTTCCAATTCAATAATCTTCGTCTTCATCATCATCATCGATAACTGTAATCGTATTCTGCAGCTCTACTAGTCTATAAAGCCAAATTTTTCTCGGAAAAAGCTTGAGATCTGAAATTTCTAATGGAAATAAACAGATCAGATGATCTCCATCATAATTGGAAAAAGATTCGACGATATACCGATTCATGATACACTGCAAAGGTAATCGTCCACATGCCATGACAGCAATTTTTCTTGTATCGCGTACTAATCCATCCCGGAAGCATGATTATATATGGACACAGGTTACTTTCTTCCCATACACATGAAAGAAAAATGTAAGAGGGATGTCAGAAAGCAACGCGTTGCACACTTGCACATGCAACCCCTTCAATTGATATTTGGCGGGGAATTCTCCAAAAAAAATTTGGCTACATTGTAACTAATGTGAATTAGATATTTAAAAAGTTAAATTGGAGAAACCACCTTTAAGTATGCATTAATTATAAAGACCTCCTTTTGCCTTTAGATATAATTCTTTCATTCCTATTAAAAGATTTTGTTAATAACAGCATCTAATAAACCACCGATATGTGGCTCAGTTAGTAGCAAGCTGGGCTCTAGTGAGCATCTCCAGAAGTAAGTTTAGAGTTCGAATCCCATTAGAAGCACTTGTAGCGAGGGGTTTACCTTTAATTTTCCCGTTCCGAACATGGATTAGTCCCACACCTATGTGGGTGTGGGGACACCAGGTGGTTAAGACGGAAAAAAAAAAAAAAAACTAATAAGTTAGTGTGTGAGCTCCCTTCAACTTGGAGAAAGGACAATTATTTTAAAAAGGTTAGGATGTCTCTATAATTACTGCATACCTTAAGGAACTTTTTGAAATTTAATCTATTTAATTTTTGTCGTTTTGCAGGGTTGCAAGTGCAACCGGTTGCTTTGTAACATACCTCAAAAAAGAAACAATAAGAATAAACCTGTAACTCGTTATTTCCATAGTTGGATAAATACCACGCACCTCTTAGCGGGAATCTATTGGAAAGCCGTTTCTGTCTGCTTCCCTCTCTATCTCTCTCTCTCTCTCTCTCTCTCTCTCTCTCTCTCTCATTCTCCCTCTTTATTATCAAATCAGTTACATTCCAATACCTCCTCCGCAACCAAAACAATATGATTTCTCCGGCCACTCTCCTCCGCCTCTTTCCGGTGATTCCTGTTTTACGATCATCTCAGCAACCATCGGATCTACTGAAGATTTTCTCCGGTAAGCTTTTGCTTTATTAATCTCTAGTCTCTGTACTACGCTACTGCAACATCAAGATCAGATAACAGAAGGTGTATTCTCTGGCGTGAAGTACAGATCACATCAGCAATGGAAGTCTGCTTCTTATACAATCATCGATTAATTAGTCTTTTCTTTCGTTTTTTCTTTCCGGCGAAAGATCGTCGTAGTTCCGATTTTTAGAACAGAGTCACTTCGCTTCGTCAACGAGTACGTCATTGTACCTTTTTGTTCCCGCAAGTTCTGTTTTACAGAAATGCGATTTTCCGGAGAATGATCAGATAGTTTTGCCGGAAAATCAGAAGCTCGACGAAAGAGAAAACTATTTTCCGGCTACTCGTTTTGGATTTTCTTCATTTTTATTTTTGGATTTTGGACAATCCATGAAAATATGGCAAAAATAGAAAATCATAAATAGTGTCTGAATCGTAATTTCCTCAAATGAGAAGGTCATAATGGAGAAATATTTCCTCTGGTTTATACTAATTAAAAATTAATTTGATTAATTACCATTTATGTAGGTTTCTGGTCTCTCGGAGATGGAAACAATCGAGCTAGCTCCGGTCTTCTTCATACGAGATGCAATGTATTATCCAAAGCAAAAGGTAAATCTTCATCTCCACATACATACATGCACACATTCATGATACGTACATACATGATTATAAATGCAGCATATATGTATATACAGAGGTGTTTCAGAATGGCCTACCAGTGATATGGCAAGATATCTTCCAAAGTGACAAAGAAAGGGAAGAAGAAGCTTTTAAATCTTCTTCTGCTGATCAGGATGAGATCGAAGAGAAGGTCGAAGCTATTCGATCAATGTTGAATTCTATGGAAGACGGAGAAATAAGCATCTCGGCCTATGACACAGCATGGGTTGCTCTAGTTAGAGATGTTCATGGAAGTTTTGCTCCTCAATTCCCTTCTAGCCTGCAATGGATCATCAACAATCAGCTCCCTGACGGTTCGTGGGGCGATCGCGCTATATTCTCTGCTCATGATCGGATAATTAGTACTTTAGCTTGCGTGATCGCGCTAAAATCATGGAGCATTCATCCGGGAATGTGCAAAAAAGGTATAAATATTGACTAGTTCAGATCATAATTTATAAGTGTAGTGGTGAAGACAACTGATTTGTGTTCTTTTGCGGTAATTAGGAATGTCGTTCATCAGAGAAAATATGTGTAGGCTCGACGAGGAAAGTGCCGAACACATGTCTATAGGCTTTGAAGTGGCCTTCCCTTCCCTTATTGAATTAGCTCGAAATTTCGATTTGGATGTTCCTGACGATTCTCCTGCCTTGAAAGAGATCTATGCTAGGAGAAATCTGAAATTCACAAGGTAGTTTTGAACTCAAAACTTGGGTTATGATTGTGATTACAAGTTAATATATATTTACAGATAAAAGAAAATTATTCTAGCTCCATGTAATACTATATTCATATAATGAGATAGGAGACCAACGGACATGACAGACATCATCCCCACAACACTATATTCATGTGATGTACATTGTGATTACAGGTTTATATACAATTGTTATGCAGAAATCGAGATGCTTAACTTGCTTTGAGTTGCTTATAATGGATTGAGCTGCTCAATTTCTGCATTACCATTTTGGTGACTCCACTGGGGATAAGTAAATATATAATTCTTCGAAGACCTTTCCATAGAAATTCCTTCACAGTTAGAAGCCTTTTCATCAAGTCTTTCGAGGGTGACAGGCCCATAATTTATCCTTCGAAAGGGGACAAACCCTTGATTATATATATATATATAAACAGAAAATTAATCTAGCTCCAAGTAAACTATAATCATGTCATGAGATAGGATACCAAGGGACATGATGCACATCATCCCCACAACACTACTCCATAGCTTGGAAGGAATGCCTGGTTTGGATTGGCAAAAGCTTCTTAAGCTCCAGTGCACAGATGGGTCATTCCTGTTTTCACCAGCCTCAACTGCCTTCGCCCTTATGGAGACTAAAGATGAGAAGTGCCTTACATACCTAAACAAAGCTGTTGAAAGATTCAATGGTGGAGGTAAAAGTACCTTGTCTCCATAACTAGAATAGAAGTTCTTTTACTGATCTATAGGTTTTTTTTTCATGTTTTTGGTTATTTACTAGCTAATGAAATCTTATTGTTTCATTCTTTAGTCCCCAATGTCTACCCAATTGACTTGTTTGAGCATATCTGGGCTGTCGATCGCTTGGAACGCCTTGGGATATCTCGATACTTCGAACCAGAAATTAAACAATGCCTGGATTATGTTAACAGGTACTACTATCGATGTATCAAAACTTTTAAATTACAAAGAATTCAATGAAATTTCTTATATAATAATAATACTTTATTTTGGTGTAATTATTATAGATATTGGACTGAAGATGGAATCTGTTGGGCAAGAAATTCACCAGTTCATGACATTGACGACACGGCAATGGCTTTTAGGCTTCTAAGATTACGCGGAACTGAGGTTTCTGCTGGTAATTAAATCAAAAACCTATAAAAAAAACTGAAATTTTCACTGTTGCATACTTGCATTACAGTTTTGTTATCCCAGTACTCTTTTTCCTTGATACAGATGTGTTCCGACGTTTCCGAAAAGACGGTGAATTCTTCTGCTTTGCCGGACAATCGAACCAGGCCGTTACCGGAATGTTTAACCTGTATAGGGCATCCCAGTTGTTGTTCCCCGGTGAGAAGATCCTAGAAGAAGCCAAGACATTTTCACTCAATTTTCTTAGAGAAAAACAGGCTTCTAATCAGCTTCTAGATAAATGGATAATAAACAAGGACTTGCCTGGTGAGGTACAATCTATACACTCAAGATCTTAGAACTACTTGTACATTCAATAATTCTTAATTTTATTATAGGCTTCAATGGATATTATCTCTTGACAGAAAACAAATTAACCTGAATCATAGGTGGGATACGCTCTCGATGTTCCATGGTACGCGAGCCTACCTCGTATAGAGACAAGATTTTACATAGAACAGTATGGTGCCGAAGACGACATATGGATTGGAAAAACTCTATACAGGTTCTTATATACTAACCTTCATATCATACCACAATTAGGCTATAGGATAACTAGGAATTCAATTTTAATTTCACACACACACATATATATATGCTTTCAGCATCATTATATTTAAATTATCCACGACAAATATACTTAAAAATAGAGAGCAAAGGTCAAATACATGAACCGTCTACAAATATATCCCATTAATATAAGTCTTGATTTGGTCATATGTCATATTGTTGATATCAAGTTTTCTTTATATAAACTAGCGGATAACACGTATAGTACTGTATTTTGATATACTACACCTTTAGAACATGTTAACCGTTTTATTGGCACATCATATATGTTTTTTAATAATTGAAAGAGATGAGAGCGGTTATTTTGAAAACTTAACCTCTGCTTCTAAAATAAACCAAAAGACAATATTATCCCTAATTGTATTAAAATCATATTAAAGATTACTTTTGAAAAATTTTAAAAATATCTTAACATGTTTTCGATATGTCCTCTCCTTTAATAGTATATATGTGTGTGTGTGGTGTGCAGATAAACCATAGATGGTGGATATTAGGGGCAATTTAGTCTTCAAGAGTGTGATTCTAACGTTAACCTTTTGTTACCTCTTCAGAGTGCCTTACGTTAATAATAAGGTCTATCTCGAGGTTGCAAAGCTGGATTTTATATATATATGTGTGTGTGTGTGTGTGTGTTGTGCAGGTAAACCATAGATGTTGGATATTAAGGGCAATTTAGTCTTCAAGAGTGTGATTCTAACGTTAACCTTTTGTTACCTCTTCAGAGTGCCTTACGTTAATAATAAGGTCTATCTTGAGCTAGCAAAGCTGGATTTCAACGATTGCCAAGCCTTACATCAACTAGAGTGGGTGAGTATTCAAAAGTAAGTGCCCGAAAGAACCCCATCCCTGACTTATATTTACTTGAAAGCCATTCTATTTGAAGTATAATCCTTAAGGCCATCCTACGCAGGTGGTATGAAGAGTACAACCTTAGAGACTTTGGGATGAGCAGAAAAACACTTCTACGGGTCTATTTTCTAGCAGCAGCTAGCATATTCGAACCTGAAAGATCAACCGAACGGCTCGCATGGGCTCGAACCACGGTCCTTGTCGAGGTGATCTTGTTGTATTTTGATAAAGGAACCACCGAGCAGAGGAGAGCATTCATCCATGGTTTCAGAAGCAACAGTTGTGGCGGCAGCCATAAGAATAGCCAAAGGTAAATTACTAGAAGTCGGTATATCTTCATGTTGCATGCACAGTAATATCTATTAGGGTGTAATTCGGTTGGTTTGGTTTAGTGGTCAAACCAAAATCGGGCCTAATTAAATTGTACTAACCTGAAAACTGAAGCAAATTGAAATAGAAACCAAAAACTAAATCGAAATATACAATGAATAAAACCAAAAACCGAATCAACCCAGAATAGAAACCTAAAAAAATCGGTTTTTCGATCTAATTTGACAAAATTCATTTTATTTTCACATACGTACACATACACACCCACTATAAATGCATGTTGCATGGATATTAATACATATTAGGAGTGTAATTGGGTCAGTTTGGTTTGGTTTAGTGGTCAAACCAAAACCAGGCTGAATTACATTGCACTAACCCAAAAACCGAATCAAACTGAAATAGAAACAAAAAACCAAACCAAACTATATAATAAATAAAACCGAAAACCAAATCAACCGAAAATAGAGACCGGAAAGTTTGGTTTTTCAGTTCGATTTGACAAAATTAATTTTATTTTCACATACATACGCGCGCACACACACACATATATGTTTATATATTTGTGTGTGCGTCTACTTCAGTTTATTCGGTTTGATTCAGTTTACTTGAAGCTTTTTCTATAAACCGAATCGAATCAATTTGGTTTTTTGTTTTCTAAACCATAGCCAAATCAAAATTAAAAAATAAAAATAAAAAAATAAAATCGTTTTTTTTTTCCGGTTTGGTTTGTTCATTTTTCAGATTAGACTGAACCAACCGACACCCGTAATACCGTAATACCTATGGTTTATGAAACTCTCAATCCAAATCTGGTTTGGTCCCATGGATTAAAAAGAAGATTAACATCTAAAGGAGATGGATGATCAATTATGAGCAATTATGGGGTTAGTATACGAAGTTCATATATATATATATATATATTTGATGGGATGATATACCCTTAAAGGAGACGAAAAGCTGTATGTAATTGTGCAGGAGCTCAGGTTGGAAGAGGACAGAAAAGTGTTTGGTGGAGATCCTGCTCAGAACCCTAAACCAGCTCTCATTGGATGCACTGGTGGCTCATGGTAGAGACATTAGCCATCACTTACGATTCTCTGTGAGTACAATTCTAACAAAAATCTCCCTTCACTTGGTGTTTGTGCCTTTGGTTGGTAATCAAAATGAGAAACCGACAAACCTTTATACAAAACCACCAAATTTCCTTCTTATCCCAACGTGTGCTTGTTTTTTTTATCATCGTTTTGTTTGGCTCTAGTGGGAAATGTGGCTCCTGACACTGCACAGCAGAGAAGGAGACAACAGGATACATGGAGGAGAAGCAGAGCTCCTAGTGCGCACGATAAGCCTTTGCGCCGGCCGATCAATCTCGCAGGATCTCTTGTCTCACCCCCATTACCAGCGTCTCTCTCACGTCACCAACGGTCTCTGCCACCAACTTCGTCTTATTCAAAATCTAAAGGTGAGAGAAACCAAGATGCAAAAAATAAAAACAAAACAAATACCCACTTGGAATCTGTTCAAAATTTTTGGCTACTTCTGGGTTTGTTCCAGTTTTTTTTGGGTTCTTAGGCTGAATTGCTCTTACAAATTTTGTCTAGCTAAAGGAGGCAAAGGTGAAGCAAAAACCAAAACCTTGATGGGATGAAGATCTTCTGAGAACTGGATCACAGAAACTTCTTGTGAACGGGAGGTTGATACGTGTCGTAAGTGGCCTACCACTTTAACCGGTTTTTATATGTTAAGGTAAAAGCCGGTTAAAGTGGTGTACCCCATGTTCACCTTTTTCTTAGGATTTTAAAAGTTGTAGGTCACTCTTCTTAATGAGTGACCTTAATGAGAGACGAGGATCTCCTGTTATCTGAATCACAGGAGGTGGACATTGACATGTGTCCATAGAAGCCAGTTAAAGGTATGGGTCCCCAAGTTCACCCTTGTCTTAGGGTTTTAAAAATCGTAGGCCACCCTTCTTAATGGGGCTCACGTGTGGACACGAGCCATCCTCGTATGAGGTTTACAAGAAGTTTCCTGTGATCTAGAACACAAAAGGTTCTCGTCCCTTAATGGAGCCTACTTGTGAAGACATGTCAGCCTCATATGAGATTCACAGAAGGTTTCCTGTGATCTAGATCACAGAAGATCTACACCCCTTGATGGACCCACCCATAGCATATAGTCCAGTAGAGTGAGCGCTCACCATTTGTTGGGACCCACTCATAGCAAATAGCCCAATGGAGTGGGGGCCCACCTTTTGATGGGCCCAACTCATAAGAGTCTTAAACGATTCTAACGATCTTTTTTTATTCTTTCTTCCTTTTGCTTAATCATTGTCAGGTGCACGTAAATGACTACAGTATAAATCCGGAGAGTAATGGCGGCATCGTCGACGTAGAATCCGATATGCAAGAGCTCGTCAAATATGCGCTCGATAGCTCCGACGACATCAATGGTGATATTAAGCGAACGTTTCTTACTGTTGCAAAGAGCTTCTATTATAACGCTCGCTGCTCACCGGCTACGATTAACCTTCACATTGCCAAAGTACTCTTTGAGAGGATATTATAATCATTGATTTAACTGTTAAACATCCCATGTAAATATAATGCCTTCTTCATTGCATGATAAAAATTAAGCTAATGTAGGGTCCACATCATTGTAATATAATCAAATTCTCTAATATCAATTCTTTACTATTGTCCAAATGAAATAGTGATTTGCACAATTTTGTTTTGAAATCCAAATCGTTCATTAAGATAGTGAAATCGGCATATTATTTAACTTTGAATTGGGTATTTAGGTTTTATTTCCTTGTATATTTCAAATGGAATTTTGACATTTTTGAACTTTTAACTTATTTTGTTGTAGGGCATGTGAAAAAACAAAATTAACCCAGAATTAAACTAGCCAAAATGAGACCTACCAATACACTGGAACTTCAAGGCAACTTAGGCATCGTTTGCCATTCTCCTACAAATATAAGGGCCTTAATGTGAAGGACTTTGTGAAAAAAGACTTTGAATCAAAGCCGTTTGCTAAAAAATTCATGTAAAGGGATGCTTTTCTAATAATTTTAGGTTAGATGGATATAATTGTCTTTTCAAAAAATTTATAATAAAAATAATAATCATCATTTTGAAATTTTTACTTAAATTTAAAACATAATTAATCGCTTTCCCACAAAGGGACGCGGATCCTCTATGATGGAAACCCTATGAGAGTGGCCTTTGTTTACATCACAGAAGATTCGGCTCCCCCACAAATGCAGTTTTTAAAAGCAGCCCTACTACTTCATCAAAATGGGTTTCCTAAACAAGCTTCCATCCGAAGCAACGTTCAAGAAGTATCATCAAATAACCAAGCATTAAGTAAGAAGCCCTTGTAGGTCGAGGAAAAGCTTCCTGATCCTTAAGAAGCCACTCCAAACGAAACGGAGCCTTCGCTTTGTTTGAATGTGTCTTTCCGGAACATTGCCTAGCCTGTATTCCACTTATTCGAAAGAAGTGGAACCTGATTTAGACCAATCAATCAATGGATATGGATATGGGTGGGCGACATATGAGATATTATGCATGTGGCGCTATATCATCTTACCTTGCCTAGACACGTGAAAATAGCAAGAAAAAAGCTGTTGAACTTGATATATATATATATATATATATCAATGGCTGCCAATAGGGATGGCAATGGGTTCGGTTAAACGGGTACCCCGCCCCTAATGGTTAGGGTTTGGTAACCCGTGAGTCGGGTTAAGGGTGAGTTAGGGTTTGGTTCAATCCGCTCCTAACCCGCCCCGTTACATTCACCCATGTTTTAAATATATATTTTATATATAAATCTATTTAAAATATTAAAGATTCAACTTAAAAAATATTTATTTTTAAAACAATCTTATAACCCGATCAAACTCACTCCGCCCCGATAGGGTTAAGAGCGGGTTTGGTATTAGGGGCACCTTTAGGGGCTGGTTAGGGTTCGTCAAAACCCGACCCGTTGCCATCCCTAGCTGCCAATATGTTATACATTTTTGTCCCAATAAGAAGGAAAAGCACACAAAATAAGGCAATACTACTACTATACTTATCCTTGAAATCCACCTTTTAAAAAAGTTTGTAAGTCACATTGGTCATGGGTGGTATAATGAATGGACCCCCACAAAAGCTACCGACACTTTGGTCTATCTAAAGATAATAAAAGTGCAGATAGTGTACAGCCTCAGTGATTCAGTGTAGTGAAAGTGGGAAACCAGTTAGATCAGTTGGTACCTACTAAAATATATGGTGGGGACCTGTTTTCAGATGGTATCTCCCTTGTCATCATCTCATCTCATCTATCCTTTTCCCCTTGGATCGTCGTCGGGCGATATGCGGCGAACTGTCATAACAATTAACATCAGAAAATAATATTAGAAGGTTGGATTATACCTAAAGCACTGTTAGCAATCCATTTAGATGAAGAATGTTAAAAAGGTAAAATCTAGGGTCATAAGCTTAAAGAACTCATATGGGTCTTGGGCACATATCATGCTTCTGAAAATGATCAACGACCTGTCATCTATCATTTGATGGAGCTAATGAAGAGAACAAATATGCCAATGTCCTATATTAATTAATCATCTGATTTAAACATTTTATTTCATTATATTCTTTTGGACTGTAAAAATATCATTCACATCCTTAGGTGAAAGGTTGGGTTTTACCGGATGGTTTTAAGCTAAAGCTCGTTAATGAATTTGAAGCCTTTAATCATTTAGGCTAATACTCAGATCATGGTGGACTGGTTGGTTAAAGAAAAGATGCCTCTTTGGATTCTTACTTCAAAATGGATTGAGATTTGTAAAATTTTTTATGAGCTTAATTTTATCATTTGTCATGTGTTTAGAGAAGGAAATGCGGTTGCAGATGCACTTGCCAAGTTTGCTTGTTCAATTCATACATATCAGATATTTCGTTCATTGCATCGTCTTCCCTTAGATATTTGCTACCTTATCAATTGTGCAATATTGGTTTTGGTAGTTTTATCTCGGGTTGCTCAGTTGGTAAGGGCGAATAGGGAATTGTGTGGGTTAGGCGCACGGTCTCAAGTTCGATTCCCCAGCTAGGCAAGTTCGAATTTAAGTGGGAGGTCATGGCGGTGGGTTGCTGCGCAAGCCTCCTACTTGGGATTAGTCGGGCCCAAGGCCCGGACACCCAAGTTATCAAAAAA
>JAUPMG010000006.1:13711408-13721859 GCA_031762675.1 Pachysandra terminalis | reverse complement strand
AAGTCGGAGTCTATGCCCACCCCCCCCTCCCACCGTTGGAATGCCTACGGCTATTCCTGCCTAGAGGGTCTTTCCTTAAAAAAAAATAAAAAAAAAAACGTAGGTGAAAGGTCTAAAAAAAAGTGAATACGCAAATCAAACGGATCAAAATTGTCCAAACATCCTAATATTTTGTGGGAGATCTTTATAAAGTGAAGTTCATCCAGTAGGGGGTCTTTTATTTTTCTCCAGATTTTCCAAGGCATTTCTATTATCTAGGGGTGTCAATTGGTTCGGTTTAAACCGAAAACCAAAAGAACCAAACCAAAAAAAATTCAGGTTTGTTTGCTTTTATTTCATTTCGGTTTGGAAAATGAAAAACCGAATTAATTTGGTTTGGTTTTGGTTTAGGCTTCGATTAAACCTAACCAAACCTCCGAACTTAACAAAATATATGTAAACTGAACCGAACTGAACTAGACTAATATACATATATCTATATATGTATATGTATATGTATGTGTGTGGGTGTTTTATGTGTATGTGTGTATTTAGTACATAAAATAGCATTAATTTTACCAAAACGAACTGAAAAATAGAATCTATTTCGGTTTGGTTTAATTTTTGCTTTTGGTCACTATAGATAGGTTCAGATTACAGTTTTGTACTTCGGTTCGGTTCAGTTTTCAGTATGCGTCAGCTATATTTTGGTTTGGTTTTGGTTTAGCCACTAAACCAAACCAAACCAAACTGACTGAATTACACCCCTGCTACTATCAACAGATTTACAGTTTTATTTATCATATCACAAGTAGTCAAGCTCATTAGGTACTTTCTTATAGCACACTGAATCAAATTATTTCAACCTCATCCAGGCAGCAGTGAGGGTAAAAGGATATAAAACTATTCCTAAACATAAATATTAGCATTAAAATTTCAAACATGGCAACACATGTTGTGGTCTTAATATGGAATTGATCATCAGGACAGACATTTTACATTCAGTCAAGATGCCTTCCCTATGCATCTCCAATAATAATGATACAGAGGTATTTCCTCCACATTCGATTTCCAGACATACCTGAGAAACCATATTGAATGCGACCATACCTGAGAAACACCATTAATCATACTCCAGTTCATCAGGAGTAATTGGTCTTTTAAGGGGAATGACAGACTTCTTTTCGACGTCTCGAGATAATGCTTTCCTCATATCTGAAGAAAGAATCCACCAAAAACAGGTGAGTCATAATTTACATTGGAATTAACGACATTAGGAGGTAGGATGAGGAATTGAGGATACTCACCTAATCCATCTTCCTCTCCAGAGTAATATCGCAGGACCCGTCTATAGATAATGTATCCAAGCTGATGAACAAAAAGAAGACAGATGGAATGAGCAGATATAATTGGTAAGTACATATGAATACCACAAAGAGACCATCCATCCATCACAAATAAAGATCCTTCTCGTCCAACATGGTGGTCCAATCCAGGAACTATTTGTGAGAGATGTTTAGCCTTTAATTTGCACTGATTTATATTCCATGCTGAACAAGTAGATTTCTTGGTACAGAACATCATGGGCAACATTCAAATGAACGAGTGCAGTTTTTTGGCCATGGTCAAATGGATGGAAGATTCTGGACCAAGAAGCATGAGCATTAGTTAGACCTTAATGAGATAATCTTGACACTGAATACAACATTTATCAGGAAAATTGAAAAAAAAAAAAAAAAAAAGATACTATGCAACACCACATAGCAAAGATACATCCTCATTGTCATAGCTCATAGGTGATAAAACAATTGTCCAAGTTACAAGTTACAATACCTTTTCATACATCTTCATTGCCGGTGTGTTTGATGCCCTTACGAAGAGGTCCACAAAATAAGCCTTATCACTGCCAAGGGAAAAAGCTATACTCAGTTCCCAAGGGATATTGGAATATGTCACCATCCAAGAGGGCCATGTTAATAACTGCTAACTTTGAACCGTACCATTGATTCTCAAATATTTGTATCTAAGAAAATTTTTGATTAGTAAGGATGAATCTCACATTAAAATTTGGCAATAAAATTACACTCAGATGCTTGTTGTATTTGACTCAACTACACTTTGATGTCAACTATCAAGATGTCAATCAAATTGACAAACATAAAAAAATTCAAATGAAGATCCCTAAGCATATTAGCCAATTTTCATACTTAGCGAATTCTGAATTTCAGTCACTGCCCAATCTTTCAGTCATTGTCAAGTGTCAACCTAGTTTCTTTGCTAATGCTTAAGGCGACCTAATTGCAATATTAGATCTGGCTAAGGTGACCTACAAGTCTAGCCATGTTGCCGAATTCCAACACATGCTTTTTTCAGTGCACTATAGTCCAAGTTACCAGATTTATGAGCTCTCAAGTACGTCAACCTCTTCTCTGAGCAGTGTAAGGAATCAGGCACATTTGAACAATTCCAAAAGCACAACGGATCATCATCAACAAAACACCTTATCCCAACTAGTTATGTTCTGCAACACGAATCCTGTTCTGCTATCCTAGTCTTTCAAAAACCATATCTTCAGTTAGATTAGGTTGCCATAATTTTACCAAAAGTGGAATGTCAAGACAATACTTTAATGTGTGAACCCAAATAGTTGGGAATCAATAAGGCTTGGAGCATGACGAAGATGATGATGAGTTCCAAACTTGGAATATTACTGGGAAATTCTATTGACTAGCTCACAAAATAGACTTTGGCTTTCCAGAGGATGTGATAACCAAGAGTGGTTGTAACAAAACTGAACCACATATTCACGTTGTATTCAGATTTCAGGATGAGTTTGAAGTACTCTGAAAAAAATGTTGTGAGAAAAATAGAACGATCTTATATAAAGAAAAGGGTCATCGTTATTTTTAGTTTACCACTGTAGAAATACTGACAGCTTATGAAATAAGATGGATTAGAAACACATCATAATGGCATAATGTCACATAAACATCTTAAAAGCTGTCACATAAGCATCTTAAAAGCTGCTACCACTACAAATTTAAGCTATACCACATAGGAAAATTGAACATTTAAAACAATATTGATAAGGGACAAAGAAAAGGTTAGACAATCTATACTTTGAGACCAAGTTATATTAAGCACTAAACTTCTATAGAAAGCGCCAAAGCTCATTCAAAAAAAAAAAAAAAAAAAACTTATATTGTAAATATGCTCCTCTTACATCTTGTCACTAATGTCCTCCAGCATATGCATGAGATTTTTCGCTAGTTGTTGCCTCCGATAATCTGGAGCAACAGTTACTGCAGTTACATGGCCATGCCATGATTCACCTTGTCCTTCGACTTTTCCCATAACTGCAAACATACATGAGAAAGTTCTGATGGAAGGTTTGTATCAAAAGCTAGGAACAAGAATCTTATGTATATTTTAATATCATTCAACAGATGTATATGGGAGTACAGAAGCTTCTATGTTGGGTGTATCATTCACCAATGAGACAACAAGAAAATACTAGTTAAGGTCATCTGACCTACCAGACCTTCACTAATTGGCAGGGGAATCACTAAAAGAGACCTAAGTCATAGCAAACAGAGCTCGATTACAAAGATAAGAACAAAAATAACATCATAGGTACACCTGGCCACAGCCTCGTACAATTAAAATGATTCCTATACTTACTAATTTCTGCTTCTACATGAAAGTCAAAATTGCATTTTGGAGAATATCAAATACATAAAAAACAACATAAATGTCAAAATTGCATATTGGAGAATAGCAAAACGAGATGTCTCCTAGAATTTCAGGTCATGCACCATGTATGAGAAATCCATAAAAATCAACATAACTGTCCAACAAATTGAACTCAATCTGAACTATAATGGCACCTGAAAACATCAATCTAGACCGTATAGCTTAAGCTAGATAGTCACTAGCCTTTGTACATATGTCTTGTACGTGGGGCTTTTCCAAATTGATTACCGACACAATTACTTTACCTATCAACAAGAAAAAAAGGATAAAAATTTGAAAAATGTAAACAGCTTACTAGGATTTTGACTGACACTAGACTCCCTCTTTGAAATAAATCTCACGTCAGTTCATGTTACTATCATCTTCCATAGCTCACCTCTTCTTCGTCCTCCGATAATTTTCTTTTTTAAGTTGCATTCATTCGGATTTACAAGATTAAGTACTTCCTCCATTTTCAGTTTTGTCCTTATCATTGTGATCAAAAGGAACTAACGTGTTCATTTGCTTATCTTTCTACAATGAATAGGTGTTTCCTTCCTGACGGTGCAAAACTTCTGATCAATTAAGTAGTTGCCTTAGTAAAATACACCACAATTCCATGGGAACCACACACATTGTTCATGTAGTTCTAATAAGAAAAGAGAAAGGATATTAATTAGTCGCAAATTTCTAAATGTTCTTCAACAATTTATACGGTCATAGATGCCCTCTAATCTTCAAGTTAGCTCTTTTCCTGCGCTCTTAACAAAAAAATTTAGCTACTCCTCCATTAGTAACTACATTACACAACTTTCCTCTAGCAGTACAACGTGTTTGGAATACAATATGCTGCAACCGTTGTGCAACTAACACACATCGAATCATTAACATATCCACTTCTTCATCTGCTTCTTTATATCCAACCTCCCACTTCTCAAAACAGTTGATATTTTCATTGCCCAAGTCATCTTCTCTTATTTTTCAATGCCTTCCACAGTCAAACTCTGCCTCTTCCTACAATCTAACAATTTGTGAGATTATTTTACGCTTTTTGATCTGCTTCTGTATATTCAACCTAACACTTTTCAAAAAATTTAATATTTTCATTGCCCAAACCATTGTCTCTTATTTTTCAATGCCATGCACAATCAAATTCTGTCTCTTTATACAATCTAATAATTTTTTAGGTTATTTTTCCCCTTCAAAGTACAAGTCTATAGAATCTTTCTTATTCCACAATGTCCTATCAATACGATTTTCATTCTAAACCTTATAGTTACTTTGATCTTCAGAACTGAATTAGTAGTCTTTAGATGTTAAAACTTTACTAGATTGACCAATAAAGATTTATTCCAGTACCATGGAATCCTTTCGGACTTAAAAAAAAATTGCACATGATTATGTTTATCTGATTTTTCACTTTTCAAGACAATTGAACAGTCCTTGCTGCTGGATATCCAATCCCAGGAGATTGCTGTGCCCTCATTCAAGAAATCATCTTATACTCACCTTACTGATTGATTGCTTTGTTTGAAGGTCTAAAACTGATGACAGTTTGGTCCCTGTAACTTTATAGAAGAAAAAACTCACATTAATTTTCGCCTTATTTTTCCAGGAGCCAATCTTCTCTTTCTCCCATTGTAACTTTTCTGAAGTTCTTGTGAGTTGTGACCATGACAACGTGTAGGACTCTTAGCAGCAGCCACAAACTTGACCCTCTTTTTATCAGGAATCTTCAAATATACAAAGAATTGTTAGAGCTTGATAGACTAGTTAACAATTTCTTTCAAACTTTCTTTACCATTATAGATGGGATCTAGATCTTTAGTAATGGATCATGTGCCTCATGATCGCAAAAACAATTTGATTTTGATTTTAGAAAAGAAAAATCCATTAATATTCATTAAAATCATGAAGACCATATCTGTAAATTATTGGTAATGGTACTGCATGTTTTCCCCATGGATGGGCCAGATTCTGGTCTTCAACTATCTGATTATTACTCTTCTGAATATGAGGGAAGACACATATTCCACAGATTTCAAGAAAGGGCTCCTGAGACCGCAAAATTAGCACTTTCAACAATGTTATTTTTTCCGGATCAAAACCAGCTGCTAGGCCAAGACTTGGGGAAAAAGAACAGCTACCATAGTAGCGGCTCAAACTTCCTATTGTCTCTTAACCAATCAATAATCACTTTCTCCAACTAGCTGGCTGGGTGGCTTGAATTGTATTCCATGGTCCAGCTCCAGCCTACCAAAAACCATTTCTTTAGTCAAATTGTACGGTTTGCAATCCATCCTGAGCAACTTCATCCATGTGCTCTTGGATCTTTCTTCAAACAGTTGGAAACTAGGTTCACTAACTGGTACTAAATGGCATCTGCATAAAATATCCTTTATTCCTATCATCCTCAACTGATACGATCATCCAGCAAGCTACTGCAGAAATACTTGTAATATAGACTGCCTTAACATCCCAAGCCCTTGAGAACAAATCGAGCTCTCCAATGACATCCCTCCAAATTTTCAATACTTACAAGATCTTCACAACCAGATCCAATGTGTGTTTGAAACATCATGCTTGTTTGCCAGATCTTAACACAGCACAGGCATAAAAATTTTCAACGCAAATCTAACAAATTACTCCTTACTCCTCAGTTCCTAAAAATTTATCAAACACAAAATTCATAATTTTTCTTGTCTTCAAAATAAGGAAAAGAAATCCCCTTCACAATTTGTACACAAAACTTTCTTTCTTCAATTATCTTCTATTTCCAAACCGATTAAAATGAATTCCAATATATCAATATTCATGTGCTATGTCACACAATCCATATGATATGGGTGAAGTTCTGGTGCTTAGAACACGAATCAACATTTTGAGTGCGGGAACGTCCCCAATCCGTGGATTTGACTTTTCAAATCCACGGATTGGAGTAAAGTGTAAAAATGAGTAGGTTTTCCTGTAATTCTTTGGGGGGTTTTATAAAAATATAAAAATAAAAGGGTTTAATTTCTGAAAAAAATAAGGTTAAATTAGGTTTATAGAAAGGCTAAATTGAGATTTTTGTATTATGTCATTTCTCTTGTATATGTAGTTCAGCATAAGAATGGAAATTGAAATGTCTTTGCACATGAAGTACAGTTTCTATGTACATGTAGTTCAGCTCTGGACCACAAGTTATTTTCAAGTTTAGTGCTCTCGCACTCTCGCTCCCGCACCCGCTCAACGTTCTGGTGGCTTAGTTCATGTGTACCTACAGATCCCAATTTGGAACATAATATTCATCAACCCGTGTTCTCCGTTTTCTGCACAAGGTGCACTGACAATATAATACCTAAACACTATTTGATAAATTCCTTTATTTAAATTTAAAATCCCTTCATTCTCTTCTTTCTAACAATAATTCTAGAATTTGAGAGGAAGTGTTCCAGCCATCTATAACTGTTCTATACCCTACAAAATCCACTCCAATCATGGGATTCTATTCAAACCCATTTTTCATATATATTTTTGGACTCGGATTAATTCTCCTTTTTCTGCACAAGGTGCACTGACAATATAATACCTAAATATTATTTGATAAATTCCTTTATTTAAATTTAAAATCCCTTCATTCTCTTCTTTTTAACAATAATTCTAGAATTTGAGAGGAAGTGTTCCAGCCATCTACAATTGTCCTATACCCTACAAAATCCCACTCCAATCGCGGGATTCTATTCAAACCTATTTTTCATATATATATATATATATATATATATATATATATATGGACTCGGATTAAAAAAAATTAACTGTAATGATCAAAATAATAATAATAATAATAATAATAATAATAATAATAATGAGTAACTTTACTCCTACAAGGGAATCATATGGACCCAACATCACTGCTACTTGAGAAAATAAGTAAACAAAATCATTTACAAACTAGGAAGATCGAATATGCATAAATTCAGAATAAGAAAATAAAAAGGTAGGCTTTGAATGAAATGGCTAACTGTATCCCATGATTTGTTTCCCGGGACCTTCAGCTACATGGAAGTAATCCGGCCATCTAGCCAAGTAGGTCATGTAAAAGGACATGTTGAACTGAAATCTCGCAATTATAGAACATGAACACACAAGAAAACCCTAATCAGTTTCCAAATCAAAACAACAAAGACAGAACGAGGGAATGAGAAAGGGAACAAAGACCAATTCAATAAAAAAGACTCACAGTTTCTGTCAGATGATCAAGGTTTACAGATGCGAACCGAAGAAGATCGTTGCAGCAAAACCTGCGAATCGTCGTCATCTCTCTCTTTCTCTCTCTCTCCGTACTGTAAGTACCGCTTAAAAGGTAAAACCCGAATTCGAAAGCTGAACAAAAACTGGCTTCTACCTTAACCGGTGACGGTCATGTACACGTAGTGCTCTCGTGTGAACTTCACACGAGAGTCATACGGTTGAAGTTCACATAAGATATTCATCCCTCTAATTACTGGGGTTGTACGTTTGGCCCAACTCGTCAGACCCAATTCCAATAAAAGCCCGAATTCATGAGTTTGTTTGGGTTCGGATCGGGCTCAATTTTGAGCCCAAAGCTAAATTCGAGTCAAGTTTAGATTGAAGGTCGTCCAGTTTGAAATGCCCGACCCAAACTGATATATGAAGAATATATAAATATAAAGTTATATTCAATTAAAATTTTTGAACTTGAAAAGTTTTGTTTGCAGACGGTGTGAGATTATTTAAAACATAGAATAATTTAATTTAAGAAATATTACTCACGCTAACAAAAGAGGAAAAGACAAAAAAATATATATATATATATATATTAATGTTAATAATTATACTTATCTCAACAACCAATTATAATATTTTTTTTAAATAATTATTCTAATATTTATTTTTAGCTTAAGAAATATTTATTATCTTAGTATTGGTGATGACGGGTTTGTAAAAGATCAAATTTATTAGAATAAAAAAACAACTAATACATATGAACCAATACATCTTCCCAGAGAAATAGGTAGGGAAAGCCTGTCTCTAGACAGCTTAAATTGTCGCGCAACCGTTCTGCCAAGAGCGTTCCTTCTCAAACGTCACATGTAAATAAGACAAAGTGACTAGACAAGGGGAAAAGAGAATATTGGAATAACTGAAAGGTCAATTCGAATGCATATCTGAGAGCAAGAAAACCTCAAAGAATTCGAATGACTGACTATCCCTTTTCTCTTTCAGAGCCTTAACTCACTGTTGTCTTCTACCTCTTAAATTTTTAGATTTTTCAAGTTCAAATTCTTCAGCTCAGATTAGATCCTCTTTAATGGAGGAAATATTCAGGTTTTTATAGGGAATTTAACCTTTTAAAAGAGGGCAAATGTCATTCAATCAAATGTTCAGAGTGGAGCTTATAAATATCCCCATGCATAAAACATATCCTAAATGCCACGTGTTTTTCAACACGCTTATGTTATTTCTAAAGAAAGGGATGAGTCATTTGAATCTTCAAAACTTGTTCTGTGATAGATTGCTTCAGACCTTGAGGAACACGTATTAAATAATATGTGTTGCATGCAAAATAAATCTAAAAAGCAGCGTCACCATTCTTGCCGCCATTCCAGATAAAACAAAACCCCCATTTAGATAGTTATACAATAGATATTATAAGTAGCTGAGATTTTTATCACGTGCTACCCATTCTGAAAATCCGTCTCAATCAATTTTAAGAAGTTACTTCAATGTCATAAATATCTTTCTGAATTTGTATATTTCAAAGGAACTCCCTTTGGCGGCTATCTTCCTTCGAAGGAAATAAAAAATAACTGCATATTTATAAGGTGGCCAATGTATTCTCGAATTACCCATATAGAGAACTCGAAATTGAATTTCTCATCAGAGAACTCGTTTTCATAATCAATAGTCCATGTAAAGAAGAGTTTATTTTAAAATCCTTTAAGGTTCATAGCTACAGTAACCAATTCGAGTGCCTTCTACTTCAATGAAATCAGAAGTAAATATGTTTCCTTGAGAATTCCTTCAAAATGAAGTGAGAGGACGTTCTCAAAGTCCGTAGGAAACCTATCTTCAGGAAATACTTCTGAAGATGGTGTGCCTTCGACTTCTATAGCCCTTTTCCACTGACGGTTTGCTTTTAGAAGTAAAGCATATCCTATGTATAACTCGAAGTCAATTCACAAGAGTGAATAAGAGAGACTTCGAGTCCTAGTTTATAATTAGGATGCCTAAAAGAGTGCATCCGAGGGGGTAAACCCAAATCTTTGTCCTTCGAGGAGGACAAAATCCTTAGTCTTTTTTAGGGTGACATGCCATTTAATGAATTGACCATTTCAAGATGGCTAGCCTCAAATTCACCTTAGGAGGAAGAAATATACATCATTCGAATTCATTTTTAGTACGAGGGAATGTACCTCCTTCGAATTCACCATCTGGAGGTGGTTGGCCTTCGAGTTCGCCTTCGAATCCGCTTTAGCAAGAGAAAATATACCAGCTTCATGATCCTTTCAAGACAAAATATAATAAGTAGTCCTTTGAAGTCTATGGATATTATCCATGAATGACTTATGAGTTAGAAGGCATAAAAAGTTCCTTCGAAGGTCTTGCTTACTTACTCCCAAGTGCAAGAGTTCGAAGAAATATAATACTCAGTGAGTCCGAGGTCGAACCACAGAGAGCACGAAATTCAAGACAAAAGAGTGTTAAGAACAATTATAGTAGTGGAAAATTACTGG
>JAUPMG010000006.1:13693584-13711308 GCA_031762675.1 Pachysandra terminalis | reverse complement strand
ACAACAGGATTTTTGAAGGAAAGGAGGCGTCGGTGCAGAGGGTTGCTGAAAGGACTTTGTCCTTAGTTTTTTGTTGGGTTTCTATTCATTTAGATTTTCAGGAGACGAAGTTTGAAGAGTTTAATAGGGATTGGGGCCTGTTTTAGGATTCTTGACATTTTCTGGTTTGAGGTTTTTTTCCTTACAGGAATGTAGATTTTTAAATTACTCATTACTATAAATAATATATGATATACTTTTATCGATCAAAAAAAAAAAAAGTATGTCAACCTCTTCTTTGAGCAGTGTAAGGAATTTGGGCACATTTAAACAATTCCAAAAGCACAATGCATCATCATCAACAAAACACCTTATCCCAACTAGTTACGTACTATAACACGAATCCTGTTCTGCCATCCTAGTCTTTCAAAAACCATATCTTCAGTTAGATTAGGTTGCCATAATTTTATCAAAAGTGGAATGTCCAGAAAGTACTTTTATGTGTGAACCCAAATAGTTGGGAATCAATAAGCCTTGGAGCATGATGATGATGATGATAATGAGTTACAAACTTGGAATATTACTGGGAGATTCTATTAACTAGTTCACAAAATAGACTTTGGCAATCCGGAGGATGTGATAACAAAGAGTGGTCGTAACAAAACTGAACCACGTATTCAAGTTGTATTCAGGATGAGTTCGAAGTACTTCTCTGAAAAAAAAAATGTTCTGAGAAAAATAGAACGATCTTATATAAAGAAAAGGGTCACCATTATTTTTAGTTTAGCATTGTAGAAACAGTGACAGCTTATGAAATAAGATGGATAAGAAACACATCATAATGGCGTAATGTCACACAAACATCTTAAAAGTTGCTACCACTACGAATTTAAGCTATGCCAAATAGGAAAATTGAACATTTAAAACAATATTGATAAGGGACACAGAAAAGGTTAGACAATGTATACTTTGAGACCAAGTTATATTAAGCACTAAACTTCCATAGAAAGTGCCAAAGCTCCTTCAAAATAAAATAAAAGAAAAAAGAAAAAAAAAACTTATATTGAAAATATGTTCCTCTTACATCTTGTCACTAATGTCCTCCAGCATATGCATGAGATTTTTGGCTAGTTGTTGCCTCCGATAATCTGGAGCAACAGTTACTGCAGTTACATGGCCATGCCATGATTCACCTTGTCCTTCGACTTTTCCCATAACTGCAAACATACATGAGAAAGTTGTGATGGAAAGTTTGTATCAAACGCTAGGAACGAGAATCTTGTGTGTGTGTGTGTGTGTGTGTGTGTGTATATATTTGATAAGTTATGAAAATATATATAAAGTGAGGAAGAATATACAACAACCACAGTTTAGCAAAAGCCTAAAACAGTGGTCATACAACAAAAAGAAAGGAAAAGTAGAACACCGACAACATGATAACAGCACACACAAGCAAAGCCAAAGACCCTAGTCGTCTAGCAAGACAAGATCCACGTCTCCAGAGACTATCGCATCCTAACTAGCACCTCTCCTCGCCAGCTCCACTGCAAGCTGGTCAGACTCCCTTGGCGCCACATGGACCGAAATGTTCTCACCTCTAACCAAAAAGGACGCCAAGCAAACCAGGTGAGTGATCTTCCAATGAATAGATGTTTCTTTCCTGACGGTGTAAGACTTCTGATCAATTACGTATTTGCCTTAGTAAAATATACCACAATTCCATGGGAACTATACACCTTGTTCATGTAGTTCTAATAAGAAAAGAGAAAGATCCATTAATTAGTCACAATTTCCCAAACTTTCTTCAACCAAGTAATTTTGGTCATAGATGCACTCTAATCTTCAAGTTAGCTCCTTTACTGTACTCTTGACAAAAAAAATTTAACGACTCCTTCATTAGTAACTATATTACACAACTTTCCTCTAGCAGTACAATGTGTCTGGAATACAGTATGCTGCAATCATTGTGCATCTAACATACATTAAATCGTTAACATATCCGCTTCTTCATCTGCTTCTGTATATTCAACCTCCCACCTTTCAAAAAATTTAATATTTTCATTTCCCAAGTCATCTTCTCTTATTTTTCAATGCCTTCCACAATCAAATTCTGCCTCTTTCTACAATCTAACAATTTGTGAAGTTATTTTACGCTTCTTCATCTGCTTCTGTATATTCAACCTCACACTTTAAAAAAAAATTAATATTTTCACTGTCCAAGTCATCTTCTCTTATTTTTCAATGGCTTCCACAATCAAATGCTGCCTCTTTCTACAATCTAACAATTTGTGAGGTTATTTTTTTCCCTTCAGAGTACAAGTCTACAGCATCTTTCTTATTCCACAATCTCCTATCAATAAGATTTTCATTCTAAACCCGATAGTTCTTTTGATCTTCAGAACTGAATTGGTAACTATATTAGCGACTCCTTCATTAGTAACTATATTACACAACTTTCCTCCAGCAGTACAATGTGTTTGGAATACAATATGCTGCAATCATTGTGCAACTAACATACATTGAATTGTTAACATATCCGCTTCTTCATCTGCTTCTGTATATTTAACCTCCCACTTTTCAAAAAATTTAATATTTTCATTGCCCAAGTCATCTTATCTTATTTTTCAATGCCTTCCACAATCAAATTCTACCTCTTTCTACAATCTAACAATTTGTGAAGTTATTTTACGCTTCTTCATCTGCTTCTGTATATTCAACCTCACACTTTTCAAAAAAAATTAATATTTTCATTGTCTAACGCATCTTCTCTTATTTTTCAATGGCTTCCCCAATCAAATTCTGCCTCTTTCTACAATCTAGCAATTTGTGAGGTTATTTTTTTCCCTTGAGAGTACAAGTCTATAGCACCTTTCTTATTCCACAATCTCCTATCAATAAGATTTTCATTCTAAACCCGATAGTTATTTTGATCTTCAGAACTGAATTAGTAGTCTTTAAATGCTAAAACATTACTAGATTTACCAATAAAGATTTATTCCAGTACCATGGAATCCTTTTGGACTTCAAAAAATTGGCATTGATTATATTTAGTTGATTTTCCACTTTTCAAACCAATTGAACAGTCTTTGCAGCTGGTTATCCAATCCCAAGAGATTCATTGCCTTGTTTTAAGGTCTAAAATTGATGATACTTTAGTCCCTGTAACTTTATAGAAGAAAAACCTCACATTAATTTTTGCCTTATTTTTCCAGGATCCAATCTTCTCTTTCTCCCATTGTAACTTTTCTGAAGTTCTTGTGAGTTCTGACTGTTACAATGTGCAGGACTCTAAGCAGCAGCCACAAGATTGACCTTCTTTTTATCAGGAATCTTCAAATATACAAAGAATTGTTAGAACTTGATAAACTAGTTAACAATTTATTTCAAACTTTCTTCACCATCATAGATGGCAGTGTTCTAAATGTCGGCAACATGTTGCCATGTTGGCTTGAGCAACAAGACATCAAGGGAAATTGCTATGTGTCAATTTTCCCTGATGTCGGCGACATGGGGAAAAAATTTCAAATTTTTTCAATATTTCCCCTATGTCGGCGACATGGGGGAAAATTTCAATTTTTTTTAAACCTTGGTTTCCCCAAGGTTTCCCCTTTTTTCCCCCATGTCGCCTGAGCCACCAAGCGACATCGACATTGCGAACCTTGATAGATGGTATCTAGATCTTTACTAATGGATCATGTGCCTTATGATCGTAAACAAATTGATTTTGATTTTAGACAAGAAAAAACCACTAATATTCATTAAAATCATGAAGACCATACCTATAAATTATTGGTAATGGTACTACATGTTTTCCCTATGGATGGGTCTGAGTTTGGTCTTCATATTCAGATATCCCCATAATCGTTTCTGAAGTTCCCACATTATTCTAATCATTAACAAAATTTCAATCAGTCATTGACATGTAGATGCGAATACCCACATCTCTATCCATAATTTTCATTTTTCAGTATCATCTCTATCCATAATTTCCCTTTTCCAAATCATATGACACCCGGATGCCAATATCCATACACCATTGCTATCAGCATACATCTACAGCCTAGGCAAAATATAGACAGAGACATTGATGCAAAGCACCTGCTATGGACAGGCTTGGGGACCAACTAAAGTGTAGGGAATCGTCAATTCATGCATGTCATTGTTATCTTTTACTTTATGACTGTTTTATCACTGCACATGTTGACAGTAGACTGATTAACTAATTGTACCAATGAATCAAGCAGCTGATCCTTTGTAATTCTAGTTATATGCATATATGTTATTGACAAATGTACATGCATGTAATGTTCAGAAACTGTTTCCTTAACGAATTATAGTTATGAAGCTTTAATTTATTCGAGTCTTTCACTCAAAAAAAAAAAAAAAAAAGACTCGTGAGACTGCAAAATTAGCACTTTCAACAGTGTTATGTTTTCCGGATCAAAACCAGCTGTTAGGCCAAGACTTGGGGCAAAAAGAACAGCTACCATAGTAGCACCTCAAAGTTCCTATTGTCTCTTAACAAATCAACAATCGCTTTTCCCAACTAGCTGACTGGGTGGCTTGAATTGTATTCCATGGTCCAGCCTACCAAAAACCATTTCTTTAGTCAAATTGTATGGTTTGAACTCCATCCTGACCATCTTCATCAATGTGCTCTTAGGTCTTTCTTCAAACAGTTCGTGACTAGCTTTGCGAACTGGCAATAAATGGCAACTGCATAAAATATCCTGCTAAACAATGATAGACCAACTTCAACAACCCACACATTATCACTTATTCCTATCATCCTCAACTGAAACGATCATCCAGCAAGCTACTGTAGACACTTCCTCATCATCCCCAGCCCTTGAGAACAAATTGAGTTCTCCAATGACATCCCTCCAAATAATCTATACTTCCAAGATCTTCATAACCAGATCCAATGGGTGTTTGAAACATCATGCTTGTTTGCAAGATCTTAACACAACACAAGCATAAAAGTTTTCAACGTGAATCTAACATGTTACTCCTCAGTTCCTCAAAATTTATCAAACATCAAATTCACAATTTTTCTCGTCTTCAAAATAAGGAAAATAAATCCCCTTCTTAATTTGTGCACAAAACTCTCTCTTCAATTTTCTTCTCTTTCCAACCAATTAGAATAAACTCCAATATTTCAATATTCATGTGTACCTATAGATCCCAATTTGGAGCATAACATTCATCAACCTGTGTTCTCCATTTTCTACACAAGGTGTATACCTCAATATTATTTGATTAATTCTTTATTTAAATTTAAAATCCATTCATTCTCTTCTTTCTAACAATAAATGCAGGATTTGGCAATGAACGAACGCAAGCAAGCACGCACGCACACACACCATTCATTCTCTTCTTTCTAACAATAATTGCAAGATTTGGGAATGAACAAATGCATGCAAGCACGAACACACATGCGTGCACGGACGCAAACACGCACACACACACTCTACACAAGATATACCTCAATATTATTTGATAAATTTCTTACACACTCTACACAAGGTGGATACCTCAATATTATTTGATAAATTCCTTATTTAAATTTAAAATCCATTCATTCTCTTCTTTCTAACAATAATTGCAGAATTTGGGAACGAACGAATGCAAGCAAGCACCCACTCACGCGGGCGCACACACACACACACATATATATGGACTCAAATTAAGAAAATAAGAAAATAAGTAAACAAAATCATTTACAAACTGGGAAGATCGAACATGCATAAATTCAGAAAGAATTCAGAATAAGAAAATAAAAAAGTAGGCTTTGAATGAAAGGGCTTACTGTATCCCATGATCTGTTTCCCGGGACCTTCAGCAACATGGAAGTAATCCGGCCATCTAGCCAAGTAGGTCATGTAAAAGGACATATTGAACTGAAATCTCGTTATTATAGACCACAAGAAAACCCTAATCAGTTCCCCAAATCAAAACAACAAAGACAGAACGAGATAAGAGAAAGGGAACAAAGACCAATTCGATAGAAGACTTACAGTTTCTGTCAGATGATCAAGGTTTACAGATGCGAACCGAAGAAGATCGTTGCAGCAAAACCTGCGTATCGTTGTCATCTCTCTCTCCGTACTGTAGTACCGCTTAGAAGTTAAACCCCGAACTCGAAAGCTGAACAGAAACCCGCTTCTACCTTAATCGGGTTCTATTTTAACCGGTGACGGTCACGTAGACGTGGTGCTCTCATGTGAACCTTACACAGTCCAGCTTCACATAAGATATTCATCTCTCTAGTTAGGAGTGAGGATCTTCTGTGATCCGGATCACAGGAAATCTCCGGTGATCCGCTACAAGAGATCAATACTTGTTTTAAGGGCCCACAAGTTGTACGGCTTGTGGGCTCCCTAGAAAGTGGAGACACCTGTGGGGTAGAGACAACTCAGAGGGCAAAATGGTATTTTCGCCCTTGGATGTGGGCTTTGAGGTGCGCAAATATCATATCGCCCCCAAGGTCGCCTCTACCCCCACAGGAACACCACAGGGTGTTACCCCATAGAGGATCCGCCCCCCTCTCTAGGGTTCACCCATTTATTAGGATTTTAAACTTGTGGGCTCCTAAGATAAGTGTTGATCTCCTACAGTGGATCACATAAGGTTTTCTGTGATCCGGATCACAGAAGATCCTCACTCTCTAGTCAGTAGGGTTGTAAGTTTGGTCCAATCCACCCGATCCAACCCGAATAAAAGCCTGAATTCATTAGTTTGGATTTGAGTTCGGGTCGTGCTCAATTTTCTTTAAAGCATTTTGTCAAGAAGTCCTTGATGTGGATTCTGCTCTCGTATGCGAAGCGATGGGAGCCAATCTTTTTGCACATCTCATAATTTCAAATCCATCATACTTGAGGGTGATGCTAAAGAGATCATTGAACCTCTTCTAAACCAGAAGGTGTCTCGGCCAGATATAGAAATCTTTGTCAGTGATATTCATGAAAAAAAAAAAAACAGCCTATATGAATTCAATTTCATTTGCCTTTACTCTTAGAAATGGCAATGGTGTGGTGCACCTCTTACAGAGGAAGGTGGCCCAAAACAGCTTAAATGCTAGTTAGCTCTTTACAGCCCCAGATTGGATTATCCCAATTCTGAAAACTGATGATGCCTATCTAAGATGTAACCTAGTTTCCTCAAGCTAATGAAATCTTTCTATCTTTTTCATATAAAAAAAAAAACCGGCCAGTATCAATATATATAAAGAATATAAAAAATATATATAATGTTGTTGATGCGGAATTTGTGTTGCTTGACCCGCTTTAAGTTGTCGATCGGGATCGAGCCGCTTAAAGGGGCGTAAACTGTACGAGCATGTGACGACGTTGCGGGTCGATCACTTCCGCACTGTCCGGGGTTAGATAAGGTCTTGTCTGGGCTCGCGGGACGTCTCAACCGTCCGCCTAAACCGTCGCGCAACCGTTCGGACTGCGACTCGCCTGTGCTCGACAAACATAAAGAAAGAGGAAGGAGAAGGGGGAGAGCCAATACAGAGAAGTACACAGCAATGTTACGTGGTTCGGTAATATGCCTAGTCCACGGGGGCCGCCTCGTATGAGGTCTTTTTCCACTATTTAAAAATACATTGAATACAATGAATATCCCATTCATACGGGGATGAAGGAAGTAAGAAAGAAATGAGGGAGAAGAAGAGAGAGGGAAGGGAAGAGATGCTTCCTTCTAAAGTGTTCTTCCATTTTTTCTGATGTACAGAGCCTTCTCTTCTAGATTTTTCCCCTCTTTTTCCATCATTTTTCATCATCCTTCCTCTGTGCTAAAGTGGTCCTCATATAGCCTTGTCTTTACTTGGTCTCTAAGTAAACTTGGTTTGCAAGACTTGAGTGAGAGTGTGACACATGGATGGTGAGTCACTATGAAGATATTTTATGAGAAATATTTGAAAAATATCTAATGAAATGTGAGTCACATGTAGATAGAATATAACAGTCAGGTCGGACCGAGTCGGACCAGTTAGATCGGATTGGACCGGGTCAGACCAAATTAGACCGGGTTGGACCGGTTGAGATCTGGTCGAGCCGAATTAAATCAAGTTAGCCAGATTTGGACCGGTTTGGCCGGGTTAAACCGAGTCGAGTGACCCATTAGACCCATGGTTCATAGGTCAAGCAAGTCGAGCAGGTTAAGCAGGTGACACGTGGTCAAGCAGGTGACACGTGGCTGCTTAATTAGGTCACTGGATCAACAATGTTATATGAACTTTATAAAAATATATTTTCTTCTTCGTTTTTATTTATTTTTATTTTTTATAGCCTTCTCATTTAATTTGGACTGACCTGAACCCAACCTGAACTCAACAAATTGAGTTTGAGTTGGATTTGGGCTTAGTAGCTTTAATTTGAGTTTGGGTCAGATTAGGTTCGGGTCAATTGATTCTAGTTTGGATTGAGCCCACACTGAGTAGAACCAGGTCTACCCCATCGTATTTACAGCCCTACTAATTAGGGATGTATATGCGGGTTAGGCTGCACGTGCCTGTGCAGTTCTGTCACGTTGTGCGCATGCCTGGGTTCCAGACCCATGGCACGGCATGGCATGGCCCAGATTCAAAATTTTCCCCAAATATCGTATCACGTGCCATGCTAGGCCTGGGCCCAAGAAGTAGGCACAACACGGCCCAATAACTAATTGGGCCATGCCGTGCTCGGCAATTTTTTCGTGCCGGGCCAACACCCGCGGCCCGATTGTACACCCCTACCTCTAGTTTGGCCCAATGAAAATATTGGTTGTAAATGTAATGACCAAGATTTGAATGGAACTTGTTGCCATTATGCCAAACCTAAGAGAGTGTCAATGTAATTTATCCTAATACAAATATAGAGAAGAAAAGAACTAAGGTATGGCTAAGACCATATCAAAATCACACATATTTATTGGTCCAAGCCATATCACCTTATCTAGAACCCCAACCATTTCCACCACCCATCTAAAATCCTACTTTTCTTACTCAAAAGCTTCTCTATGATCCCACATAACTACTGGCACTAGCACTACCCATCCTTCCCTTCCAGTACTCTTCCATGGCCATGACAACCCAAGCAGGACTGTTCACCCCCACTCTCCCTACCCCAAGATCCGGCAAGTACGCCCTCGCACCATGGAAACCATCGTCGCCGTTGTCCTTCACCACTCCTAGGCCACTCAACTTCTCTGCAGCAAACCAGATCATCAAGGCTGCAGCGGCGGGGGAGAAGTCTATTGAAGCTCCAACAAAGGAGGCGCCGGTGGGCTTCACCCCACCCGAATTGGACCCCAACACACCATCTCCGATCTTCGGCGGCAGCACCGGAGGATTGCTGCGAAAGGCACAAGTAGAAGAGTTCTATGTGATCACATGGGAATCTCCTAAGGAACAAATATTCGAAATGCCTACTGGAGGTGCAGCTATAATGAGGGAAGGTCCTAACTTGCTTAAATTGGCTAGGAAGGAGCAGTGTTTGGCACTTGGTACTCGACTCAGGTCCAAATACAAGATCAAGTATCAATTCTACAGGGTATTCCCTAATGGGGAGGTCCAATACCTTCACCCCAAGGACGGTGTCTACCCTGAGAAGGTGAATCCCGGTCGCCAAGGAGTCGGAGTGAACTTCCGGTCAATCGGAAAGAATATCAGCCCAATCGAGGTCAAGTTCACCGGCAAGCAAGTCTACGACTTGTGAGGTGAAGATGCTATGTATTATTTAGTTTGCTGCTTGTACTTGTATTGATCTTTCTGAGAAGCTAAAAACTGAAACATTACATGGATTATTGTGTAATCTTTATTCTTTTCACACACTTTGCAATAGCAATTTACAATACATAATATATGTGCACAATATTCAGAAGCCAAATATGAACAACACAATATACACAGAATGGATCCTACAAGAAAGGAATTTGATGATCAGCTATCAAATTAATCAAACCAATTAATTAAGCGCCAACTGGTGTTGTTGTGAGAACGGAATCGATTTCAGTCCTGATCCTTTGTTCTCCACCGTCAGATTCGCTGACCCATATTTCTGGAATTGTTTGGGGAAGGTTGGCCACGGTTTCTATTGCATAATCAGCTTCTTTGCTTTTCCCCGACTTCCCAACCTTGACGAGAAAGCCAATATAAATCATCAGTATCTTAGCTTTTTCCACTTTGTTTTGCTTTATATTGATTTCCACCCGGGTGTAATCCGAACGGTTGGATTTGATTTAATGGTCAAACCAAGATTAAACCGGATTATAGTGATCAAACCAAAAACCAAACCGAATCCAAAAAAAAAAAAACGAAATACAAAACCAAAAACCAAACCAAATTACATTGACAAAACCGAAAAACATGATTTTTTTCGTTTCTTTTTAGTTCGGTGTGAAAATCTATTACTTTTTTTACTAATATAGACACAGACACACACACACACACACACACACATATATATATATATATATATATATATATATATAGATATATATGTTCATTTTGGTTTAATTTAGTTTGATTTGGTTTAACCAAAGCCTTAACAATAAACCAAACTGAGAACAAATTTGTTTTTTTTTTAGAAAAAAATAGTAATAATCGAATCGAAATGAAAGTAGGACCAAATCAAACAAAATTTATTGGTCTAATTTGATTGGTTTTCTGTTTAAACCGAACCAATTGACACCCCTATAATTTGGGTCGAGATTTTCTGTGAGTAGAAATCCTGTGAGCGCCCTGTGGTGTAGAGACAACACCCAAGAGGCAAAATACCATTTTGCCCCTTGGGTGCAGTTTTGGTGAGCCCCGCACTCACAGGACAGAAAATCCGTTCCCCTATAATTTCCACTGTTCATGTGTAATTGATGCCTTTCTCAAGGCATTATGAAAATAAGACTAAATTAAACCAATGTTTTCGGTTTAATTCGATTGGTTTTCAGTTTAGACCGAACCAATTGGAACCCCTAAACTTTTTACTGGTCACGTGTAATTGATGCCTTTGTCAAGGCATTATTTATGACCATTAAAATGAAAATGGAAGGAAAGAATTTACCAAAACGGTGCGAAGTCCCAAAGCTTCGCCAGCGGCGATATTTCGCTCGTTGTCGTCGAGAAACAGCTGAGAAACATGAAACATGAAACATGAAACATGGAAGGCGTTTAGAAGTTAGAAATGAGTGTGTCAGTCAGTCCGACGCATTACAATAAACGGAATAAATATGATTATGAGAGAGAGTTCTAACCGTACGACGAGGATCATGAATTTCTGCAACACGAAGCGCGATTTTCATGGCGTCCATCGACGGTTTTAAAACAACAGGAAACTCGTCAGGCCGACGTGATTTCGAGATGTTAGGGTTGAGAGTCTCGAAGCATATGATTTGATCGAAGCAATCTTGTAGTCCTAACCTTTCAAGGACCTTAGTCGCATGGTTTCTATCGGAATTCGTAAAAATCTGCGGAAGTAACAGAGATTTAGCTCTAATTGAACGAAGAAGAACAGTCCGAGTACGAACTCACTCAAGGTTGCAGAGAAAAGTCAAAGTGTTCTGATATCTTTATTTTAATTCTTACTAGTTTTCTTTGGTTGACGCTTCGCAAAAGGTTTCGTAGCTGAGGATCTGGCTTGATCGCCTCGTAAGGTAACTTCCCGTGCACGAAACTGGAGGAAGAAAAGAACAGGTTTAACCCAATTCTAAAAGTTTCTTATAGCAAAACAAGAAAATTTGTATTTCATCAGAAGCTGTTTCTATCAAGCAGTTACCTGTGATATTCATCTGCGTCAATATCATAGCCTAAAGCCTGCAACAGAAAGCAAAAGTTATCAGAGAACGATAAGAGGTGCTTGTGGCTCTTCAAATCCACCATAAGATAAAAAAAAAAATTACTCGTAAACCGGCGAGGGAGCTTCCGTAAGACCTGAAAAGCTCGATCCGGAGAGTTGAAGCTTTTTCCACAGCAAATCCGCATTTCTTCACAAGAAACTCTGTAGAAATTGGAAACAGGATTCTGATCAGACCTCAAACATACACTTCAAATATGTGGAATTTCAATCTACAAATTCAGCGAAGAAAAAAAAAAGGATTATCATTTGTGCTTTTATATCTTTTAATTAATTAATTAAACCTTCGATGTTTCTCCTGCAGGATTCTGCGATTCCTGTCTTCGAAGAGTACAGAGTATCATCCAAATCTGTTTGAAGCAAACGGAAATTGTCAATGAGATTATGACTCAGATGAGAGATCGAGAGACTGAGAGCAAAACCTTAGAGAGATTGATAGTTTAATTACCGAAAATAAGGCAATCGAACGGAGAAATTGATTTTCCAAGGGATTTGCTACACAAATCCATCTGCACAGAAGGAAGAACACGAAGAACCCAATCTAAATCCAGCGAAAAAAAATTAAGGATAAAAGAAAGCTCAAATAAAGGATTTGATCTAAACTCCCAGCCCGAAATGAATGTACGAGAGATGTATTTATAGAGAGAGGCAAACCAGGCTAGCACCTTATTTCGTAAGAAAATGCAGGTAACAGAAAAATCTTTTAACAGACGAAAATGCCCTTACTTGGCAGGTTTGAACTTCCTCTCTTCTCACACTTTCTCTTGTTGACTTTGACGTAAATGCCAGGTAATAAAGGAAGATCGTTGGATCATCGCGCTTCATCTTGATTGGTTCATAAACCGCATTTCATGATACTGCGTTGCATCTACTCAGGAGTTGCAACATCAGATAGAACCTATTTGGTTTTAATAATATATAACTTTTTAATATCATGTGGCAAATTCTGATTGGATGAAGGGCTGTTGTTTTACTTGTTACCAGTGCTGTAAAGGGAACCACCTGATCGACGCTCCACAAACTGAAGGTGATTGATGATTGAGATTTGGTGCTTCCCCCCACAATAATGCCGATATTCTATGAGCATGTCAATGTTGGACACGTAACCAATGATGAGGTGCCAATTAAGGCCACTAATTTTTATTAATTTTTTTTTGATAAAGCGTGGAATCTGATTGGACATACAGCAACGACAGTGCAAGAAGTGACGAAAGAGGATGTATGTCCTTATCTTCCACCACATACTGATGTCATGAGCAACAAGATTTGATTTACAAACAAAAATACGACTTTACTTTAAAAAAAAAAAAACATGAGTTATAAAAACTATGATAGTAATTATATACTTTCATAAGTAATATGATTAGTAATTATGTAATGACATAATATTTTTCTTTTAAAAAATAAATAAATGCATAACTAATAGGAAAGGAATGTTCGAGTTGGGGCTGGGCCAATCTAGCATTAACCCAAACCCGACCCTAAAATTCGATCGTGCCTTAATTTTCAGCCTGACTCGATTCTATGGGCTAATTATCCTTACCCAAGCCCATCCAAACATATGGTCCGGATGGGTCACCGAGCCCAGTGCCACCCCTAGATCCCATCTACTTTCATCCGATTAAAAAGTTTTGAAAAACTGTTAAAAAGTAGTTATTTATTAATTCACAAGGACAGATCCATGAACTTTGATTTGGGGATGTAAGTTGCCCTCTCTACATCATCATCATCGACGTCTAAGAACCAACGATTCACTCTTTTTGATGACCAAGCTAGCTTTGATGGATGATCAAAATCTTATGATCGTGGTTGTCATAAATTTGAACGGTAGAGATTAGATGATGTGTAGGGACTAATTAAAAACGTTATATATATGAGCACACAAACCAGAAAATAAAGAGTAACGAAACAGAGAGAGCGAAAGAGAGGCATATCGTTATCGTTACATGGCGAGCGGCGGCAACCAAGCTCAGCCTACACCACCATCTTCGTACCGACCCTACAGACTGTTCCGAACCCTAACGGGTCACCACCGAGCCGTGTCGTGCGTCAAATTCTCCAACGACGGCACCCTCTTGGCCTCCTCCTCCCTCGACAAAACCCTAATCGTCTGGTCATCCCAAACCCTAGCTCCTCTCTCCCGCTTAACCGGCCACTCCGACGGCGTCTCGGATCTCGCCTGGTCCTCTGACTCACACTACATCTGCTCCGCCTCCGACGACCGGACCCTCCGCATCTGGGACGCCCGTTCCGGCGATTCCGTAAAGACGCTCCGAGGCCACTCCGGCTTCGTCTTCTGCGTCAATTTCAACCCTCAGTCCAACCTCATTGTTTCCGGATCCTTCGACGAGACTGTTAGGGTTTGGGACGCTAAGACCGGTCGATGCGTACATGTGATTCAAGCTCATTCTGATCCGGTCACTTCCGCGCATTTTAACAGGGATGGATCGCTGATCGTGTCGGGAAGTCATGATGGATCTTGCAAGATCTGGGATGCGGACACCGGCGCGTGCTTGAAGACGCTCATTGACGATAAGGTTCCCGCTGTGTCTTTCGCCAAGTTTTCACCGAATGGGAAGTTTATACTCGTTGCGACTCTAGATGACACTCTCGTAAGTTCCGATCTCAATTCAATTCATGGTTTTGTTATTTTTTTGATTGCATATCTGCAATTAGGGCTCTTGATGTAAATTGGTTGATAAAGGATTTGAATCTCTGATTTGGCAATTTAATCCTTATCGTAATGATGTTCTTGGCAATTAGGGCTCTTGGTGGAAATTTAGGGAAAAAAAATTAACTTTCGTGAAATTCATGAAATACATGAGCAAGTCCACTAGCTCAATCATCAGACAGTTGGTTTTATAAATTTCTGCTGAATCTCTGATTTAGCATTTTAATCCTTATCGTTATGATGTTCTTGGTGAAAATTTAGCGGAAAAAAAATCAATTTTCGTGAAATTCATGAAATCCATGAGCAAGTCCACTAGCTCAATCATAATACAATTCGTTTTATAAATTTCTGTTGAATCTCCGATATAGCATTTTTGTCCTTATCGTTATGATGTTCTTGGTGAAAATTTAGGGGAAAAAAAAAAATCAAATTTTGTGAAATTCATGAAATCCATGAGCAAGTCCACTAGCTCAATCATCATACAATTCGTTTTATAAATTTCTGATTTAGCATTGTAATCCTTATCGTTATGATGTTCTTGGTGAAAATTTAGGGGAAAACATCAATTTTCGTGAAATTCATGAAATCCATGACCAAGTCCACTAGCCCAATCATCATACAGTTGGTTTTATAAATTTCTGATTTTTTTTTAATCCTTTTGTTCTACAGAAACTCTGGAACTACTCAACAGGAAAATTCTTAAAGATATATACGGGTCATGTTAATCGGGTGTACTGCATAACATCTACGTTTTCTGTGACGAATGGGAAGTACATTGTTAGTGGTTCGGAGGACCGTTGTGTCTACTTGTGGGATCTCCAAGGGAAAGCTATGGTCCAGAAACTCGAAGGCCACACTGATACCGTCATCTCTGTATCATGCCATCCCTCTGAAAATAAGATTGCCTCTGCAGGCCTTGATAATGATAGAACAGTGAGGATCTGGATTCAAGATGCATGAATGATTGGGGAATGCGATATGGGTTAGTTTATTTTCTCTCTTATAATCTATGTAAATATTTTACTCATACTTCCATACAAGTTACATATTGGTACTGTGATGCTGATGTAGGACTGTGAGATTGCAATTGCTCTGTTCTTCCTCTATTCTTGTCATAGGGATGAGATTAGAGTGAATATTGGAATCCTACAATAACATCTTAAAGTTACTAAATGTCTCTTTAAAATCATTCATTTCTTTAATAACTTTTTTTTTAATATCTTTTTCCCACTCTTCTTAATCTTGAATATTGACACACCCAACTCATGCTTGATTCTAGTTTTTTTTTTCCTTCTTACTTTCATATTTATTTGCAGTGATGAAGTGTTCTTAAAACTCCCTAATGACATTTCTATTTTTTTTTGTTTGATAACTTGGGTGTCCGGGCCTTAGGCCCGCTAATCCCAAGTAGGAGGCTTGCGCAGCAACCCACCGCTACGATCTCCCACTTAAATCCGAACCTGCCCAGCTGGGGAATCGAACTTGAGACCGTGCGCCTAACCCACACAATCCCCTATTCGCCCTTACCAACTGAGCAACCTGGACACCCAAGTTATCAAAAAAAATAAAAATAAATACAGCTCTATAATAATACATTTCTATTGACAATATATCTTTAATAATACAACACACTATAAACTTCAGGGCCCCAAGGATTAGTCGTGGTGCGCGCAAGCTGGCCCGGACATCCCGGTTATATAAAAAAAAAAAAATACAGCTCTATAAACTGGAAAAAGTATCATTTCAAACACAAAGCAGGCTTTTCATTACCTTGGGTGAGATGTACTCTATATATTTCAAGCCAGAACTTCACTGAATGTATGCTCAAGTTGCTCTTGCAATGTCTGGGTCAATACTAGTGGCGCCACATTTTTCATTATCTTTACGTTAGTGGTCTTATTGAATTGGATCAGGGTGGGTGCAATGTGAACCCAACATAGCCGCTCCCTCATATCTTCTTGAATTCTTCAGTACTTCTTTCCTATGTCTCACCACTGTCTCTATCTTTATGATGTCTCACAACATAAACCCTGTCTTTTAGGTAAGTCAAGTTGTGCCTGCAATGTCTAGAGGTATTTACCAACTTCTGCCACATTTTTCACCTTTTTATCATGTATTTTTACTGGATCAGGCACCGTAAACCCAACTTAGCCGTTCCCTCAATCTTCTTGAATTCTTCATTGATTCTTTCCAATGCCTCACCACATTCTTTATCTTTACAATGTCATACAGCATAAAACCAGTATGTTATTGAATTCTCCAATAAGTCTTTCATGTTCCATCACCTTCTTCTACTGGATATCAGAAGAGAGTTTGGGTGTGAGAATTCTTTTTCCCTTCACTGTCAGTTCTCCCTGGAATCTTGATCACTAATGTTCTTCCATTAGTAGAAGGGCGCAGAGACTCGACTTCTTGTAACAAGTTGAGTCTGTGTGCACAAATGTAGCAGTCACGCAGTAACTAACAATCATCCATGACTCTGCCTTCTTGCAGCTCTCCAAATCTGAATTGCATATCATTGCTAGATTTGTGTATGTATCACCTGCTTGGAATATCAGAATCACTTAATAGCTTCTAATGTGAAATTCCTTACAGATGGAATCTTGGCGCATTGTTCTGGTGGAACCTCAGGATAAGTATCCTTTGAAAAGATTGCTGGGGGATAAGTATCCTTTGAAAAGATTGCTGGGATCCAATGGAGAGCGTGGGGGGGGGAGAGAAGTGCATTCATGAAGCAAAGGTTCTTGTTTTACCCTCGGCACACTTCACACATTTTTTCCATTCAGTTCTATTTCCTTTCCGGTAGACATATTGCTCGAAGTTTCCCTTGTCTTCTATGATGGCCTTGTGGTAGTAATCGGTGATTGGTGTGGGCAGCATTGGTGAAAACCAGATTCATGTTTTTTCTGTAAAGTGTCTAAGTAACCTGGATTACAGCTCCAGCATGAATCTTCTTCCTGTGGAATAATTCAGAGTTCCATTTGCATTGGAGTAGATAAGATATTGTGCGTGATGTTTAGTATAGATCCAACTGGTGCTGGATCATTGCAGTTTGCCGACCACAGACGAGCGTTCTCTGTGGGATCTTATCGAACCAAATCCCAAGAAGGAAGGGACCATTTCTTTAGAAAATAGAACCCAAAGGTGAAATCACCGGAGGGTGAGCCGAACCAAATCCCAAGAAGGAAGGGACCATTTCTTTAGAAAATAGAACCCAAAGGTGAAATCACCGGAGGGTGAGCC
>JAUPMG010000006.1:13657900-13672905 GCA_031762675.1 Pachysandra terminalis | reverse complement strand
TAGCAATCCTTCCTGAACCTCAACCAGCCAATTGTTTAAAGAACCAAACCCTTGAAGCTGTTGCCTTTACTGAAGTTCTAGAATCTCCTTGAGCTTCTTAACTTTGAGGGGTTGATGTCCTTGTCCATATCATTGTTGGTCTTGATTTGACGAACTAATACACCTTGCAAGTATAAAAACTAAAATTCAAAAAAAAAAAAAGTCATACTACATAGATATCTTCTTTATATGATTTATCTATAGGAGGAATACATTATTTTAACAGAGTAATAAAGAGTACATGTTTGTATTGTAATGTAATATAAAACTTTAGTTCCTATGAATGAGCATGTCATATCACCACAGGGAACTCAAATTCTCCAAGGTGAGTGTCTCCAGTTGTGGCTTTCACCTCAAAGATACTCTTTTCAATGGTTAGAAGAGAGGTACCAAAAGTACCTCCCACCAAAATCGAAGATGAGGACATTTTTTTGGCCAACATTGATAGCTTTCTTGTCAAGACTGCAGGCAATGGCAGCAGCAATGGACTCGTTGATGTTTGGCATGACATTGAGAACATAAATGGCACAAGCATACTTTCATAATTTGGTTTTGTATTGACTTGTTTTGGCTTCGTAGCAGCCAATTTAATGGTTCTCCTGTGATTGCAATCTTCTTCATTGCATCATAGCATGAGTACTTAACTACCAGACTTGGTCCTCGTATATGGATGTGGCATTTAAAAAAAAAAACAAATGGATGATAGAATATCATTTCCACATGGACATAGACAAAACTCAGAATAATTAGGCATTCGAAAACCCAACAAGGCAAATTGGCACATATAAATACTACATAAAAGCCATGCATTTGAAGACTGTATGGCAAAATTATTGAAAAATAAGGACTAAATTTCAGTGGTGATGTATTCTGCTTCACCTCTTGTAAAGATATCAAACATATAATGATGTGAGTAGTGCCAAAAAGGATGAACAAACATTAGAATCCCCAAAAGCACATTTGTCTCAAAGGATCTAATGTTATCACAATCCTACATAGATCCATGAAACTATGCCACTTTTCTTATATATCAAACCAAGGTTGTTAGATTCAGTTTTAACAATTAATTCAATTATTATAAATTAAAATTATTTAAAATAAAATAAGATAAGAACACAGACAATTTTTACAAGGTTTGATAAAAACCTAATCTTCAGGACCACGCTCAGATATTAAAAAATCTACTAAGATATCAAGATTATAATCACTAATCGAATTTACACAAATTAAAGAATCTCTCTTAATTTCTGTCAACACCATCATCTTGGGAATGCGCTCCCAACATAAAATTTAAAATTGGAAGCTCCAATTCCAAATTTTCAGCTCCAATTCCACTTGTCATCGCGTTACGAAGCGTGCGAGTTCATCACGACTCTAAGATGTATTAGATCGGAAGCTTAAGGTAGAATAGGGATTATTATATTAGAACCGCTCTTTTCCTGATCTTTTACCCTTTTGCTTGTTTGTTTCTGTTTTCGTTTTCTTTTTCGTTTTGTTCTTTTTAATTCTAATAAATTTGATCGTTTTATCAGCACGAGTCATGATAGCAACATCTCTGATTGACAATCACTCAGTTCATGAACCAAATCTCAACCCCTCCTGCAATCCTTCAGTTCTGAAACCAGAAATCGAGAAATCGAGAAAGAGAGAATGTCTAAGCATGCTGCTATACTTGGCAACGCATGGATTCGAGAAGCAGAAGAAGCGTCGAGATTGATAGAAGACTTGGAGAACGGAATCACAGACAAGAACTCAGAACAGAGGCTCGGAGATAGTGTTCGGTGGAAGCTTTGGGAGCTCGGGACCCACGTTGGTTCGTTTGGAATCCCTTCTTTACAACCCACTAGCAATACCCATCCTGTAAATATTTTTCTCTTCCTTCACTTCACCATTATTGATTTCTTATTTGGGTTTCTTGTAATGAGATAAGTTACGAGGGATTTGAATTTAAATAGGTTCTTGATTTTAATTCATGAATACTACTTCCACTAATATGTGATTGTTGTATATTTTGTTGATATTGTTCAGTCAATTTGCTAAAGTTTTGCTTATTCTTATTTACTCAGTTTGCTAATTCAAATTGAATCTTTATTTTCCTTATGGTCTCTCAAACAATTAGTTCCTGAATTTCATTGGAAGTAGTCCATCTTACTTTTGATGTTAAGAAAAAACTCCTTTATTTATTTATTTATTTATTTTGTAAAAGTAAAAAAATGAGATGTCTAAAGGTTTTAATTTGAGTTGGGCACAAAGGCATGACTTCCTTGTTTCTATTCATGAATAAAAAGAGTGTAAGGCTTAATTTTTGTTTTTTTTTTTTTTTTCGGTTTAGAAATTATAATTCCCCTCTTGATTAGATTTCCTTTCATTCATAGCAGTAGGAATGAATAGTAACACTAACTTTTGGTATTGTGTTTGAGAGATTTAAGCTATCTTTAGGTATAACAATATGGATTTGAAGCATTGTTTTTTCTTTAAAAATCATATTTTAGGATATTTAGAATTTGAAGGAATCTCATAATCTAAGATCTTTTGGTGAGCAATTAATGGTTTTTCCTACATGAACTTGTTCTTTTGACTTCACCTTTTCTGAGCCTACTCTGTATTAGGCTTAACTTTTGGCATTACTGTTCTCAGTAGTCCTTTTGTTTACTCTTCCTCTTTGGAACTCAAAAATATTTTTAAGTGATTTTTTTCACTCCTGTTATCTCTCAACACATTTTGTTAACAGTGTTCCATTTTTCTTGTGGACCTAAGAAACATATGATAGCATTCAATGTCGTAGGACAATTAGAGATTATTACGATTTTAAAATCCAGTACTAGGGTATAATATTTAAGTAAAATGTTTGAACTTGCATGCTCAATGTGCTTGGCTTCAATCACAACTAGGTAAAAACAAGACTTTGGACATGCAAAGCTAGGTTTCAGAGATCAAGAGTACATATCTATACCGATATAGAACCAGATTCGTGTATCCTTGAAGATTCTGGCTTAACCCATTTTTTGCTTTTAAACTATCCTTCTTTATTTCAATTCACTGTCCCTTGTTTTGACAACAAACTAAGTAAAAACAAGACCTTGGACATGCAAAGCTAGGTCTCAGGGATCAAGAGTACATATCTATTACTAATATACAACCAGATTCGTGTATCCTTGAAGATTCTGGCTTAACCCATTTTTGCTTTTAAACTATCCTTATTTATTTCAAATTTTTCTTCCACATCAGCCACTCACTCTCCTTGTTTTGACAATAGTGTGCACATATAACAACCGCAGAATGTCTCCCACTTTTTAGGGAAATTACAGTTTTTATAAGAATTTTTAGAAGTTAAAATCTTCCAATCTTTATACTGGTTTGCAGAAAAAAGTGGAATCCATTAAAAAGTTCTCATCAAGGTCTTTGTAATGATATCCATTTCAACGTTTTCATGAATATATAATTAGTTTTTATTTTAATCTATAATCATTTATGAAACTAATATGTTACACTATTTGACAAACATGTATCGTTTGAAATTTTTGAATTATACAGTAATAGTGTTTTAGAATTTTCTTAATTATCTGCGTGCAGTACTGCATGTGCCACCCAGTAATATTATTTGCATCTCAAGGGTGACTTGCATATTCATCAGCATGATTAAGTTACATACATGTGAAGTTTTAGCCATGTGTCAAATATTGAAAGTTAAAAAAAGTAAATTGATGTAATTAGAGTCAAAGAGTAGAGAATATATAGTATATAATGCACTCGATCGCTTATTTCCCCTTCGCCAAATGGTGGCACTCTTCTTAAAATGCTTTTCTGAAAATTTAGAAGATTTTGATATATTATGAGGTTCTATCTCTTCAATCTTGATTTTCTAATTTTTTTTTATGTGGGTGAGTTTTTTCTTTTTTCCCCATGTCACAAGATATACAGAAGATAAGTTAATTGCGTATACAAATAAGGAAGAAATTTCCATTCAATATTGGTGGTTGAGAATCCCTCCTTGGGGAGGAGTTAGCAATCTCATTTTTGTCTCTATTGGTATTTTTTTTTTGGTGACGTGGAACCCACGACCACACTTAATGGGGACAGGGTAAACCCCGGATACATGATCCCACCCACAAGGACCATATATCAGGTAAGCACGGGGACTCGAACCTGGGACCTCCAGTTCCTGAGCTGGAGAGCCTGCCAGTTGAGCTAACCTGTGTGGGTTAACTTGAAGCAGCTAGATTCATGTATATGTGTACTGCTATTGACATTTGATGCTGAATCTGTGCCACTTCTAAATAGCAAGCTTCATATCGAACATGCTAGTTCTAGCCTACTACACATAGGCCTATTAATGCATGTTCAATGCCTTGGTTGCACCTTGTGTTTGTGCAGGGAGGAATTCAGTTGTTTTGTCAAACGATTTTCTGAGTTGAATATCAGAATATTTTTTATAGTTAGCTGCTTCATTATTTCTTGATTTAGGTAAAGGTACCTCATTAATTTCACAAACTGGACATAGGGACAAACCACCACAAATATGCATTGGATTTATATTGAATTTAGCTTATTTATGGTATTTATTGGCGGTTTTATATCTGCAGGACTGATCATGATTTGGATCTTTGTCGGAACATGCTAATGGAAATCCACCAACGAAAAAGAGCGGTGGCCCTTAATCTCTATGCATTACAGAACACAAAAAGGTATAACTTCTGACGGCTGTTTTTATATCAATATCGTTTTTTTCCTTGAAAATAGTTGAGCCAGTTTGTGAATGATGCTATCGCTTTCTAAAATGACTCACAAGTGGTGTTCTCATGAATATAAATTGTTGTGGTTTAACGGCTTCATACTTAAAATTTTGTATTGCTATTTAGATTAAATTTTGCATTTGCTAATATCAGTTTTTAGCAATTCCATTCAAGTCTCGTGATAAAGTTTGGAAGCATTCAGTTGTTCGCAATTCCAATGTCTTAAACAATGACAAACATCCGTAATCCTCAAGAGAGAAATCATTCATGAGAAGAAACTTCGAATTCACGTAATTAAAGCAGAACATGAACTACATGCATTATCAGTTGTCCAACTTGACTATATGTGTATAGTTGAAATCCTAACATTTCATAGTATCACCAAAACCTCTACACTTACCACCAAATTTTCCTGGTACTTCTACTTTAAAAAATAAAAAAATCAGAATTCATCTAAATTTATATAATCATCTAGCAATCCATCCAAACTGATTCAGACATCCATGCCTCTATACAGGGTTTAGAATCTCGTCAAGATGGGTGAGTCTCGCTCATCTTGTCTTGGTCTGAAACAATGCTGCCAAATTTTTTACCAAGTAAGAAAACCGAATCTCCTGCACAAGATGGACGATATTTATAGATTGAAGTGAAGACCATGCATGTTGATCTAAATATTTAAGCTAATGAGTTATTGCAAAATGATAATTAATGTATTAAGGTAAAAAAGAATGTGACTGGTGATTTCATAGCTCAGTTGCAATATGACATCAAACATATTATCTAATGATTGAATGGTTTTGAGAGATTGTAATGTTGTATCAGGTGGTCATCGGCTTCTTAACCATAGTATAGCAGAATATGGTATTGTTGTTAAAATTTTACAATATCAGAAACAATTTGATTATAATACAAAAGAGTAAAATGCCAAAAAAAAAAGGTCACCAATTTGGTCGAAGACTGATGCATGGCAAAGGAGCTCAGTCCACCTAGATAAACACACTCATAATAGAGATCAAGGCTGGCCCAAGTGTTTCGTTCATGGATCAGATTCAAGCACAATACTGGTTTAAAGTATACGGGTTTCTATTACTATAATAGCTAGGTGATCATAGATTCCTTTCCAACTAATTCATTTGTAAAAGCTATCAAGGAAGACAACCCATTTACTAGGTTCTACATTAAGCAGCCAAATGAACCGAATTCAGTTACCGTTTCCTATAACTCAAGTAGCAAATTAGTAAGAAGAAACCCATAATGAAACTTTATTAGAAAAAGGTAAAAGAAAAGCTAAGCAAAACGCAAGAATACAAGCAATGCTTTTTGTGTGTATTTGAAGATCTTATCGTTGGAAAAGCCTTTGGCCTGCAAATTGACACTAGTATGACATTGTTTAGTTTCATATTTCTTCTGCTACTTCATCTTTCATCCAGCTTGGGTGGATCTTTCTGAATTTACCATTTGCATCCCTACTTCTATACAGTCCTGGAAGCTTGCCTACTCTGGATAGCAAAGAAAGTGCAAAAAACATTAGCAGTTGTGGCCAAGGTATGATTTTAACATCTCTTACTACTGAATACATTCGAAAGATTATCCGTCAACCAATAGTGTTTTTTGGAAGATTTTCTATGGAAAAACCAGAACATGCTGTTATCCTGGGATCTGCATGGGTACAGTTGACTTCTCAAATTTGTATGAGCCAACAGATTTCAAATTTCCAGAAGCAACCCCAATCTTAACATTAGGATCTTTGTTTTTATTTGTTTTATTTTATGAAATGTAACATTAGGATCTTCTGAAGCACCCTTTGATCCATCTTACTCTTTAAAATTGCGATGGTGGCTATTATCTCAGTAAGCACTCTGTTTGAATGCCTACAAATCTTATTGCTGTTCTTATCTTTATAGTTATTGTTGGTAAGAGATAAAGACGGAAACAGCAGGATAGTTTTAGGAGTGAAATTTCTGCGGTATCATAAAGCAGTGTTTCCTCGACCTTCTTGTTGGACACATGTAATAAACCAATATGTTATTGTCCACTAATCTGCAACAATTCCTATCACTTGTGTAATAAACTTGGTCCATTAACTCTTAAATTCCAAATTTTCAACTTGGATGGCTAAGTAATATATATATATATATATATGTGTGTGTGTGTGTGTGTGTGTGTGTGTGTGTGTGTGTGGTCAATGGTTTGTCTAATTGATCTGCTTTCGTTTACATGCCTCATCCAAGAGGTGCCCATATTTGTAACAGCATAATCTGTCCAGATGAGCTCTATGGCTCTCAAAATTCGGCCAATCTTGAGCATACATAGCCATAAATGGAAAGAAGGTATTAAGAGGATTTTCTAGTTGGCATTTCAGCATTTCCGACTTATATGTTGCTTTCTGTTAATCATGAGAAACTAGTCCCTCCTTCTCACCCCTCCCCCACCATTATTTTGTGGGAAAAAAAGTATTGAAAGTTGCCTAGAAAATGAATAGCACTCGTATGTTCCTGCTATTGGAGATAAGTGGAAATGAAAATTTTATGGTGCTTTGGTTAATCTGTTTCCTAGAGAGAGAAAAAATGAGAAGTTGCATATTTTGGTTGTTTGATAGAGGAAGAGGCATTTTTTTAGTTTTTATCATATGGAAATGTCTACTTCTTGTGCAGAACACGTGACAGTCGCCGTCTCTAAACAAGAGCATGAGCTGCTGGCTCCTCTTGTGGTAAGTAACCATAAATTCAATTTCTTTTTTCGTTAGGTGAATTTGTTATTTTGGCAATAGGCTTCTAACAGTTAAACCACAAACTCGTTGCAATTTCTATCTTTCTTAACTGATAAATAGCAAACAGATGATGCAACCAGAAGTCAATTACAGGTACTTAATTCAAATATGAGTGGAACTCCACTACCCCAGATATTGATATTATTCCTATTCATGTGCAGAGAAAACAACCCAGTTCCATCACCTTGAGAAGATGGATTTGGAGGGCTTGCATGATCGTCATTTTAATTCTGGTGGCCGTGGCGCTTGTTCTTATATTAGCTATTGTCTGTGCAGTAATTTAACCTATTTTGTGTAAATATAACCATGGTTGCAGCCTTTTAGGCAGGTGTTTCCTTATATAAATGAATCACTATATGCTTGATTCTTTTAGAGTTAGGTTAAATTGAAGGGGAGATTTGTTCATACTGGGTTATTTATTGCAGTTTGATAGGGGGAGGAGGTTCCTTATGAGAAAGTGTAAAATTTCTTATAGCTAATTTTCAGTGGAACAAGCTATTTTCTTACATAAATTTGCTCCATAGCTCACATGCTCATGAATCTGGATTTCAATGCTCTAAATCATACTAGATACATTACATAAATGTCCAATACCAATTGCATTTGAATTGTCTCCAGTGTTTTCATTGACTATGAGAGCAAGATTCTTGAGGTCCCAGCTCAACTGGTAGGCTTTCTAGCTCAAGAACTGGAGGTTCCAGGTTCGAGTCCCCGGGCTCGACTTGTTTTCCTGATATATGGTCCTTTTGTCCCATGTTCGAGTCCCCGGGTTTACTTGATATATGGTCCTTGTGGGTGGGGTCATGTATCCGAGGTTTACCTTGTCCCCACTAAGTGGGATCGAGGGTTCCATGTCACCCAAAAAAAAAACGATTCTTGATCAATGCAATATCGCATTGCAGTTCACTTAACAACCAAAATGCATACATTTCTATGTGCAATAGTGCAAATATTCTTGTTGTGCCCACATAGACTACAATTTTGCAGTCTGAAATCTGAATTTAGCTTATGTCAGGTGTGAGCCAGGGATGAGAAGGTAACAAAATTTTTTGCACTGTTCAAAGGCTATTCCCTTCATGTGTAAGCTGTTTGCAGAATGAGAAGATTACTTGGTTGTGAAAAAATCCCCGTCACCCAAGCACAAGAGACCGAAATTCATACTAATTGTGTAAGCTTGTCTTCTTTGCTTGGTATGTAAGCTTCAACCAGATCCATGGTCTCATGGTTGTGAGGAAAAAATGCTTTCCATCCTGAAAAAAGAAATACAATTAGTTTTAATTGTGTGGTCAACGACATCCTTCTTCCACAAAACCGGGTTTTTGTTTTTGATTTTTTTGCGTGCATTCCCAATGATCATTGGGTAGTTATTATGTGGAGATTGATGCTACCAAGGCATTCAGGAAGTACCAATGATCCAGCCATGGACTCCCTTGGCCCGGCGGACCTTGGGGTAGAATCGTAATTTCACATGTTTTGTTTAGTCCTAACTATAGAGTATTTATCATACTTTTCATTGCTGCTCTTGTTAACACTTTTTCCGGATCTTTTGAGAATAGTGAAACCTGGTGTGAATCCGTGGATGTACACACCATTGTCGAACCACATAAAATTGTTGTCTTGTGTGCTTGATTTGTGTTATTGTTCTCTGTTTATCCTTTGTTTTCTTTACAAGTATGAACACAAATATTGATAATTTTGTCAAACTAAAATCTGATGAGCCCCTCAGAAATCTATAACCAAAAACGGGTGCGTGCGTGCGCGTGTTTTATTTTATAAAAGCCCACTTTTGTTTAGGGACACCGAGTCAACGAGGGAGGTGCTCACGATTCACAGCACGACGTGCCATGGCAACCCCGAGTGTGCTAGCCACCCTCAAGGACAAACCCCTCCACAAGGTAGCTGCTGAGCTTTTGATGGTCTGCCAGGAGGAAACATCACCTCTGCCGGTGCAATCATACTGAGTTTTTTTGAAGAAATATAAAACTTTTTCACTTTGAATCAATTTTCTGTGATGGAGAAAAATAAGGGCTTCCATTTCCCCCTGTCATTGTATTTTTCCGAAATTTATATATTTTTTAATATTTTTTTGAAAATAAATGATTAAAAAAATAAAAAAAAATCATTTAAAATTGTAAAAAAGAACTTTTTAAAGGGGAAAATCAAGAAGGAATTATCAGGCTGTGGCAAGATCTTTACAGTTCTCACTGAATGTTGGACACTTCGAGTGTAAACTTGATTCCTAATTTTGTTATGAACGTTCAACAAAACTAAGTGAAAAGAAAAAGAAGAAATGAAAATATCATGAACAAGGGAGGAAGCCTTGAAGGAGACACTTCTAGCTTGTCTACTTGACCCACACAAGTGATAGCCCAAAAGGGTAAATAAGAAGCTCAACAAATGAGTGGGTATCAAATGATTAGAGTAGCAAGAAACTATGTAGCTTGAGACACATGGGATTTTAACAAGGAAAAGGATAAAAGAGTTGTGTATGAAAAATAACTAGAAGGGAGGTTGGCTCCTCCTACAAGGGAAAAAGGTATGACAAAGACATTGCACCGAGAGGAAATGTTTTATACATGATTGACCTGCAAAAGAATGACATGTCTTAGGAATAGTGAACCAGACTTCACCCTTAGTCTAAGCAAACCTACAGTTTGGCTGCCATATATTTTCTCTATTTACTTCAAACTCTTTCACTTACCATGAATTCATCCATTTCTCCAAATGGGGTGGCTGCAGTCCCTCCTCTCCCCATTGAAGAAGCTGTGGGATCGTCTTCACTCGGCGCACATGAAGAGTATTTGCTTTTACCATCTTCACATCTCTGTATTTTAGTTTTACAGCCAAGAAAGAATGTCTTAATCTATGTTTTTCATCTCTATTTCTTTCTTCTTCTTATTGTTTTCATGGTTAGGATCACAATTCAATTACCTCGTTATATGTTAATTGTTCTTTTGCACATTTTGATTGGTTTTCCTTGAATCTGTTACCATAACTCTTCATATCCTCATTGATCTTTAATTAATTTGTTCTGGTTCACCATTATTCTTAGTGTTTTACTTTATTTACTTCCTGTTCCTGATTATATCCTATTTTACTTTCCTTTGTCTCAGGTAGAGGGATATACATACTATATGAGGATGTCAAGTCCTGCCCTAGTGAAGATGTACACATCCTTTGGTCAATACTGGTGGAGTCACATACACCTTTGCCATCAAAACAATGAAGCCTCTTAGTCCAATACAGAGCAACATAAGAGAAAATTTTAGAAGTTTTACTATCATGTACATACATTTTCATTACTTCATACTCACATATCTTAGTTTCTTTATCTACATGTCATCTATAGCAAGAATTTAGTAAGTGGGTTTCTTATGAAAGTTTTCTTTGCTTCAATCCCTTATAGAGCTATTTTTACTCGGTAACTGGTGCTTTTCTCTGAGGAAGCAATGGTTAGAGTTCTTAATCCCTCCCATCTCTTGGTTTCTTACTGTTGTTCTGTCTAATCTTTGGCAGTTGAGGTGGCAGTTCGGTTTCTTTTTTTTTTTTTTTTTGGTGTGTGTGTGCCTGATGGAATGGATATGACAACCAACATGATGTTTATATCTTCCAACCAAAAGCAGATATGAACTTTTAAGCAACTTTTATAATTATGTTCGTTGACTTTGATCCAGAAGCCAGAAATACAAATAACGTTGTGCACGAAAGCAATGTATTTCATTAACAGTAGCTTTATTTTGCTTAGGTGATGGTGATTAAGTGACCCTGGACGCTAAAACGATACAGAAATAGGAAATTCTAGGTTGACTTAAAAATGCCAAACATATAATTTACTTGTGCCCGTTATGTATAATTTTACTTTTATACCAAGTATGTGTTGAGGAAAGTAACTTCATTTTCATTCAAGAAATTCTTATAATTCAACTTCGACAGATCCCAAGGTAAAATTCAACATCATTGTTTCTTAATATATGCCATGCCATCTTATAAATATTATATACCTATCATAAAAAAAGAAAATTTCTGTTGACAATTACAAAAATATAATTATAATTCCAGGCATGTAGGTTTATACACATTTCATACTTGTGGTCTGAAATAAAGGAAATGCATTCATGCTGACAGGGGAATGATGATATTTTCAGCTATTTTCAAAATGAATCTGAAACAATTTTCAAATTTGGTGCAACTTTAATAACTGTTTCAATTGGAAATATTTTCATGTTAATATCAAATAAAACAGGAATCGCCCTAGATACAGAAATTCACATATGCTCTCTCGAAAAATCTTAACAGAAAAATGAACCTAGAATGTTATTTCAACATTTATGGAGCATAAAAGCCACTTGGAATCAGCATGATAGCAAGGAATTCCTGCACAAGACACCATTTTCAGCAGGAAGAACTCTCAAGTTCATTAGTTCACAATTGATCTTGTGATGCTTACTAGTTTCATGTAACCCTTGCTTCCATTTTTAAACTAGGATTTCAAGTGACAGGGAAGAAACTGAGTGGTAGGGGCTAAACAGGCTGCTCCTGAGTAGGACTGTCAATAGATCAGATCGTGATCCGAGTTCGATCCGAAAAAAGCAAATTTAGCAAGGGATTCCTGATCCGATAATCCCACAAGATATGATCCGATTTGATCCAACTATTAATTGGATCAAATTCGGATATAAGTTGATTCAATTCGATAAGAGTTCGACCCGATTCCATTTTTGAGCATATATAAATATATGATACACACACACACACACACACACATATGTATGTATATATAATATTGGGTGAGTACAAGTATTAAACATACAATTAGAATAAGTCATTAGTTTAGGATACTTTGAAAAAACATTAAATACATATCTGCTTTCTTATAACTATAAAATAGGTTTACTAAAAAATATCTGATTATTGTTCGAATCCAGTTCGATCCGAAACTAATCAGATTTGGTAAGGGATTTATGATCCGATTCGATCCGACTTTTAAGCCAATCAAATTTGGATATGCCCTGATTCAATTCGAATCGGAGTCGTTGACAACCCTACCCCTGAGAGAATAGGGGCTTGATACTTGAATGTATCAGGCCAGGCTCCAGTCTTTGCTTGTCCAACATCTTAAATAAGCTTTGAAGCCTAAGCCCAATTCCAATCCAACAAAATGATAACAAAACACTAAAACCATCACTCAAAAATTAGATCAACCAAATAACTACTAGCGACTCTAGATAATCTGAAACAACATTATTTATCAGCAATTTTTCAAGTCAGCAAACAAAGAATCGGATCTCAATCTGTTCAAATTACCTAAATCAAATAATAAAAGTGATCACAGAAATTTAGCACGATCGAATACGATATCGATCAAGAAAATATGAAAAACGAAGGAAAAAAAAATGATAGTTATAAATTTACGAATCAAGTGCGCAGACCTAAACCTTGTAGAGATCAGTCGATATCAAACCTGATCCCGTCGCCGTTGATCACCGTTATATTCGGTCCATAACCTGAGATTAGAATCCGGCAAGAAGAAAAACGATCACAAATCGCTTGATCGCGAGATTGGACTTCAGAGAGACAAGGAGATAAAATTCGAAGAATACTTGCAGTGCGTTTGGATAGCGGGAATTCAGAGTGGAAAGAAATTGTAAGTGGGAAATTCGATTCTTATGCTCGGCTTGTCATTTCCCGCAGGAATTGGAATTCACATTTAATAAAAAAAAAGATTTTGAATTTCATATTTAGAACCTTTTACTAGATTTTATTAATGAAGAGCAATAAATAGAAATTCTTTAAAATTTGAAAACCTAGATTTGTTGGTGTAGAATTAGGATATATATATTTTATTGAATTTTAAATTTGTTTCTTCACCTAATGGCGTGTTTGGCATTGCTTCTAGGAAGGAGAAGCGATTCCTTTAAACTTGATTCTTATGAAGCGCTTCATAAGAACTGCTTCAGAAGAATAAAAGATGTTTAGTAAACACCTATTGAAAAAGCGCTTTCAAGTTAGATTTGTGAGAAGCTTGTGCAAAGTGGGAAATATATATTGAGTAAAAGTTTTGTTCATGAAGATAACATTGGTCAAATAGGTCTTTTAAAAGTTTTAAAGGGGTATATAAAACCAATTTTCATTCGTGTAGATAATATGGGTAAAATAGGTATTTTAAAAGTTTTATTCAGACCATAGGACATATTTTATTCATGTAGATACATGAGTAAAATAGGTATTTTAATAGTTTTAAAAGGGCATGTAAGACCATAAGACATTTCATTCTTGTAGATAATATGGGAAAAATAGGTATTTTGAAAGTTTTAAAGGGACATAAGACATATTTCATTAAAACCTCAAACTGATTCCCGCAAACGTGATTTCAGAAGCAGGAATTAGTAGCTTCAAAAAAATCAACGTTTGGATGAAACGATTCTTGTAGACTCGCTTTTCACTTGCATTTACCAAATGCTTATTTATTTATTTGAAGTGCTTTTGGACTCAAGAATCACTTCTAGGGCCTGAAAAAGCAATGCCAAACACACCCTTACATTAAGATGTGTATCAATTTTGTCATATGTAAATCATCAAAATTGTTAATACTTTTTTAAAGTTTTATACAAAATAAATAGATGAAAAGATTATATGCTATTTAGTAAATGTTGTCAATATGGAATATCCAAAGTGTCACCGATCAGATCCAGATTGGTCAAAGGGTGTACAAATGGGCCTTTCGTGCCATGTTGTGCCGTGTCAATCCAAATTTCAGGTCTCCAGGCCTAGCATAGCATAAGACACAATTATTATCGTCCCAGGTCGATTTTTGTTGGGTTGGATCTGTGCTTTTGCCTTTATTTTGCTCAAAATTTAATCGTGGCAGTCCGGGTTGTGTCAGGAGTCAGGCCGGGTCTATGCTTTTGCTTGTATTTTGTCCAAAATTTAATCGTGCCCATGCCGTGATCCATGAGCCTAGGTCCGGCATGGCACTTTTAGGCCTTTCGTGTCGTGTCAGACCTAGGCACAACCCAAATCATGCGAGGTGGGACCGACATGCGGGTCCCACCTATTAGAATCATGTAAAAGCATAGTTTAAAATTTTGCCGAAATTTCGGTTTCGGTTGTGCTGGACGAAATCTGAAATAGCATTTTTTCGGACTGAATTATTTCCCGAAATAAATGGCTGAAATTTTGGAGAAATTTTTGTACTTTGCCCATATTTATTTTGCCCGAAATGTGCACTTCATCTCCAAAATTTCAGATATTTTGGCCGAAATAAATCCTAAAATTTAGTTAAAAGTAAAAAAAAAAAAAAAAGTGTAAATTACATTCACACCCCCTTACGTTTGGCATAATGGCAACAAGTACCCCTTAAACTTTGGCCATCACAAACACCTCTCATATAGTTTGAAAGTATGTTACAACAAACCCCTTCCGTTAGTAACTATCAATAAAGTAACGGAATATTTGATTTTTGC
>JAUPMG010000006.1:13645752-13657800 GCA_031762675.1 Pachysandra terminalis | reverse complement strand
AGTCAAACGTCTTTAACATTTTCATGAAACGTTGCAAACGGTTAGAGAATGAATCTGAGGCTATAAAAGGAGGTTGATGCATCAGAAAAGGGGATTAGAGGATCTGAATATTGAACATTCTCTGAGAATTTACGAAGCATTTGTCTTAAGAATCCTCTTTTCTGAAATCTAGAAGTTCGGTGTTGTCTTTCTGTACGTTCCTGACTGGTTTTACCCATTTCTCACTTTGTTTAACTTCAGGCAAAAGGAAACCTTTCACTGGAACGATATTTCTTTGATTTAGGTCAGTGAAAGCAAGCATTTTGAACCTTCGATTGCTCAAACTTTAAAGTAAATTGACATTTTTGATCATTTACCAGTTTGTGCATTATCAGTACTTACTAAAAAAAATTGACTAAAATTATACATATATTAAAATAATTTAAATAAAAAAATAAATTTATTTTGACAAAACATCTAAAATTTTGTAAAATTTCGACAAATTTTAGACATTATTTCGTTCAATTATTTGAACCAAAAAAAAAATCTAAATTTCGAATATTCCGATTTCGTTTTGGCCTCCGAAATTGGATATGTAGTAGGTGGGGTGATGGACAGACGGAGGGTGCTTCAGCGTCGGCAAACTGAAGCCGGCCGCTCACGTGCTTCATGCTCATTTCCAACTCTCCGTATACATACTTTCCCGTGTCACCTGACATGTTTTAAATCTTAATATATAATATATATAAGTGCACAATTTCACATGGAAGGTCGTGATCTAGGGAAGCATGACTTCACGTGAGATCGATCAAACAACCCATAAAACCTCGAACTTTGAATAAATATATTGACCTAGCTGTCACCTAATGTATGACCCACGTAGTTCATGCTCCTACCCGGTCCCATTCCACGTGCCTTCTCCTCGTTGGCCTATAAGCATGATCTTTTAAAATTATTTTTAGGAAAAAAAAGAAATGCTGACGAATCACATTGAGTCCAGGAAGATTCCAGACATTTGATTGGCTAAAACAGTAGGAAGTAGGGGCCACTTCTCTATCATACTGAGGTGATAACGGTCCTATTCATTTAGGCATTGGCTCAAACCTGTTTTTCCTTATTCGTATTTTTGAAGCATATGACTTTGTTTTTTTTGGTAAAGGAAATCGGTTGGAGTGCTACGAGTAGAAACCTTCCTCATAAAAGTATGACCCATCTGATCATCTCTAAGAACCTGAGGTGAGTTAATCCACGTACAAGATCCAGATGAGTGTGGATCTTCTGTGATAAACACACCTGTGATGGCGTGATGGGAAACAGCAAATTGATATTTTTGTCCCATAAAACATGTCAAGTGGGGTAAAAATATCATTTTGCCCAAGAGGTTCTCTCATTAGGTCTGTCAATGGATCAGACCATGATCCAAATCTAATCTGAATCCAATTCGATTATAGGAGATTCGGTAAGATATTTTCGATTCAAAATTCGATTAAGATTCAAATCTGAAAAATTCGATTATAATCGAATCGAAAATGGATCTATATAAATCCGATTCGTTTATATAATTAAAAGTGGCGTATTCTTTTTTGTCTAGTGTGTCACATACTATCATTATCTATGAACAATCCCACATAACAACATATCCATTCAATTACATACATTATCTTTATATATTATAGCTACATAATAACATTACTCGTAATACTTACTAACAGTATGTTGTAAAAAAAAAAAAAAAAAACCCTTAGTTTTCAGCATTTTTCTCTTCTAGACTTGAATTTTAGGATATATGGATTAAATTAGATTTTGGATTCAGATCTAAGTAGATTTCTTAACGGATCGAATTCGAATTCTAAAAAATCCACTTCGAATCCAATCCGTTTCCAGGCCTATCTCTCATCACACGCCCATCACAGGCATGATCATCACATAGGATCCGTGTCCTCTTTAGATAACGCTAAGTTTGTTATTAGTAATTAAAATCGGACTAGTCGACCGAACCTGACCTCACCCAAACATCGGAGCGCGTCAGCGCGTCATAATATAACAGAGGGATCACAGTTGACAAGAAAGTGTGGCTATGGACCCACGTTTGCGAGTTTGACAAACGCATCTGCGCGCGTTCAGCCAACACGCGCCGATTAGATAAGGTGGCGGTCGTGGTGCTTGGCTTTCCAAGTATTCTCATTTTCATTGGAAAATTAGGCGCACCGTAAGGAGGAAAAGGACAATACGTCTTAGACCGTCTTCTCCAACATTTTGTATTGTGAGAGAAGAAAGAGTTGGTTTTGTTTTGGCACACTCTCTCAGGCACCCTTGCCCTCTATAGTATAGATTTGAAATCGGACCGTTGGTCGAATTTGACCCCACCATCCATCTTCGAATCGGAGAACATTAGTGTGTCATACAGAAGGGTCCCGGTTGATAAGTGTGACCAGGGGGAGTAACTCGGTAGGTTTTATTCGGTTTAGTAGTTAAACCTAAACCAAATCAAATTATATTACACTAAATCAAAAAAAGAACCAAATCAAAATAAAAACCGATTTAGAAAACATAAAATCAAACCAAACTATAATGAATAAAATCGAATCAAACCGAAATAGAAGCCTCAACCGAAAACTAAACCAAATTCATTTGATTTTTTATTTTTTAAACCAAAACCAAATCAAAATAGAAGCCGATTTAGAAAATCAAGCCAAAACTATAATGAATAAAATCGAGAACTGAACCAAATCAAAATAGAAGCCTTAATCAAAATTAAGCCAAATTAATTTGATTTTTTATTTTTTAAACCAAAACCAAATCAAAATAGAAACCAATTTTAAAAATAGAACACCAAATCAACTTATAAAAAATAAAACCGAAAACCGAACCAAATCAAAATAGAAACTTTAATCGAAAACTAAACTAAATTAATTTAATTTTTTATTTTTAAACTAAATCTCCCAAAAAAAAAATCGACTTTTTTTGATTTGGTTTGTTCGGTTTTCGATTTAGACCGAGCCAATCAACACCCCTAAGTGTGACTAGCGACCCACATTTGCGAGTTTGATTGACAAACGCATCTACGCGCGTTCAATAACAAGCGCCGCTTATATAAGGTGGCGGTCGTGGTTCTTCGCTTTCCAAGTATTCTCATTTTCATTGGAAATTAGGCGCACCAGAAGGGGAAAGAAAGGACAAAACAACCTCTTTTATACAGTCTTCTCCAACTCCACTTCATCTTCACCAGTAACCACACTAACATAAATAAATAAATAAACAAATCTCTTTCTCTGTTTCAATTTCTGGTAGTGCACAGGCACGTTTCCCATTTTCTTCAACCGTAATTTAATCTCCAAAAACAATTAAATTTTACAATAATTAGAGAGAGAGAATCTGAAGCCGGACTTAGTGACAAAATACTGGAACTCAGCATCTGCTCGAGACAAGATACCTTCTTGTTCTTCTTGTTTTTTATGCTATTATTAAGTAGCGGAAGAGTTTAGTTTTCTTGGAATTTCTTTTTCTTTTTTCGGCCATGGCTTCTACTTGTTTTCCAGCTACCTCCGTTACTGGAAACCGAAGCAGCTTCCGCAGCGAGATTACCGGATTGTCCTTCTCAGTTCGCCGTCCGATGGTTCAATTCAAGACGCAGAGGTCGGAGGTTCGGTCGTCGTTGGACGCAGATGTTTCAGATATGAGCGTTAATGGTAATTCATCGTCTTCTTCTTTTTCTTCTAGGTAATTTTCCGGAATTCTGAATTTTGATGTGTTCTTAGTTTATGTTTATTTCAGGTAGGGTATTTGAGGATTTATGTGAAATTTGTAATCTAGTTTGAAACTTTTGTTCCTCTTTTTTTTTTTTTTTTCGGTTAACGGTTCGGATTTGGGTGGAAATACAGTAGATTTAGATGAGAGTTTTGCGTAGATTTCGAGTACCTTGGAAGAATCTGTTGTCCTTAGGACCTTATTGATTCACTAAGTGTTGAGATGGAATCAGAGAAGGCTTCATCAAGATGTTTGACGAGTTTCAACTGAAGGAGGAGTTACAGAAGGGTTTACAAGGAAAACAAAGCAAATAAATAAATAATTAGCTAGCTACTTTCAAGTCCAAAACAGATTATGTTTCAAGCTTTTTTGATAATTGTTGGATCCTCTTAAGAGTTGTGTTAGAAAATGGCAACTTAGGGTTGGCAAGAATCTTGGGGTTCTTATGTATTGAGATGAACTTTACTTCATTAAGCAGAATAACATTCAAGTTTAGATGGAACTTCTTGCGCCCGAGAAATCAACTTAAGTAGACGATCACATCAGACTCTCACACTATCTGACGGGGTAGAAAGTGAGCAAAATGGATATTCAAAGCTCAATTGAAGACTTGAAGTTGCTGTCTAGACCTTAGAAAAGATGAATACCCAGCTCGTGGCAGTGAAGGAGAGGCAAAACAACTTGTTGGATGAAGTGAGATCAAGCTGGAGATGTTCTTTGGCAGTGGTGTTCCTTCTGGATGAGGGAACAACCAAACTCCGGAGTTATCACCTCCCAGAAAGAGAATTAATATCCCGGCATGCATATAGTCTTGAATCTTGATGTCAAAATTCAATTCAATCAAGTTTTGTAGAAGACCAATAAGCTGAAGACCTTTGAACCGATATTTCTACTGTTTAACATATGAGATATGACAATATTCCAATTAGGGAGATGGTGAGCTTTCTATAATCTATTTGGTAGGAGATGAACCGTGGTGAGCTCGATATTTTGGGAGGTGACATAGGCTCTTTTCATTGAAGCCAATGCAAGGTGAGGGTGACGATTTTGGAAGGATTTGAGGATAAGTGTATGGAGATCGATTTCGTGGGGACCAGTGTTGATTTAAGAGGGTACCAATAGTATGGGCCTTTTAGGAAACACAGATCTAATTTAGGAGAAATTACTTAATAAAAGAGAATAAAAGTGACAGTGGAAGAAATACCCAAGATATCAATTAGTCAGATGATCACCTGTATATGTGTATATGTACGAGTTTGTGTGTGTGTTTGTATCTGTCTTTCCATGTTATCTTTTGTAATGTCTATTACGAATCTATGATCAATCAACATTGTATGCAATTATGTAAAAATCAGGAAGATTGAATTGAAGGGGAGTTGCAAAACTGAGGTTTAAGAATGCTTAAAGTGCAGCTTCATTTCTATAAATAGCAATATATATATATTTTGATAATTGAAGCTAGGATTTATTAGGTTTACAAATAGTTCTCTTCAATTGCATTCTTCTTGAATTGCACTCTAACGTGACTTGAAACGGATGGTTGGTCTTTCAGCTCCCAAAGGATTGTTTCCACCAGAACCTGAGCATTATAGAGGTCCAAAACTGAAAGTTGCAATCATTGGAGCCGGGCTTGCAGGCATGTCAACTGCGGTGGAGCTTTTGGATCAAGGCCATGAGGTTATCTCCTCTCTGTGTTTCTGTGTGCTAGTGCACGCCTGTGCATATGTCCTCTTCAAACACGTTCCTGGCCATATATTAATGGTTTAACTTCTCCAAATTGAGTGGCGTTTTGGCTTGTCTTGATGTATTCTTCCATTACTTCCTCATTATTGGTATTTAATAATTTTCATTTCAAAAGATGATTTTTATTTTCTGCATTGAAAACTCTAACAACATGTTTTACATGACTTTGGTATTTCTTACCTGATCCACAAAGGTTGATCCTTTGAAGTCTCTGGAGAAGACATGATTACCTACATCTATTGAGTTCATTCTTGTTGGCATTTCACTTAAACAAGTTCTTCTTTGTATGGTTTGCATTTTTTTTTTATATTTCACGTCATTACAAAAGTTTGTTCTACAGGTTGATATATATGATTCAAGATCTTTCATTGGTGGCAAAGTGGGTTCTTTTGTTGATAGACGTGGCAACCACATCGAAATGGGACTACATGTTTTCTTTGGTTGTTACAACAATCTTTTCCGTTTGATGAAAAAGGTGACAATTCTCTTCTAGTTATGGTGATGTTATGCTGTTATCATATTTTTCTTGTTCTCAATGAATTCCAACTCCTTCCCCCCTGCAATAAGTCAAGTTTAAATGAATGCACTTCTTTTTCCTCCCAGAGAGGTGTTGAATAAAAGTATAAATGATATTAGAAAGGGTGATAAGTTTCCAAAAATAAAATGATGAAAAGTTGTATAAAGCTTAGAAGAGCTGCACAAGTCTCCGAGTAGAGATATCCGTCCCTCCACTATGTTTCATTCCATTTGCTGTGCATGTTGATTGCTCAGGCACTTGCCTGATATACATGGCCTATATGTTGTACTCAGTTCTGACTTCTGAGTGTTTTGGCAGCACCACACTATAAAACATGTTAAGTCTACAAAATTGAAACATATGAGTAAATTCCCAAAAATAAATTTACCAAATCAATTAACAGTCTAGTTTTAAAGTTTATAAATGTTTCAAGCTATCCAATTAGGACTCATCTGTAACATCATTGGTCATTTAATGTAAACTTCTGGTCCTTGTTTTTCCTGCAAGCCTGTCAACTCCTGCGTAAACTACAAAGTGTATTTCTTTTCTTTTTGAAGCAAAGCAGAATTTTGAAAATAAGTTATAAATACACAACTTAATAGCAAAAATTATTGTAAACTATAAATATATGTTATAATGGCATTGGACTGAACTAAATAGTTGTAAACTCGTATTAATTTTTTCTTAGTTTCTTGTTTGAGATTGCCTAGGCACAACAATGCCTAACCCCAGAAAACTGCCTAGTGTCCAGGTGGCCTCATTTAACAACATTGGACTGCATTGAATAGTTGTAAACTTGTACTTTATAGCTTTTTGAGAGGATTTGTGGCACTCGTGCAGGTTTCAGGAGAGTGGTTCAAGAAAAACAATATTTTAGAAAAATAGATTGGAATGCAAATATCTAGTTTCTATGCTTACCTACCTGTGTCATATATTATATAGATGTTGCTCAGGCTGTCTGGGGTGAAAATGTCCTGATGGGTGCATCGATGATTCGTAATCAATCTGTAGACATGTCTCTAGACTGTTTGTCGTATTATTTTCAATGCTTAGAAGAATGTGAATGATTTGGGCCATCCAATGACTTGATTTCATCCTAAGATATCTTGAAGTGTACACAAAATCAATAATTAAACTGTTTAGGATGTCAACAAGAACACTTGACATGTACCTTATTGTACTCTGTTGGACCTTTTGGCTAGATTGAGATGAAGAGGCAAGCCATGTACTTGGGCATGTTCTCCACTGCCTTCAGATCTGCTCCTCTCTCAAAGCTTGGCGGGGAAGCAATAAAAAACATTTAAAAGTGAAAAAAATGTCAGGATCAATTTCTATGTATTTGTATAGGCCAGTAATCTATCAAGGAAACATGTAATGTGATCTCAGGTTCTCACAACAATGTATCCTACACCACACCTTATTTGGGCTCAAACTTAAACATGAACGGGGTAAGCCCGTATTGGTTTTCTAAAACCAACAGAAACACTACCAAGACAACTCTAGTTTAGAAATATTCGACCTAGGATATCTTGGGATGCGCCTTTCCAATATTGAAATTTGATTGTTTGTGTGTGGCACAGGTAGGTTTGGCAGTGGCTAGACATTAAGAAACTTGTTGTAGTCCTCTTTGTAGAATGCTAACTCAACCGAGTATCTAGGTCAACTGTCCAATGGACTTTGGCTTTGTTGAGCTTCAAAGCATTCCCACTCCATTTGCAATCCAATCTTGGAACTATGACTCCAAAGAACCATACATTGGATGTGTCAACTATGGCAGTAAATGAGCATATAAAGAATCCGTATGAGTTCATAGGGACTAAGGAGAACGGTGCATCAAAATTTGTGCTGCCGAACCCAAAATAGTTGTCATTACTATGCAATGATTATCTTTTTAACTGTTTCTTGAAGTTGTATAACGATAATAAGAAGACTAGGGGGTCTTGTCCCATGTGTGTGTGTGTGTGTGTGTGCGTGCGCGTGCGCTTGCGCGTGTGTGTGTGCGTGTGCGCGCGCGCGCGTGTGTGTTCACTTCCTAAATGTTACCCTTCATGACATTTAATTCAGGACCACTGTTGCTATAATGTCTTTGTGACTAAGCAATATCTTGCTGTTAATGCTTAAGAAGTTGCTACAGATTTGCAGTTTCCTGCAGCTGATTTTCTGCTAGAATTTTTATCATTTCAATTGATTGGGCTATAAATTGAAATTCAAATGGCATATTCTTCCCTAAAGGATAGAACTATTATTACATATGTTCTCTGATTGGTGTTTTTGGATTACTTTTTAACCAGGTGGGAGCTGACAAAAATTTACTTGTGAAAGATCATACTCACACATTTGTCAACAAAGGGGGTCAAGTTGGTGGTATGGTACAATTTTTTTCTTTATGATTTGACCAAATATTGTTTTTTTAATAGTTTTATGTTACTTGTGTACAACTTGATTTTCCACTGCAGAACTTGATTTTAAGTTTCCACTTGGAGCACCATTACATGGAATTCGAGCATTTCTGTTGACAAATCAGCTTAAGGTAACCTACCATACTTTTTTTTTGATGAGTAACAAAGAATTTTATTGAAGTAAAAGAAAGCAGAACCTGAGAAGGACTATCTGCTACCATATGTTTGCTATTGAATCTTTTGCTGTTTAAGTTCTATTTCGTATTTGAGAGCATTGCTTGTCATCTTTCTTTCAGTATTATTCTTTTCTTTTGTCTTTCAGTGTTATCCGATTCTTAGTGTTTCTTTTTCCTGTATCCTTTTGATTTGTGTGTGCGCTCTGTGCTGGAAAGTGCACTTGCAGTCACTTCAATAACAACTCCAACAATGGTTCTGGAAGCTATCTGTTTCAGCTTCATGCAGGTTGGCGGTGATGATTCTCTCAGTGTTCCATTTCTGGGTTAGGATGGTTGGATTCCATATGTCCTAGGATGTAGATCCTGATAGGCGTCTCCAGTGGAGATAGAGTAATTACTTTCTACTGCCAAAAGCAACTTCTCTAAATGAGTTGTTGCCTGTTTTCAACTTCTCACTCCAAAGGTAGATCAAAAGGAAATATTCCTACTGAGCTATATTTTAGAAAATTGAGATGTTTCTTTTTCCCCCCAATCAGAGTCCAAACTCTATCTTATTATTCTCTTTCTTATGCATTTCTACATAAGTCTCATTTTTCGTCCTCACTTTTTTGAAATGACCTATTCACTAAGAACACTCCCAAAGGCTTAGTTTGAGTCTTGATTTCCAGCTCTTGGTTGGGGAATGGTCTTCAAGCCCTTTAGCAATTTACGCATGCTCAATTAGGGCAATGCTGAGAGAAATTATCATCGTCACAAGAGTTGTTACCATGCTTTCTGACTATCATTATGTGTTTTTACCTAATGGTTTGAAGAATCTTGCAAAGACATCTACACCATCTTCTTGGAAATAAAGTATCTTCAGTTGCTTTGCCATAAGCAACCGCTGACACTGTTGATTGCTTAATAGACATTTGGGTTGTGTTCTATGCAAATACAAGTTGGAGTGTTAGTGAGAAAAGGGACATTTGCAGTACAGTGTGATTACAAATGGTCTTTGCACATATGGAATAATATTTTTTATTTTTATGTTTTTCAATAAGTTTTTCTATTATATACCATAAAGAAGTATGTTGTTTGTGTTCATGTATATGTGCTTTGATTTGTTTTCAACATTTCTTATCAGAATTTGTTGTTGAAAACTTGAAGCCTGTCTTCAGTACGTCTGCTATTATCAAAATTTCTCATCGAGTTCCCTCCATCATTAGAGTACCTTTGACATAAAATAATTGAAATTAAGCTGACATTTTGTGGGTTTTGGTTGTGATGTGATTTCTTTGGATAACCGGTTCCTATTTTGTGTCTCAGTTGATATACTGTTTATGATTTTAGTGTTTTTCTTGGCCGTACTTGCAATATACATTTTCTTGGTTTCTAGATTCTGTTGAGTTTTAGGACATGCTTTTGTTATTTGTTGTATATGATTGCTGCATGATCACACTTTTTCTGTATCCTTCCGCTTTCCTATTTCTCAGTTAATTTTTACGACTTTCTATTGACATAAAGAAAACAAAACAAAATCCTTTTCTCAGTTACCTTATTTTACCATTTAGGTTTAGAATATTGCCTCTTCAGAGATTCTTAGTTGATTGATAAAGGATTATAATGAATTTTGCTCTGGCAAATTGATCAACTGCAGCCTTATGATATAACAAGAAATGCAGTGGCTCTCGCCCTAAGTCCAGTTGTCCGGGCTCTTATTGATCCAGATGGTGCAATGAGGGATGTGAGAAACTTGGATAGTGTAAGCAGAACCTCCTATTATCCCATGTTTATTTATATACTTGTGATCTTTTTCAATAATTGGATGTTATTGAAACTCCTCCATTTACTGCATGCAGATTAGTTTTTCCGATTGGTTTTTGTCAAAAGGTGGCACACGCACAAGTATCCAGAGAATGTGGGACCCTGTTGCTTATGCTCTTGGATTTATTGACTGTGACAAGATCAGTGCCCGTTGTATGCTCACCATATTCACATTATTTGCCACTAAGACAGAGGCTTCTCTACTGCGAATGCTTAAGGGTTCTCCTGATGTTTATTTGAGTGGGCCTATCAGAAAGTATATCATGGACAAGGGAGGGAGGTATAGGAACTTTTTTAAGAATTTGATGTAATATTGTTGCATCTTGTTGTTTCTGTTTCATTGTTGTTAGCTTTCTTTTGTCTGAAATTACTTTCTATGCAACAACAGATTCCATCTCAGGTGGGGATGCAGAGAGATACTGTATGATAAAAATGTAGATGGAGACACCTATGTTACAGGACTTGCCATGTCTAAGGTAGTTTTCTGCTCATGCAGTCGAAGTATTGGAAGCTCCTTACAAGATATCCTTCAAGAGGAATTTCTTAGATTTATGTTTAATGAGGAATTTAAATTTGCCTAGATTTTGTCTGCTGCAGATGTTAAAACAACTATGTTTTAGGAGAAATTAGAGTAATGCGACTAGAGTACAATCTATGTTATTAAAATGCCACAGACTTGGTTGCTGTCAGAAACCAAAACAACTAACCTTCAAAGCATGTGGTACTCAGTTGAGATGCAATGGATATGCAATACTATTGTGACACAATTTTTACATTTAGCAGCTTAGGTTGCAGGACCTAAGTGATTTACCAGTTCCACCAAATCACCCCCTCCACATAAGAAGTTCTAGTCCAAGTGACCTCTGCTTTGTGGCAAAAATAGGTTATCCCTGTGGCTATCCAGGCAATCCTTGTTTATGAGGCTTTCTGGATTGGCCACATCAACCTTTCTCATGTCATGACAGTAAGATCTGTGCAATAATATGAAAACTGAACCTATTGAGTCTAACCCAAATAGCGTTTCCCTTTTCTATTTATATAAAGATTAGAATTTTTGTTTCTCTTGGGATTTTGTTGGAGTTAAAAAGGGAATACATTTTGAAACATGCAAGTATAATTACATCAAATCTTCTTGGAAACTTCATTATTAATTTGCAAAATAACATTCTCTGAGTAATTCTCAACTGCAAAATATCCGAAAAGATTTCTCGGAACTTTCTCATTTTCTGAAATGCAGTATCTATTGTAGGGTTATGGAAATCAATGGGATGGTCATGTTGAAAACCACCATCCTCCTGAAGAAAATAAGTTAACTGAAATTGCTATCTTAGATACTAAAATATTAAGAACTACCCTGTTCTTTACTAATCTTCCCTGAATCAAATTCATAATCTAAATGCTTTTGGTATATGTGAATGTTGACAGAAAAAAATGAACATGAGGAAGTGTGAAAATATTTAGTTGAAAAAGGGCCTATATTTCATGTCTACGGTCTGTTAATCTCTCTTTGTGAGTTTTGTGTGCGTGTGTGTGTGTCTTGTTTGTATATCTTTTGGAGTTTTGGGTACAACATACAAGTATTAACACCTGATTTTGGTCTGTTTATGTCAGGCTACCAATAAGAAAACTGTGAAAGCTGATGTCTATGTTGCAGGTTTGTGGTTGAACTTTCTTATTGTTTAGC
>JAUPMG010000006.1:13630182-13645652 GCA_031762675.1 Pachysandra terminalis | reverse complement strand
TACAAGACAATATAGAAGGAAAGATTCAAGGAGAGAATCTCTCCATCAATACAAAGGGAAACCAGCTCACCATCAAAAACGCACAAAGATCTTGTGCGCGAAACTTCAAATCAATTTAAATATTTTCCTTTTATATGTAATTATCCTTTGTTCTTTTTTAGAATAAGTTTTCCAATTACCAATTGTATCTTGTAAAGAATAGTTTAAATATATCATAATAAAGTTCTCGATCTCACGTTGAGATAGAGATTAAAATCTCAAACATATTTTTTTTTCATGTGTCAAGTCAGTGTTTTTTTTCAATAAAAACAGAGAAATATATAAATTACGAAGAACAGACAACTTCTCGAGCAGTAGCGCGGCCCAAGAGATCATCCTTAAGGATGTGAACAAGACAGGAGGGGGAGATTCGTTCCACAAACAGGAACGACGCTCCCTAACCGCAAAGTTAGCCAAGCAATTACCTGCAAAATTGGCTTCTCTAAAACAGTGGAAAAATCTAATTGAACTGAACTGACTAATTAAGGATCTAGCTTTCAATATAAGGCCTTCAATTCTCCGGGCAAGGTCACCAAACTCTGATTGGATAAGTTGTAAGATAACACTAGTCTCCTTCGATCTCGACGTCACAGAAACCGCAATGGAGCGCCATCTTAAGACCTCAACGTATGCTAAAGCTTCAGCACTGATGGCAGATGTGTTACCCAGCAGCAACGCAAACCCGCACATGAATCTGCCATCGGCATCCCTGCAGAGGCCACCCGCGCCCGCAATAATCGTGCTAGTCCGGGTTGTGTCAGGCTGGGTCTGTGCTTTTACTTTCATTTTGCTCAAAATTTAATCGTGCCCATACCGTGGTCCATTAGCCCAGGCCCAGCACAGCACAGCACCTTAAGCACGGGCCAAATCATGTCGGACCGGACCGACATGTGGGTCCCACTTATTAGAATCAAGTAAAAAATTGAAATAATTGACCAATTTGCTAATTCAACTCTTAGAACTTTTGACCTAAGTTTTGTTTAGAGAGAGATTTTGACTCTCCCCCTTCTGGTGTCACTCTCACTTCACTCCTGTGCCAAGTAATGTTGGGATATTAGTAGGTGGGTGATGGACTGATGGTGGTGTTACAGCCACCGCAAGTGGTGGCGCGGCATCGTAAAACTGAAGCCGGTCGCCCACGTGCTTCATGCTGGCCTCCAACTCTCCGGCACGTATAATTTACCCCCCCGTGTGACCTGACATGTTTTTAGTCTTAATGTGAGATCGATCAAACACTACCCCCATTAAACCTCAAACTTGAAAAAATATATTGACCAAGCTATAGCTAATGTATGACCCACGTGCTTCATTCCCGATTCCATTCCACGTGCCTTCATGCTCTTCCCGGTTCCATTCCACGTGCCTTCTCCGGCCACGTGCCTTCCCCTCGTTGGACTATAAGCATGAACTTTGTAAATTATTTTTGGGAAAAAAAGAAAATGCCGACGAATCATATTGAGTCCAGGAAAATTCCCGACATTTGATTGGCTGAATCTGACCTCACCCTACCATCGAACCGGAGTGCGTCAGTGCGTCATAATATAACAGAGGGGTCACGGTTGACGAGAAAGTGGCTATAGACCCACATTTCCGAGTTTGACAGAGTTTTTATTCCAGGGATCGTGGATCGGACTTATCACAATTCCGATCCGGTATTGGATCGGCCGATCCTGGTCCAATCTAAATGTTAGATGTTTTCTTCTTCCTTTTTTATTATATAAAAAAAAAATTAGATCGACCAGACAAGCGATATTAGTCGCCGGACCAATGATATCGATCGGGATGGGTTGGTATCGGACCAATTCAGGCCGATACTAGTTGGATCCTTTATTTTATAAATTAAAAAAAAAATGGAGATCGGTAGGATCGATCCAGATCGATATTGATTGAACCGGTCCGATCCAATGTCTCAAGATACAATAGTTGTATCGTGGGTTGGAACGAACCAATCTTGGCCGATCCTGATCTGGACCAGCCGATCCGATTTAGAAAATAGAAAATCAAACCAAACTATAATGAATAAAATCGAAACAAACCGAAATAGAAGCATTAACCAAAAACTAAACCAAATTAATTTGTTTTTTATTTTTTTAAACCAAAACCAAATCAAAATAGGAACCGGTCTAGAAAATCAAACCAAACTATAATGAATAAAACCGAAAACCAAACCAAATCAAAATAAAAGCCTTAATCAAAAACTAAACAAAATTACTTTGATTTTTTATTTTTAAACCAAGATCAAAAATCAAATCAAATTATAATAAATAAAATTGAAAACCGAACCAAATGAAAATAGAACCTTTAATCGAAAACTAAACCAAATTAATTTGATTTTTTATTTTTTCGATTTGGTTTATTCGGTTTTCGGTTTAGACCGAGCCAATTGACACCCCTAAGTGTGACTGTGGACCCACATCTACGAGATTGACAAACGCATCTACGCGCGTTTAAGTAACACGCGCCGCTTAGATATGGTGGCGGTCGTGGTTCTTGGCTTTCCAAGTATTCTCATTTTCATTGGAAAATTAAGTAGAAAAAGGACAAAACTACTTCTTTTATACTGTCTTCTCCAATTCCACTCCATCCTATTCCTCACCAGTAACCACACTACACAAAAATAAACGAATAAACAAATCTTTTTTCACTCTCTCCATTTCTGGTAGTGCACAGGCACGTTTCCCATTCTCTTCAACCGCAATTTAATCTTCTAAAAACAATAAAAAAAATTTACAATAATTAGAGAAAGAGAATCTGAGGCCGGACTTAGTGACAAAATTCTGAAATTCAGCATCTGTTCGAGACAATATACCTTATTGTTCTTCTTGTTATAGTTGTTTTTGATGTTATTATTAAGCTTGGATAAGTAGCGGAAGAGTTTATTTTTCTTGGAATTTCTTTTTCTTTTTTCGGCCATGGCTTCTACTTGTTTTCCGGCTACCTCCGTTACTGGAAGCCGAAGCAGCTTCCGCAGCGAGATTGCCGGATTATCCCTCTCAGTTAGCCGTCCGATGGTTCAATTCAAGACGCAGAAATCGGAGGTTCGGTCGTCGTTGGACGCAGGTGTTTCAGATATGAGCGTTAATGGTAATTCATCGTCTTCTTCTTTTTCTTCTATGAATAGTTTCTCGAAACTCTGAATTTTGATCTATTGTTTGGTTATGTTTATTTCAGGTAGGGTATTTGGATTGGGGATTTATGTGAGTGTGCCATTCAGTGTTATTTAGGAAAAATATAGGTGAAATTTGTTATCTAGTTTGAAACTTTTGTTCCTCTTTTTTTTTTTTTCGATTCTGATTTGGGTGGAAACACAGTAGATTTAGATGAGAGTTTTGCGTAGGGGCCTTATTGATTCATCAAGTGTAGAGATGGAATGAGAGAAGGCTTCATCAAGATGTTTGAAGAGTTTCAACTGGAGGAGTTGCAGAAGGGTTCACAAGGAAAACAAAATATATAAATAGATAAATAGCTAGCTAATTTATAATCCAAAAGAGATTATGGTTCAAGTTTTTCTGATAATGGTAGGATCCTCTTAGGAGTTGTGTTAGAAAATGGCAACTTAGGGTTGGCAAGAATCTTGGGGTTCTTATGTATTGAGATGAACTTTACTTCATTAGGGAGAATAAGATTTAAGTTTAGATGGAAGTTCTTCCGCCCAAGAAATCAAATGAGATAAACTTTACTTCATTAAGGAGAAGAAGATTCAAATTTAGATGGAAGTTCTCGCACCCGAGAAATCAACTTAGGTAGACAACCTCACACTGTATGAAGGGGTAGAAAGTGAGCAAAATGGATATTTGAGGCTCAATTGAAGAATTGAAGTTGCTCTCTATACTTTAGAAAAGATGAATACTCAGCTTGTGGCAGTGAAGGAGAAGCAAAACAACTTGTTGGATGCTGTGGGGCCAAGCTGGAGATGTTCTTTGGCAGCGGTGAGGGAACAACCAAACTCCAGAGTCATCAACTCTCAGAACGAGAATGAATATCCCGGTATGGATGTAGTCTTGAATCTTGATGTCAAAATTCAATTCAATCAAGTTTTGTAGAAGACCAATAAGCTGAAGGCCTTTGGAACCGGTATTTCTACTGTTTAAAACATGAGATATGACAGTATTCCAATTAGGGAGATGGTAAGCTTTCCGTAATCTATTTGGTAGGAGATGAGCCGTGGTGAGCTCGATATTTTGGGAGGTGCCATGGGATCTTTTCATCGAAGCCAATGAAAGGGGAGGATGACTATTTTGGAAGGATTTGAGAATAAGTGTATGGAGATCGATTTCTTGGGGACAAAATTGAATTAAGAGGGTACCAATAGTATGAACCTTTTAGGAAACAGGGATCTAAGTTAGGAGAAATTACTTAAAAGAGAATGAAAGCGACAGTGGAAGAAAAACCCAAGATATCAATTAGGTGAATGAGTACCTGTATATGTATATATGTACGCGTTTGTGTGTGTGTTTGTATCTGTCTTTCCATGTTATCTTTTGTAATGTCTATTACGAATCTATGATTAATCAAGATTGTATGCAATTATGTAAAAATCAGGAAGAATGAAATGAAGGGGAGTTGCAAAACTGAGGTTTAAGAATGCTTAAAGTCCAGCTTCATTTCTATAAACAGCAATATTTTTTTTGATAATTAATGCTAGGATTTATTAGGTTTACAAACGGTTCTCTTCAATTGCATTCTTCTTGAATTGCACTCTAATGTGACTTGAAACGGATGGTTGGTCTTTCAGCTCCCAAAGGATTGTTTCCACCAGAACCTGAGCATTATAGAGGTCCAAAACTGAAAGTTGCAATCATTGGAGCTGGGCTTGCAGGCATGTCAACTGCGGTGGAGCTTTTGGATCAAGGCCATGAGGTTATTTCCTTTCTGTGTTTCTGTGTGCTAGTGCACGCCTGTGAATATGTCCTCTTCAAACAAGTTCCTGGCCATATATTAAGCATTTAAATTCTCCAAATTGAGTGGTGTTTTGGCTTGTCTTGATGTATTCTTCCATTACTTCCTCATTATTGGTATTTAATAATTTTCTTTTCAAAAGATGATTTTATTTTCTGCATTGAAAGCTCTAACAACATGTTTTACATGACTTTGGTATTGCTGACCTGATCCACAAAGGTTGATCCTTTGGAGTCTCTGGAGAAGACATGATTACCTACATCTATTGAGTTCATTCTTGTTGGCATTTCACTTAAACAAGTTCTTCTTTGTATAGTTTGCATTTTTTTTTTATTATATTTCACGTCATTACAAAAGTATGTTCTACAGGTTGATATATATGATTCAAGGTCTTTCATTGGTGGCAAAGTGGGTTCTTTTGTTGATAGACATGGCAACCACATCGAAATGGGACTACATGTTTTCTTTGGTTGTTACAACAACCTTTTCCGTTTGATGAAAAAGGTGAAAACTCTCTTCTAGTTATGGCGATGTTATGCTCTGATCATATTTTTCTTGTTCTCAATGAATTCCAACTCCTCCCCCCCAGCGATAAGTCAACTTTAAATGAATGCACTTCTTTTTCCTCCCGGAGGGGTGTTGAATAAAAGTATAAATGATATTAGAAAGGGTGATAAGTTTCTAAAAATAAAAAAGATGAAAAGTTGAATAAAGCTTAGAAGAGCTGCACAAAAATCTCCGAGTAGATATATCCATCACTCCACTATGTTCGATTCCATTTGCTGTGCATCCTGATTTCTCAGGCACTTGCCTGATATACATGGTCTATAATGCTGTATTCAGTTTTGACTTCTGAGTGTGTTGGCAGCACCACATTATAAAACAGTTAAGTCTACAAAACTGAAACATATGAGTAAATTCCCAAAATAAATTTACCAAATCAGTTAACAGTCTAGTTATATAGTTTATAAATGTTTCAAGCTTTGAGTTTCAAACTATCCAATTAGGACTCATCTGTACCATCAATGGTCATTTAATGTAAACTTATGGTCCTTGTTTTGCCTGCAAGCCTGTCAACCCCTGCTTAAACTACAAAGTGTATTTCTCTTCTTTTTAAAACAAAGCATAATTTTGAAAATAAGTTATAAATACACAACTTAATAGCTTAATATATTGTAAACTATAAATGTATGTTATAACGACATTGGACTGAATTAAATAATTGTAAACTCATTAATTTTTTCTTAGTATCTTGTTTGAGATTGCCTAGGCACAACAATGCCTAACCCCAAAAAACTGCCTAGTGTCCAGGTGGCCTCATTTAACAATATCGGGCTGCATTGAATAGTTGTAAACTTGTACTTCATAGCTTTTTGAGAGGATTTGTGGCACTTGTGCAGGTTTCAGGAGAGTGGTTCAAGAAAAACAATATTTTAAAAAAATAGATTGGATTGCAAATATTTAGTTTCTATGCTTACCTACCTGTTTCATATATGATATAGTTGTTGCTCAGGCTGCCTGGGGTGAAAATGTCCTGATGGGTGCATTGATGATTCGTAATCAAGCTGTAGACATGTCTCTAGACTGTTTGTCGTATTATTTTCAATGCGCAGAAGAATGTGAATGATTTGGGTCATCCAATGGCTTGATTTCATCCTAAGATATCTTGAAGTGTACACAAAATCAATAATTAAACTGTTTATTATGCCAACAAGAAAACTTGACAGGTACCTTATTGTACTCTGTTGGACCTTTTGGCTAGATTGCGATGAAGAGGCAAGCCATGTACTTGGGCTTGTTCTCCACTGCCTTAAGCTTTGCTCCTCGGTCAAAGCTTGATGGGGAAGCAATATAAAACATTTAAAAGAAAAAAAAATGTCAGGATCAATTTCTATGTATTTGTATAAGCCTGTAATCTATCAAGGAAACATGTAATGTGATCTCAAGTTCTCACAACAATGTATCCTACAACACACCTTATTTGGGCTCAAACTTAAACATGAATGGGGTAAGCGTGTCTTGGGTTTCTAAAACCAACAGAAACACTACCAAGACAACTCTAGTTTAGAAAGCTTCAGCCTAGAATATCTTGGGAGGCGCCTTTCCAATATTGAAATTTGATTGTTTGTGTGGCACAGGTAGGTTTGGCAGTGGCTAGACATTAAGAAACTTGTTGTAGTACTCTTTGTAGAATGCTAACTCAACCGAGTATCTAGGTCAACTGTCCAATGGGCTTTGGCTTTGTTGAGCTTCAAAGCATTCCCACTCCAGTTGCAATCCAATCTTGGAACTATGACTCCAAAGAATCATGCATTGTATGTGTCAACTATGGCAGTAAATGAACATATAAAGAAACAGTATGAGTTCACAGGACAAAGGAGAACGGTGCACCAAAATTTGTGCTACCGACCCCAAAATAGTTGTCATTACTATGCGGTGATTATCTTTTTAACTGTTTCTTGAAGTTGTATAATGATAATAAGAAGACTAGGGGATCATGTCCTATCTGAATTATATATATATATCATAATATATGTGTGTGTGTGTGTGTGTGTGTATTTGTGTGATCAATTCCTAAACTTTACCCTTCATGACATTTAATTAAGGACCACCATTGTTATAATGTCTTTGCGACTAAGCAATCTCTTACTGTTAATGCTTAAGAAGTTGATACACAGTTCCGGAACTGTGACAGGTTTGCAATTTCCTGCAGCTGATTTTCTGCTAGAATTTTTATCCTTTCAATTGATTGGGCTATAAATTGAAATTCAAATTGCACGTTCTTCCCTGAAGGATAGAACTATTATTGTATATGTTCTTTGATTGGTGTTTTTGGATTACTTTTTAACCAGGTGGGAGCAGACAAAAATTTACTTGTGAAAGATCATAGTCACACATTTGTAAACAAAGGGGGTCAAGTCGGTGGTATGGTACAATTTTTTTCTTTATGATTTGACCAAATATTGTTTTTTTAATAGTTTTATGTTCTTGTGTATAATTGATTTTCTACTGCAGAACTTGATTTTAAGTTTCCACTTGGAGCACCATTACATGGAATTCGAGCATTTCTGTTGACAAATCAGCTTAAGGTAACCTACCATACTTTTTTGTTTTTTGTTTTTTTGATGAATAACAAAGAATTTATTGAAGTAAAAGAAAGCAGAACATGAGAAGGACTATCTGCTGCCATATGTTTGCTATTGAATCGTTTTGTTTAAGTTCTATTTCGTATTTGAGAGCATTGCTTGTCATCTTTCTTTCAGTATTATTCTTTTCTTTTTTCTTTCAGTGCTGTCCGATTCTTATTGTTTCTTTTGCATGTATCCTTTTGATTTGTGTGTGTGCTCTGTGCTGGAAAGTGCACCTGCAGTCTCTTCAACAACAATTCCAACAGTGGTTCTGGAAGCTATCTCTTTCAGTTTCATGCAGGTTGGCAGTGATGGTTCTCTCAGTGTCCCATTTCTGGGTTAGGATGATTGGATTCCATGTCCTAGGATGTAGATCCTGATAGCCGTCTCCAGTGGAAATAGAGTAATTACTTTGTACTTCCAGAAGCAACTTCTCTAAATGAGTTGTTACCTGTTTTCAACTTCTCACTCCAAAGGAAGATCAAAAGGAAATATTCCTACTGAGCTATATTTTAGAAAATTGAGATGTTTCCTTTTTCCTCCAATCAGAGTCCAAACTCTAACTTATTATTCTTTTTCTTATGCAGTTCTACATAAGTCTCAATTTTCTTCTGATTTTTGAAATGACCTAGTCACTAAGAATACTCCCAAACGCTTAGTTCGAGTCTTGATTTCCAGTTCTTGGTTGGGGAATGGTCTTCAAGACCTTTAGCAACTTACGCATGCTCAATTAGGGCAATGCTGAGAGAAATTATCATCCTCAAAAGAGTTGTTACCATACTTCCTGACTATCATTATGCTGTTCTTACCTAATGGTTTGAAGAATCTTGCAAAGAAATCTGCACCATCTTCTTGGAAATGAAGTATCTTCAGTTGCTTTGTCATAAGCAACCACCAACACTGTTGATTGCTTAATAGACATTTGGGTTATGTTCTGTGCAAGTACAAGTTGGAGTGTTAATGAGAAAAGGGACATTTGAAGTAGAGTGTGATTACATATGGTCTTTTCACATATGGAATAATATTTTTTTAGTTTTATGTTTTCCAAAAATATTTTTTCTATTATACACCATAAAGAAGTATGTTGCTTGCTTCATGTATACGTGCTTTGATTTGTTTTCAACATTTTTTATCAGAATTTGTTGTTGAAAACTTGAAGTCCATCTTCAGTACTTCTGTCATTATCAAAATTTCTCATCGAGTTTCCATCATAATTAGAGTACCTTTGACATAAGAATATTACAAATTTACAATGAAGCTGACATTTTGTGGGTTTTCGTTGTGATGTGATTTTTTTGGATAATCGGTTCCTGTTTTCTGTGTCTCAGTTGATATATTGTCTGTGATTTTAGTGTTTTTCTTGGCCGTACTTGCAATATACATTTTCTTGGTTTCTAGATTCTGTAGACTTTTGGGACATGTTTTTTGTTATTTGTTGTATATGAATGCTGCATGATCACACTTTTTCTGTATCCATCCGCTTTCCTATTTCTCAGTTAATTTTTACGACTTTCTATTGACATTAAGAAAACAAAACAAAATCATTTTATCAGTTACCTTATTTTACCATTTAGGTTTAGACTATTGCCTCGTCAGAGATTCTTAGTTGATTGATAAAGGAACATAACGAATTTTGCTCTTGCAAATTGATCGACTGCAGCCTTATGATATAACAAGAAATGCAGTGGCTCTCGCCCTAAGTCCAGTTGTCCGGGCTCTTATCGATCCAGATGGTGCAATGAGGGATGTGAGGAACTTGGATAGTGTAAGCAGAACCTCCTATTGTCCCATGTTTATTTATATACTTGTGATCTTTTTCAATAATTGGATGTTATTGAAACTCCTCCATTTACTGAATGCAGATTAGTTTTTCCGATTGGTTTTTGTCAAAAGGTGGCACACGCACAAGTATCCAGAGAATGTGGGACCCTGTTGCTTATGCTCTTGGATTTATTGACTGTGACAAGATCAGTGCCCGTTGTATGCTCACCATATTCACATTATTTGCCACTAAGACAGAGGCTTCTCTACTGCGAATGCTTAAGGGTTCTCCTGATGTTTATTTGAGTGGGCCTATCAGAAAGTATATCATGGACAAGGGAGGGAGGTATGGGAACTTTTTTAAGAATTTGATGTAATATTGTTGCATCTTGTCCTTTCTGTTTCATTGTTGTTAGTTTTTTTTTGTCTGAAATTACTTTCTATGCAACAACAGATTCCATCTCAGGTGGGGATGCAGAGAGATACTGTATGATAAATATGTAGATGGAGACACCTATGTTACAGGACTTGCCATGTCTAAGGTAGTTTTCTGCTCATGCAGTCAAAGTATCGGAAGCTCTTTACAACATCTGCTTCAGGAGGAATTTCTTAGATTTATTTTTAATGAGGAATGTAAATTTTCCTAGATTTTGTCTGTTGCAGATGTTAAAACAACTATGCCTTGGGAGAAATTAGAGTAAATTTTCCCTGTGCGTATCCAGGCAATCCTTGTTTATGAGGCTTTCTGGATTGGCCACATCGACCTTTCTCATGTCATGATAGGAAGATCTGTGCAATAATATGAAAAACCTATCGAGTCTAAACAGAATAGCTTTTCCCTTTTCCATTTATATAAAGATTAGAATTTTTGCTTCTCTTGGGATTTGTTGGAAACTCTTAAGAGAAGTTAATAAGGGAATACATTAAGTTGGAAATCTATATATGCAAATATTCTTGGAAACCTCATTATTAATTTGCAAAATAACATTCTGTGAGAAATTCTCAACTGCAAAATATCCAAAAAGATTTCTCGAAACTTTCCCATTTTATGAAATGCAGTATCTATATTAGGGTTATGGAAATCAATGGGATGGTCATGTTGAAAACCACCATCCTCCTGAAGAAGAATAAGTTACCTGAAATTGCTATCTTAGATATTAAAATATTAAGAACTACCCTGTTCTTTACTAGTCTTCCCTGGATCAAATTCATAATCTACATGCTTTTGGTATATGTGAATGTTGACAGAACAAAATGAACATGAGGAAGAGTGAAAATATATAGTAAAAAAAGGGCCTATATTTAAAGTCTATGGTCTATTAATCTCTTTGTGAGTTGTGCGTGTGTGTGCGTCTCTTGTTTGTATATCTTTTGGAGTTTTGGATACAACATACAAGTATTAAGTATTAACACCTGATTTTGTTCTGTTTGTATCAGGCTACCAATAAGAAAACTGTGAAAGCTGATGTCTATGTTGCAGGTTTGTGGTTGAACTTTCTTATTGTTTAGCTTGCCTCTTGTGCATGAGGTAACTTTATTATTTTTATCTTGTGAATGAGGTGTGAGATTTGACTCACATGACTTTTACATCTGATGACAGCATGCGATGTCCCTGGTATTAAAAGACTAGTTCCAAAACAATGGAGGGAATCGGAATTTTTTGGCAATATCTATAAATTAGATGGAGTACCAGTTGTCACTGTGCAACTTAGATACAATGGATGGGTTACAGAGTTACAGGATCTGGAACTATCGAGGTAATTTCCTTATCCTGACGCTTGTGATGGAATTACTAGTGTATGCTAGTAGAACACCTTGTTTTACATAAGGAATGAATTTGGTACTGTTTTACTTCTCATGGCTACTGTATAGGATATATATATTTTTTTTCCAATTCTGTACTAGCCTTGCTATTTACCGCATGCTCCTTTGTGATTGCTAGGCAGTTGATGCAAGCTGTTGGCTTGGATAATCTCCTTTATACTCCGGATGCAGATTTCTCTTGCTTCGCAGATCTTGCACTCACTTCTCCTGAAGATTACTACATTGAGGGGCAAGGTTCACTGCTACAGTATGGAAGATTTTCTTCACTGTGCATTTATTTTAAGACAACGCAGACTGATTAAGATATAATACAATAGTATTTCCCCATAATTGGAAGCCTTAATTTGTTTGTAACTCCGCATTAGATATTTCTTCGCCGTTAAGGACTAGATGGTAAGACCAAAAGTAACTAAAAATGCACTAAATGAAGGTTTATATTAGTTGAGAGGCAAATGACAAATGTGAGCAGTGCCGTCATGATTCAAATGCATTTGAGAACTATTATCATCACATCATCCCTATTATTTTTGCTATTCATATCAACATTTTCTTAATGATAAATGAATGTATTATAATTATTTTCTGGTGCTCTGGGGTTGCACCTATGACCTCATCGCTGCAGCATATTTTACCAACCACACAAGCTACTGTCTTGAGTGCGAACTTATTGAATGGTTTTAATTTGTAAGTTCCTAGAGATATTTTTTTGTTTTTGTTCCTGGCTTTCTCACCTCGTTTCTTCTACGTTTCCCTTCCATCTAAAACTCCACCTCAACAACTAAACTGAATCACCCATGCAACTCTAATTTACTAGTTGGATTTGGATTGCCTGTTTGTTTGTTTTGTGTTTTAATTGGAGGGAGTAATTACGTTCTGTTTTGACATCTTCATCATTTAGAAGCTCAGGTATAAAATAATAATGTGATAGTGGAATATAGTGTTTATATTTCATGGTATTAATTATACTACATTTGTCTATTGGCATACTTCATGTGTATATCAAAACATTGCATGATTTTCTCCATTCTTCCATAGATTTTTTTTTTTTTTAAATTTGTTTGGTCTCCCAATTCTTTTGTTGAAATTCACTTTAATCCCTGCATAATTTACGTGTTCATTTTCCTTATTCTAACCAAATCACTCTACGCTTTCAGGTGTGTGCTTACACCAGGTGACCCATACATGCCCTTAACAAATGATAAAATCGTAAAAAGAGTAGAAAAACAGGTGAGTAGCTTCCACTTTCCAGAGAATACCTCTTCATACCTTTAATTCAGTTTCATTGGCACTTGCAATGATTTTTAGCTCACATCTGGATTTGTACACATTATATAATATGTACATAAACTCAAATATTTTTGGACTAACCACATGGCATAATTTTTCAAGTCTAGCTGTGACACACAATACATCAGCACCTCTGCATGGATGTTTGAAATACTTGCTTCTTCTATAGCTATGCATTAAACAGACGATATACTTGTAGACATTATTTGCCTGTATTGTAGTAAGAATTTGTCCAAATATATCGAAGTCTATCTGTTTTAGACTTTTGCAGATAGTAACAAAACATTGAGTCTTAGGGTACGGGGTAGCTTCTTACAAGTGGAAGGGTTTAGATCTAGAGAGCTTTGTGAATAAGGGCTTTGAATTGAAGTCATTAATTGAAAATTGTGTTTGGGTATATTTGTTTTTATTAAAGAATGTATACTAAAAATGGAAGGATAATATTGACATTTAAAAGTTTCACTTGAATTTTAAAACATTGCTAACTTCAACCTGGTGATGTAGTTTTTAGAAGCAACCTCACTCTTGGTTCGACAAAATAAGTTCCTTGAAAAAGATCTTCTGTTCGAAGCAATTTTCAAAGGTGACACTAAATACCCAAGACTTGGGTAGGAATTACTTTCGGGTCTAGTTAGTTCTTCTTGGCCCTTGGGAAGCTGCAAACGATAGTGTTGGAACAGAGTGCTAAAAGCTAGTTCATAAAATTCAAATTCCACTATCTTGAATAATGTTCCGGTCTATCTTGGATAATTTTTTTGAAATGTAAGTCTAGACTTGGTTGCTTATTGAAGCATGATGACCATCATATATGGTTGTGAAGTTTCTAGTTCATTTTATTTAGTTTTTATTTTCATTTTCACTTGTTTTTATCAGGTTTTGGATCTCTTCCCATCGGCTCGAGGTTTAGAAGTCACTTGGTCCTCTGTTGTCAAACTTGCGCAATCTCTTTACCGTGAGGCACCTAGGAAAGATCCTTTTAGACCAGACCAAAAGACGCCCGTGAAAAATTTCTTCCTTGCTGGCTCCTATACAAAACAGGTGATGCTGCAAAATGTTTTTTTCGTGATTCTTACGCTTAAGCATTACACATGTATTTCTTCAACCCACACTGGTTAGCTCAACTGGCAAGCTCTCCAGCTCAGGAACTAGAGGTCCCAGGTTCGAGTCCCTAGGCTTACCAGATATCTGGTCCTTGTCAGTGGGGTCATGTATCCTGGGTTTACCCTGTCCCCACTAAGTGGGGTTGGGGGTTCCACATCACCAAATAAAAAATAAAAAATAAAAATAAAAACAAATACATGTATTTCTCTGCCTCCATCTCTTTCTCCATATCAAGCAACTTTTGTAGGTTTAGCCCAATTTAACACTTAACTAAAAATTGCGAATGAAATTGAAAAAGATCTACTCAATTCAATGCAGGATTACATTGACAGTATGGAAGGAGCCACATTGTCGGGCAGGCAAGCTGCAGCTTACATATGTGAGGCTGGAGAACAGTTGACTGCATTGCGGACAAAGCTTGCTGCCGATGAAGCTAGAGGAATCACCAATGCTGCAAACATCACTGATGAGTTGAGTGTTGTCTAATATATATCACAATTCATTTATTAGTCACTAATTCACTCGGCTCAGATTGCTCGGAAGAGATGGGTGGACATGGCCATTGCCCCATCTTTACCGAGCCGTGTATGTTTACTATATAATTCAATGAAACTATAAAAAGGAAAATGTGTTTGTTCCAGTTGCATTTTCTAAAGGATTTATGTACTAATGGAGCTTGATTATCAGGTTCCATGTTGCCATTGTATACTTCCTATTGATGATGATATGTGCCCCATTTATCAATTTGTTGCAGGTTCATTTTCTAAAGGATCAATCAGTTTTCTCAGGAAGACATTGGTATATCCCTTTGCCAATCTAGGTCACATAATCCGTCACCCTTGGGTGATGTTTTGGCGTTCAGAATGCGAATAAGTGTTCTAAGTTTGAGAACGTCATCAATCCACAGATTTCAAAATTCAATTTGCGGATTGGAGTAAATGTTGAATTTGAGATATTTTTAAAACATTTGGGGTTAGGGTTTGAAAAATAGAATAGTTTTTTTTTTTTTGTTATCTTAGTGGAGCTTTATGAAAATATAAAAATAAATGAGTTTTATTAAAAGTAAAGGTTAAATTAAGTTGATAGATATTTATTTTGAACTATATCTTTATGTAAGAAGTACAATTTATATATACATGTATATATAGATGCTCTGGATTACATGTTATTTTCAAGTTTGTTGCTCTCACTCCCGCACCTTCTCAGCCTTCTTATAAGTTAGTTGCCAATATAAGTTAGGAAACATTATACTTTGACTCTTGAGGTTTCTGAAAATTATAGTTAGACCCTTTAAGGTTTTTGAAATTACAATGACACCCTTTATCGGAAACCTAACAGGGTTGATCGACTAGTGACATTGTTGATCAGGCGGGCTAATTTAATCCCACTTTACACGCGGCGCTTGATTACGAGCGCGTGTACGCGTTTTGG
>JAUPMG010000006.1:13607964-13622206 GCA_031762675.1 Pachysandra terminalis | reverse complement strand
AATCTCCTTTATACTCCGGATGCAGATTTCTCTTGCTTCGCAGATCTTGCACTCACTTCTCCTGAAGATTACTACATCGAGGGGCAAGGTTCATTGCTACAGTAAGGAAGATTTTCTTCACTGTGCATTTATTTCAAGACAATGCAGACTGGTTAAGATATAATACAATAATGTTTCCCCATAATTAGAAGCCTTAATTTGTTAGTAATTCTGCATCAGAAATTTCTTCGCCATTAAGGACTAGATGGAAAGACCAAAAGTAACTAAAAATGCACTAAATGTATGCACAAATGAAGGTCTGTATTAGTTGAGAGGCAAACGACAAATGTGAGTAGCGATGTCATGATTCAAATGCATTTGATAACTATTATCATCACATCATTACTATTTTTATTGGTATTCGTATCAACATTTTCTTAATGATAAACGAAAGTATTATAATTACTTTTTGGTGTTCTGCGGTTGCACCTATGACCTCATGGCTGCAGCATATTTTATCAACCACACACGCTTCTGTCTTGAGTGCGAACTTATTGAACGGTTTTAATATTTAAGTTCCTAGGAATATTTTTTGTTTTTGTGTCTGGCTTTCTCACCTCGTTTTTTCTTCGTTTCCCTTCCATCTAAAATTCCACCTCAATAACTAAACTGAATCACCCATGCAACTCTAATTTACAAGTTGGATTTGGATTGTCTGTATGTTTTGGGTTTTAATTGGAGGGAGTGGTTACATTCTGTTTTGACATCTTCATCATTTAGAAGCTCAGGTATAGAATAATCACGTGATAATGGAATATAGTGTTTATATTTCATGGTTTTAATTATACTACATTTGTCTATTGGCATACTACATGTGGATTGGAACATTGCTTGATTTTCTCCATTCTTCCATAGAGTTTTTTTTTTTTTTTTGGGTCTCCTAATTCTTTTGCTGAAATTCACTTTAATCCCTGCATAATTTACGTGTTCATTTTCCTTATTCTAACCAAATCACTCTTACTACTGCTTTCAGGTGTGTGCTTACACCAGGTGACCCATACATGCCCTTAACAAATGATAAAATCGTAAAAAGAGTAGCAAAACAGGTGAGTAGCTTCCACTCTCCAGAGAATACCTCTTCATACCTTTAATTCAGCTTCATTGGCACTTGCAATGAATTTTAGCTCGCATCTGGATTTGTACACATGATATAATCTGTACATAAACTCAAACTTGTAGTGGACTAACCACATGGCATAATTTTTTAAGTCTAGCTGTGACACACAATACATAAACACCTCTGACGTTTGAAACACTTGCTTCTTCTATAGCTATGGGCTAAACAGACAACATACTTTTTGTAGACATTATTTGCCTGTATTGTAGTAAGAATTTGTTCAAATATATCGCAGTGTATGTTTTTAGACTTTTGCAGATAGTCATAAAACTCTTGAGTTTTATTGTACAGGGTAGCTAAAGATCTAGAGCTCTTTGTGAAAAAAGGGCTTTGAATCAAAGTCATTTGTTGAAAATTACGTTTGGGTATGTTCGTTTTTATTAAAGAATGTATAATAAAAATGGAAGGATAATATTGTCATTTAAAAGTTTCACTTAAATTTTAAAAAGGTTGCTAACTACAACCTGGAGATGTAGCTTTTAGAAGCAACCCCACTCATGCTTCGACAAAATAGGTTCCTTGAAAAAGATCCTCTGTCCGAAGCACTTTTCAAAGGTGTCACCAAACACCCAAGACTTGGGTAGGAAGTACTTTCGGGTCTAGGCAGTGCTTCTTGGCCATTAGGAAGTTGCAAATGGGGCCTTAATAGTGTTGGAACACTAAGTACTAGAAGTACACCAAAAGAAAAAAAAAAAAAAAGGAACACTAAATACTAAAAACTTGTTGACATAATTCAAATTCTACTATCCTGGATAATGTTTAGGTCTTAACAAAGTATTTTGAGAGGTTAAATAGGATAATCAACAATCAAGAACCAAGTTTTATGTCTACTAACTCTTGAATTAAGACATGATACATATCATAGAATCTTCATCTTTTACCATTATTTATGCTAAGTGACATATTTCTTACATGTCAAGTGTAATTGTAATAGTGATCTATCTTGGATATTTTTTTTTGAAATGGAAGTCTATACACAGTTGCTTATTGAAGCATGATGACAATCATATATGGTTGTGAAGTTTCTAGTTCATTTTATTTAGTTTTTATTTTCATTTTCACTTGTTTTTATCAGGTTTTGGATCTCTTCCCATCGGCTCGAGGTTTAGAAGTCACTTGGTCCTCTGTTGTCAAACTTGCGCAATCTCTTTACCGTGAGGCACCTAGGAAAGATCCTTTTAGACCAGACCAAAAGACGCCCGTGAAAAATTTCTTCCTTGCTGGCTCCTATACAAAACAGGTGATGTTGCAAAATGTTTTTTTCATGATTCTTACGCGTAACCATTACACAACATGTATTTCTTTAACCCACATGGATTAGCTCAACTGGCAGGCTCTCTAGCTCAAGAGTTGAAGGTCCCAGGTTCGAGTCCCTGGGCTTACTTGATATATGGTCCTTGTGGGTGGGGTCATGTATCCTGGTTTACCCTGTCCCCACTAAGTGGGGTCGGGGATTCCACGTCACCAAATAAAAAATAATAAAAATAAAAATAAAAACATGTATTTCTCTGCCTCCATCTCTTTCTTCATATCTAGCAACTTACTTGTGAAGGTTTAGCCCAATTTAACACTTTAACTAAAAATTGCGAAATAAATTGAAAAAAATCTACTCAATGCAGGATTACATTGACAGTATGGAAGGAGCCACACTGTCAGGCAGGCAAGCTGCAGCTTACATATGTGAGGCTGGAGAACAGTTGACTGCATTGCGGACAAAGCTTGCTGCCGATGAAGCTAGAGGAATCACCAATGCTGCAAACATCACTGATGAGTTGAGTGTTGTCTAATATATATCACAATTCATTTATTAGTCACTAATTCACTCGGCTCAGATTGCTCGGAAGAGATGGGTGGACATGGCCATTGCCCCATCTTTACCGAGCCGTGTATGTTTACTATATAATTCAATGAAACTATAAAAAGGAAAATGTGTTTGTTCCAGTTGCATTTTCTAAAGGATTTATGTACTAATGGAGCTTGATTATCAGGTTCCATGTTGCCATTGTATACTTCCTATTGATGATGATATGTGCCCCAGTTATCAATTTGTTGCAGGTTCATTTTCTAAAGGATCAATCTGTTTTCTCAAGAAGACATCGGTATAACCCTTTTCCAATCTAGGTCACACAATCCGTCACCCCTAAGTGATGTTTTGGCGTTCAGAACGCGAATCCATGTTCTGAGTATGAGAACGTCATCAATTCACGGATTTGAAAATTCAATCTGAGGATTGGAGTAAATGTATAGTAAATGTTGAATTTGAGATATTTTTAAAACATTTGAGGGTTAGGGTTTGAAAGAAAGAATAGATTTTTCTTGTTATTTTGGTGGGGGTTTATGAAAATACAAAAATAGATGGGTTTTACTCTGAAAAGAAGGTTAAATTAGGTTGATAAATATCCATTTTGAATTATATCTTTGTAACAGGAAGTACAATTTATATGTATGTATACATACGCTATGGATTACATGTCATTTTCAAGTTTGACACTCTCACTCTCGCACCTGCTCAGCGTTCGGCTGATTTAGTTGCCAATATAAGTTATACATTGCCAAGTACCCAAAAAATAAAAAAGAGAAAAAAAGAAAGTGCAGGACCTGAATTGTTTGTATGATATATGATCAAGGGTTTACAAAAAAAGAACCAAGAAAAAAAGATACATGATCAAGGATCGGACCGGTTAGGATCCTCCCACTGTTGGCTGTAGAGAGGAAAGGAAAAAAAGAAGATGGAGAAGAACAGAAAGAGTAATAGGATGGTGGTTCATGCATGGTGGCTTCTTCTTCTTTTTGTTATTGTGACATTTGAGGTTTGCGAGGCAGATCCTTACTGCCATATGTCTCGTTGCCCTAATCGTTGTGTTCAACTGTACAACAAAAGCTGGTTCCGGTGTGCCATATTTTGTGCTCTTAACTGTATGCCTTCCACCGGTGGTGACTCGGGGGCTTTCGGTAATTTAGCTTTTATTTTTATCGCAATCATATCGTCTTAGAGCGTCTAGGTTTAAGTATCGGGATCAGGACTGGACCTGTCTCCGGTTTATATCGGTGATATCGGTCAGCACCAACCCGTCCAGATTCGGTACAAAATTGGATCTGTCAGTTTGTTTGACCGATCGTTAGACAAGCGATATTGATTGAGGCAGTCGGTACTGGACTGGTTTAGATCGATATCGGTCTGGACCGTTCAATTTAAAAATAAAAAAGAACATTGAATCGGTTGGACCGGTCGCTAGATCAGCTGTACTGACCAGTTTATATCGCTATCAGTTGGACCGGTCCGATCCAAAGCCTCACGATACAACTATTATATCATGGCTTGAAACCGGATTAGGTAGTACAGACCAGATCAATCCAATCCTTGAAACCTTAGTGTGAAAGCTATAAAAATATCGATTGTAGTGTGTATGTGTGCTATGCGTCCAGATGTTATTATGTAACCCGATTAAATGGATAAGGATTGATCCATTTATTAATTGGGTTGGATTTAGATTTAGGTTTTTTCAACCTGTCAAGTAAAAGGTCCACCTCGAACCTAAAACCGTCAACCAATTGGGTACCCGTTTAATTTTTCTTAAGTGGGGTCTTATATAGCCCAATTAGAATATTTTATTATTTTTATAGTTAACAAGTTAAGACTACATTTTTTTTTAATATTTATTGAATTTTTTATAAAATGTTAAATTAGTGATATTATTGATTGATAATTTCATTAATTTGATATATTATCAATTTAAAATTAAATTAATTAATAAATATATATTGATAGATGCAATCTGTTTATGGATGGGTTGGTTTCGGTTTCATGATTTCCTAACCCATCTGCAAACAGGTAAAGGTAAAATCCGACCCAACCCATTTATATGGCTTTGCATCATGATCATTACCATGACATGTGTAGTACTGTAACATGTAGCATGAAGAGGTGTTATTTGTAATTTGGTTATCTTCATTATCTGCAATTTCTAAATCTATTCTCAACTGTGTTGTGTAGTAAGACGGTTTCCCAACAGGTTGCCGTCACCGTTACCGTCGCCATCGCCGTCGCGAATGCCATCATCATTACCCAGAAAAGCTTACAAAAATAAGTTATAACGATGCCATGAACATATGGACATATAATATTTATTATTATTATTATTAATATTATTTTTATTTGCTTTTGCTGGAAGGGAGAATGAACATGTAATAATTTCTTTCCGATTTATATTTAATTGCGTTGTGTCCTCTCAGCTTGTGGTTTTTCTTTTATTATTCTTATTTTTTTTCCTATTATCTTCTCATTCGCTTGAGCGTTCATTTGACGAGGTGGACGCATTGATGCCATGGTTTCAAGGATCGGATTGATCCGGTCCGTACCGAGATCGGTCAAAATTGGTCCGATTTCAAGCTAGATCTGATTTCAAGCTAGATATAACTTTTGTATCGTTAAACTTTAGATCGGACCGGTCCAATTGATATTGATACAATCGATCCAATGATTGATATAATGGGTCCGGCCGGTCCAATTTTTTTTTAAATGGGTGATCTAATTTTTGTATCGGATCTAGATCGGCCAATACTAACCGGTATCGCCAATCTGGATCAAGATCGGCCAATCCAATCTTCGATCTTGATGCTGCGCAATACACATTTCGTCTCTAGCATTTCTTGCAACATTTCTTATAGCAAAACGGGTGGTTTATTACTTTAACATGGTTAACCAAGAACAAAACTTGGGAGTACGGTTGCAAAAACCATAAAACCTAGATCACAGTCCGTCACCCTTAGGTGGGTGAAATACGCTTAGAACTCGAATCGAATCTATATTCCAGGAACGTCATCAACGTGCGGATTTGAAAATTCAATCCCAGAGTAAATGCATAATAAATATTGAATTTAAGATAATTTTAAAACATTTATGAGTGAATTTGAAAAGTAATTACTTTATTATATTTTATAAAAATATAAAAATAGATAAATTTTATTCTTAAAAAAAATATTAAATTATAGTGATAGATATTTATTTTGAACTATATCTTTGCACATAAAGTACAATTTGCTTGTATATATATACATATGCTCTCTGGACCACAAGTTATTTTCATATTTTATGCTGTCACTCCTGCACCTGCTCGGTGTTTTGGTGACTTGATGCAAAGCCCCAACAATAAAACCCTGCAATCATCTCGAGTGTTCCCTGTTTCCTTTGTCTAGTCCGAATTAGGGATGTATATGGGCAAGGCCCAAGTCCAAGGCCCAATGTGAGCCTGTGAAAAACTCGAGCATGCACGATCCAACCATTTTCGACCAGGGTCTCTAGAGGTAGGCAAGGCCCAACACGACTGCTAACCGATCTGGCCAAGGTTTTAAGTCTTGAGATCAAGGATCAGATCAGTCCCGACTGATCCCATTCTGGACCGACGATACCAACTAGTACTGTTGATCGGTAAAAAATGTTGATAATCGCGATTCAAGCGTGATTAATCCGATTGAGCCGCTAATTGCTTGATCTCATTAATTTTGAGGTGAATAAGACCTTCTAGGTCAAGGAGCATTCCAACCATCCGCCTAAACCGGGAAGTCGGCCGTATGGACGACGTTATGTCAAATCCAACGAACACGAAGCAAACATAAAAGAAAATACATATGATTTACGTAGTTTAGCAAAAGTGCCTACATCCACGAATTGCCCCTTGGGCGCCATTATTCTCATTCAAATATTGAGATTTTGCAATCAATGTACATTACAGAGTATAAAAATAAGAGAGAAAAGAAGAAAAAATATCAAGTCTATGTGTCTCTCCTTGTTGAAAAAGAAGGTCCCTCCTTGCTTCCTTTTTCCTCCGATGTTTTTCTTCCCCCACTTCTTGTGTAAATTCTTCCCCTTCCTAAATCCCCTTATGTTGTTGTCCTTAATTGCTTGAAAAATACTTGACAAGACCACCTTGTCATATCAATCTTTTTGTATTATTATGTAAGAGAGTAGGTAAGGTCAATAATGCAAGTTGTGAACAGTGTCCCAAGATCACGTGAACAGTAAGTATCCCGAGATCACATGAATAGTGATCCGAGATCACGTGAACAGTGACCCAAGTTCACATGAACAGACTCGAGATCAGGGTGAATAGTATTTTCAGACTTCAAAAAGTCAAAAAACATGCTATGTTACTAATAAATGGATGCCACGTGTGTCGCCAATGACGTGACGCCACGTATATGCTTAAAAATCAGGGGTCATAGTACGGACCGGTCCAAATCCGGTACAAAATTGAATTGCCAATTAAAAAAAATAAAAAATGGATCTATCAGTACCGGACCGATCCAAGTCGATACTTGTTGGATCATTCCATTTATAGAAAAAAAATGAGGATCAATTAGACAGATTGTATCGATCACTGGACCGATTGTACCAGGAGATTCATATCAGTATCATTTGGATCGGTCCAATCCCAATAAAGACAATCCTCTTAGACTGATTGTATCGATCACTGGACCGATTGTACCAGCAGATTCATACCGGTATCATTTGGATCGGTCTAATCCCAATAAGACTGATCGATACACGGGACCAATTTGATCCTTCAAATCATGTTCTAACCCGTGTTGATCGACACAACACTATTAGTACTGCAGCTCAACGGGTGGATGGTGAAACAATTGCATACATTTGAGCCAACGTATACTTCTTCTCTATGGACTAATGATTGGGATCCTATGTGTTGGGATCCCGTGTGCTCGCCGTGTGCTGTCGAACCCGTGCTAATGATGAAATAGATGTGTTGGGATTCCGTGTGCTCGCTGTGTGTTGTCGAACCCGTGCTAATGATGAAATAGTCACCGGATAAAACCAAATGCGCCTCACTGTCACGGCCATACTTTTTGTCGCAGCGGAACGATCGTGCGGCGCCTCAACTTTCCTCAAGTCGAGGTCAGCCTGAACTACTCGAAAGCCAATCTAACTCAAAAGCACACCAATACGATGTCACAACAGGATACAACTCACATCAAGTCCCGTACACCAAGCTTAATTTGGTCGGCCCACAAGCTGCTTCACGGCACTAGCACGTGCTCACCCTGCTTGTAGTGATCCCTCGTCATCTGGGTCTAACCAACATCTTGCAACGTTACTTAGAGCCCCCGACCAAGTCGATCAACCAATGCGCTCCAAACTAGGAGCCATGCGCAACATGAGCCTTCTTTGCATCTCGAATAGCCGTGGAGGCCCAGGAGCCCCAACAACCCTCCATTTAGCCTTGACACATTCCTTCGTGCCAACCAAGGTAACCAACATCTCATAGCACCAACACAACAACAGTACTACCAATCGAGTCAAGCATAACTTCATTGTGTCCTTTGGACAAGGCGTTGCACCAAAACCTTGCCTACCGTGCCACAGATCCGTGCAGGGCATGCCAAGACCTTCACATGCCACCACACAAGCCCACGCTAAGCCTTCGTGGCCTAACGATGGCCCATCAGCCAACTATACTCACCCAAGCATGCATAGCGCACCCGAGTGCCACACAGCATGTTAGCCTCCCCGCACCGGGGTGAGCGCACTACTGTCGAACACCATGCTCTAATAGCGTCCCGGGACAAGCCATCGACGTCCCAGGAGACCTTAGACATCACCTCCATGATGCTAAAGCCCGCCCCCAAGCCCCTTGAGAATTACCTGTCTGGTGCCATAACAGCACGGGGAAGGGCTAGGTAACGGCACCCCTCCTTAAGGTAACCACCAAGGCTTTTGACTTATTTCCAGTAGGAGACGTCACCTTTGCTGGTACAGTCATACTGACTTGATTTGAGCAACGGGTAGAATTTTCACGAGCCGTCTGATCCTGAGCATTTACATTCGAACTCCTAAATCCTCATCAATTCTTTTTCACGCTCCTCTGAATGTGTAGACCCCACATACTAGAAATCCACCATCGGACTATTTTCTCAATGCGGGAATCCTGCCCCCATTTAAACATGTTAATACAATGTAGAAATACCCCAGAGCTATCTTCCAAAATATCTCTCCTTGATGGCCACTCATGACCAAATCTCGCCCTATCAGACCCAGCCGCGTGCCTTATCTTGGCACTCTCAGGGCCATTCCCCATGCAGACCCGTGACATCACGTTTAACGAGCCGACTGAAGCATCAATTGCAAAGTACATATGTTCACACACACACAACTCTTTACAATCGGTTCTAAATGCGTAACGTACATTCACACATAATGATTCAAACATGTCAAATAAACATAACAGTAAACGATACAACATAACGCGTTTACACACAGGAACAACCGCATAAGAACTTATCAGAACAACATAACAACCGCTTACACACAGCAACAACCGCATAAGAACTAATCAGAACAACATAACACGCTTACAACACAGGAACAACAGCATAAGAACTTGTCAGAACATCAAACAGGAGAGAGAGAGAGAGAAAGAGAGAGAGGTGAACCTAATGGGAGTTTGCTCCTGAAGAATCCTTCTCAATTGCAGCAGCAGCAGCCGCCAAGTCCTCATCCAAGAAGATATCCCAATGACCATCCCACCTGATGAAGAACTCCGTGTCTTCGAAATACTTCACTCGATGAACGTCGCCGGCCGGCGTAAACAAGAAATCCCCAACCCCCAGTTCATATTTCTCCCCCTTCGTCAAATTCCAAACCCTTTTACTCCCTTTCATCACCACCAAATCATGCCCAAACGTGTGGTGATGCGCCGGTTCCACGCTTCCCGCCTTAAACCTCACGATCGCCGAAGTCGGGCTCTCCCGAACTATCTTCATCGATCCACCCGGCATGATCTCAACCGGCGTAAATTCCCGATTCTTCGCCAAGCAGCATATCGCACATGTCTCGGGTTTCTCGTTTCGGGATCCGATTTGCGACATTTCGGATACGGAATCGTCGAGGAACGATTCGATATCGGAGGGCCATGGGTTGTTGCCGGAAGCAGGACAGGGGGATTTGAAGGGGGTTTGGAGCCAGGTTTCGAGGATCTTGATTCCGGTTTCCGGCGAGGTGGACATGCCGGAGACGGCGAGTACGTTGCAGTTGTTGATGGATCGGGTGTTTAGGGCTTCGTCCACGGAGACGCAAGTGGAGGCATAGACGCCGGGGAATTTGTTGGCGAAGATGGAGACGCCGACGCCGGTGCCGCAGGCGACGAGGCCGCGAGTTTCGGTGGGGGAATCGGAAGAGTTAGCGGCGGAGCTTACTCGTCGACCGATTTCTTCGCCGACGGAGTAGTATTTGCCGGTGCCGATGTCTTCGACGTCGATGTTGAGTGATCGGAGGTGGTTGACGAGGGCATCTTTGAGGGTACAGCCAAACGAATCGGCACCGGCGATGATTTTGAGAGGGCGTTTGCTATCTTGCGTCATGGGTAATGGGAGTCCTGCAGGTGAAGTAAGAAATGGTCGGATCGGTGTTTAAGTGAAAGGTTCTAATATAAAAAGCCTTAGTTTTTGATTGAAATAACGAAAGTGCCACCATTTGAATCGTGAACGTCGACATCAGAGCTTAGATGTCGTTTGCTTCCCTTTTGGATCGGGAACTACATTCCAGAACCAGTTCCTGGAATTCATTCCAGGAACTCATTTTGAAGGGGTCTTCGTTGCGTTTGGATAACATGTTATAAAATGAGTTTCAACTTAATATAAATGTTTGGTTAATATATATTAAATGAGTTTTAGTAAAAAAAATAAAATTCACTTTTTTTTTTCCTCTTTTTAACTACAATTATTTCTATAAAATCTCAAGAAGTAACAATCAAGCACCATCAACACAAAATACATAACCCACCAAGGACAGCAACTTACAGAAGACAATGAGCATCCCAGCAAGCAACTTAACCAGCAAATGAACCAGTTATTGTACCAAAAAGAAACACAACAACAGCAAGGCAGGGAAAACGAGCATCCCAGCAAGCAACTTAACCACCAAATGAACCAGTTATAAAACCAACCTGTACCAAAAAGAAACACAACAACAGCAAGGTAGGGAAAACAAGGACCACGGAGAACCGTCACACCCACATCACTGTGCAATCCCACTCCCCTCACCAAGAACAGACAATGTACCCAACAACATCAAGAATAAATTCCCACCACCAAGGAAATCACACCCCTCACCACCCTCATCAAAATCCAATCATTCAGCTGAACCAAAACAGAAACACCAATCCAAAAACCGACTCCCCCATTAGCTTCGATTAGTCCTCAACCTTTGATTTCATTCTCATTTACACCAGAAAAAAAGCTTCAAACAATATGCTTATAATCTGGTTTTGATAACAAATAACGACCCCATAAAAGAAAAAAACCAGACAATCCACAAACAATATGCTTGATTTCAAAAAGACAGAACAAACAAGAGAAAGCTTTAGAACGAGAGAACTTACCTAAATCTTGAACTCTTTGAACTGGCAAATTTCTACAACAACGACCACGTCTCCTGCAAGCGTTGAGAGAGAGAGAGAGAAACCCCAAGTTTCTTTCTCAGAGGAATTAGGGTCGATTAGGGAATGGCAAAAAATTACAAGTTTGTCATTAATCTCTTTATTTACAAGTTTGTCACCGCAAAAATGCAAAACTCGTTTTGAAATTTCAGAAACGGGGTCAAAGGTGATTTTGGGTTCATGTGTATTTTCTCATTCTCATTTTGAGAAACTTATTCTACCTCAGCTAACCAAACGCTCGATTTTTTGTCAAAAACTCATTCTAGAACCTGGAATGAGTTCCAAAAATAGGAGCCAAACGACCCCTTATTCTTTTGCGCCCGTTTGAATAACAAGAAATGAAAATGCAAAGGTTCCGTTTGGATGTCAAGAGAATATCAAAAAATTAGTTGAAAAGCCATAAAGTAATATGTTATAAAGTAAAATTTAATTTTCTTGGAGGTTGTTTGGTTGCACCAGAAAAATGTATAACTATATCAGAAAATCTTGATTTTGATGTTTTGGTTATTAAGAATAAATGAGAAAACAATTTCATGTACCTATTTTACCATTTATTGTATAACTGCATGAAAAAGAAAAGCTTTGTTGATGAAAGGTAAGAAAGGGAACATGCTCTTCTCTTCACTTTTTCATTTTTCTTTATCACAAATTTCTTTCTTTTTATGGGAAAAGAAAAAGGGTCTTTTTTCAGTAGTCAAAAGAATTTGACTGAAACATTTTCTATGGGATCCAAGCATGCATATTATGTAGGAAAATTATTTTTCTTTTATATTTCGGATAATCAAATGGAGCCATAGTGAAAAAAGTTTTTTCTTTTTTTTTTTCTTCCTACGTTACCCTTTCTAAACGTTCGAATTTACGAGGGTTGAAATAGCATACTATAACTCATAATATAAGAGCAGAGATAAAAATTATGTTCATTCTTACTATTGTTGTTGTTTTTTTTTTTTTTTGGTGGAACCTCGACAGTACGAGGGAAGATTTTATTAATGATCAAGAACAAAATTGAAATACAATAGTAGTGGGGCCGGCTCAACACAGTCACAAATCAAAAAAAAAAAAGTCATCCCAAATCGATGTGCGCTCAACAACAAAACAGTGAATCATAAAAAGAAAACTATCTCCTAACATAAGGGAGACCCACCTTTTCCAACCTGAGTATAGCGCAGATCTCTCGAAGAAGAGAACTATAATGCAAATATGATTCTTGCTGTTTCCTTGCACTCTTTTTTGTAACTTTTATTCAAAATCTGACTTATTAAACTATTCTTAGTTATAACTGTTGTTTCACCGAAATTATTATGAAGTTCAGTTGTCCTTGGGTGGAGAAAGAATCTGAATAGTGGACATCTGGGATAGGAATAAAAGGATTATATATGATTTCATTTTAATTTACGATGATTTAGTAAAATCTTCTCAAATTCATGTCAGTATCATAGATTTTGACATAATTAAGATTATGTATACTTTCATTTTAATTTATGATGATTTGGTAAAATCCCCTCGTATTAATGTCAGTATCATATATTTTATATCCCTTTACCCAGAAAAGAGAGAGCAGAATCTGAATTGTTTTGTGATATATGATTAGGTTTTGCCAGAAAAGTTATAATTAGAACTAATAGTGAACTATTTGATATGCATTATTATGCTTTTCTCTAGCAGCTTGAACTTTTAGAGCAAACGGTGTTTAACACGTAATGAGGTTGGGTGGAATCTCCAATGGGTTATTTGCAAGTAGTTTCTTGAACCACATTGAGCCTTACTTCAGAATATAAAGGCAATGAAGGGATCGTATTTGAAGGCTCATAACAACAGACTCTTGTTCTGCACAACCATCCAGCTTTGTACAAATACGTTTCCTCGCTTTTGGCTGCAGAGTGCAAAAGGAGAAGGAAGATGGAGATGAACAGAAAGAGTGATGGAGTGTGGCTCGTTGTTGTTGTTTGTTGTTGTTGTGGCATTTTAGGTTCGTGAGGTAGAAGGCTTCTGCGTCAACGGCTGCCCTGCTCCATTTGTTGAAGAGTTCCACAAAACCTGGTTCCAATGTGCCGTATTTTGTGCTCTCAACCTTATGCCTTCCACAGGTGGTTTTGATGGGTTTTTTGGTAATTAGCTTTCATTTTGATCGAGGTCATATCTTCTGTCTGGAGCGTGGGAGTTGCAGCATTGGTTATAGCGTGTACACATCTAAATGCCATCATGTATTCCATACATTTGGATGCGTAGTCTTCATCCGCACGTATGTGCAAACGCTCATGTTGCCGTCAATGTTACAACTTCTACGCTCGAGATGATAATGCACCCCCACAATCACCATATACATGCATGCGCTCATACAACATATCACAACTCTTTTTACAAGATTTTGAAACTATAATGACACTCTTTGTCGGAAATCTCAAGGGATCATTGATTGATATTCCCTTTCGAGATTTTTTTTAATGGTAGGTTAGGTTTTATAGATTAAAATAATAAAATAATAAAATTAATCACGAAAATAAGAAGAATATTTTAAACTTATGGTTTTTCCACTTTATCTACAAGTTATTTAATTCTTTATAAGAGATATATCAGTCAATAACTTGGTGTCTCAATGTCTCATTAGTTGATGGATTCCCTAGGTGTCATTGTAGTT
>JAUPMG010000006.1:13591254-13607864 GCA_031762675.1 Pachysandra terminalis | reverse complement strand
ATGTTGTAAGTTGTAACATAAATATTGTATTTATTACTTAATTGTAAACTTTTGTATTATTAATCAAAATATTATTTTATTTTTTTTTGAAATTTGTATATTCATAATATATTTTAACGAAATTATCACTTTTTATTGATCAACTTTATTTTTTATATTTTAGAAGTTATTACTTAGTAGTTATAAAAAAAGAAATACAAAAAAAGAAAAAAATTGACTAAAATTAAGTATATATTAAATAATTTAAATTAAAAAAAAAGTGAAATTATTTGGGAGAAATTTTCAAAATTTCGGACCGAAATTTCGCAAAATAAGATTCCTTTATTTCGTTTTATTAATTTAATCAAAAAATTATTTTTCAACGAAATTTCGCCAAAATATCCAAAATTTCGAAATTTTTTCCGAAATATCCGTAATTTCGGATATTTCGGTTTCGTTTTGGAATACGAAATCAATGAAAAAAACGAAATTTAAAACTATATTCTCGACCACAAGTTATTTTCACTTTGATGCTCTCTCATCCGCTCCGCGCTCTCTGGTGACTTAGGTTGGACCCAACGCACGCGTTGCTTCTTAGCATCCTCGTAAATATTTGCCCCTAATCACTAGGACCCACATCAGACTCAGGTTTTCGTTTAGAATAAAATGGCGGCAATCTGTTGTCTCACTCTTCGAGCGTCTCGAGCATCTCCCCCTCCCGCTGTGAGACCTTCTCTCTCTCTCTCTCTCTCTCTCTCTGCTCCTAATTCATCTTTTTCTGTCTTGTACTCTGGCAGTTGCAGAGAATTCATGGCTTCCGTTGCTGTTCGATTCCACAGCATAGGCGAGAAACGCCACGGTTGCTCAAAATAGCAGTTACCGAAGTTACAGAGCTTCTCAGATTTGTCTTTCCAGCGACAGATAAGTGAATCGAAGTTATTTTTTAATGGCGATTCTTGCTTATTGTATGCCTTCATGAATCAATTTTAGAACAAGATCAGTTGCAGTAAAATCCAGGAACTTGTGTAGAATGATATTCTAATTATCCGAATCTCTATCTACGCTTCCCTCACTTTCCATTAACTCGCTGTTATTCTATTTCGATCTCTTCTCGTTTTATTTTGAAACATTCTTCAGATCGGATGATTTGATCTACAAACAGAGAGACTAACCTTCAGTTTGTGGTGTAGGTGATGTTCTAATGATCCTTCGAACAGATTATGAGAATGCTTATTTTGTTACAGGTAGGTTTTTTTTCTTTGTCCTTGATAGTTGGTATATTGTGAACAAAGAAAGAAAAAAAGTAGTTCTATCCTATGTTGTTAAACTCTTACGATTCATTGTATGAATCTTACGATTTGATTTGATCCTCAATTCAAATCAGTAAAGAAATCGGTTTATGTTTGAATTTTAGGATCTATACATTGAATCTTACGATTTACAATTTAATCATACGATTTAATCATACAATTTAATCATATGATTCATACGATTCAACTTTGCAACAGCAAAGAAAAATGACCTCTTTTTTTTTTATTGAACGAATTCACTTTTTCTCGTTTGATTCTTGTTCATACAAAATATAGTACTCTAAAACAATTAAATATACATAACGAAATATTGTTTACGTATTTTAAACAATAAAAAGTCATTTTCCTAAGAGAAATCCCACAAACTAAACCCCAAACCCTACTTCTAATAAAATTACTATGAATCTTACGATTTATGATTCAAAATTACGATCGATTCTAAGTGGCACCTAACGATTTTCAATTCGATTCATGATTTGACAACCTTGGTTCTATCTATTGCAAATGCCGTTTATAACTTTTTATTAATGTTATCTCGTGTTGTTGAAATGAAACAAAATAAACTCCAGCAAATTTTATGGAGATTGCACTAATGTATTATTTGTTTTTTGTTTTTGATTTTTGTTTCTAGAGGAAGATACAACATATATGTTATTCATTTTCTTGGAACATGCAAACTGAAAACTGAACAAACAGTTCTATAGAATATTCTCCTAGCATTGTTAATACATTTTGTGTAGATTACAAATCAAACACATACCAGTATTCTGGTTGAGTGCTAGAGTTTTGTTGCCTCAAGATTACTTCAGTTTCTTATGATTGTTCGCTCAAATAGAAAACTAATAGAAACTTGATTCCATTTTCGTTTGTGTAATCTTTGTTGTTCCATTACCCTTTTAACAATACTTCTCAAGTCACTCTAGTGATTCCATTTGATAATGTTGCTGAAATTTCTATATAACTTGAGCAAACATGAAACTATATGCAAGAAGATCTTGCTTTTCATGTGTACAAACTAGTATTTTTATTGTAAAAGCATCATGTGAATATGTACGCACATATGAATATTACACACACACACACACACACACACACACACACACACACACACACACACATATATATATGTGCATATGTATTAGCCAGTATCATCATGTTGAAGGTCACAGGAAACTAAATATGCAATTATCATTGTAACAGGAAATTTCACTTCTGCAATTTATGCTGAGGACTGTATATTTGAAGATCCAACTATTAAATTCCGTGGTAAAAATTATTCCTATGAAATTAATTTACTGTATCTAGTTTTTTTTTTTTTCTCTTAATTGTTTTGTACTACATTTCAGGTTGTCTTTCGTATTTACAGTATAGATAGGAATATATTAAAGGAAGGATGCTAAGAAGCCAAGCTTTCATTCCATAAAAAGAGAATAAAATAATTGTTGATATTCTAATTGTTGTGAAAAAATTGCCCTGGTCGTGGGTTATGTAATATAAAAAATGTAAGTAGGAAGAATAACATAAACCAAATTACAATACAAGGATTTATGTGGTTCACCACATCCACGGGAGAAAACGATCAAGAACTTCCACTATAACATGAAGATTATAAAATCATATAAACCAAAATATAGACACGAGAGAGAGAATCCAGACAATCATTCCCTTAAAACTCAAAGATTACACCCTTCAGGAGCTAACATCAAGAGGCATACCCAGATGGCTATCCAAACTCTCTCTCTCTCTCTCTCTCTCTCATCCTAGGCTTAATAACCCTTTATGGAATCCCTAAAATTATATTTCTATTAGGAAACCCAGAACAACTTCTAACCTAATTAGGAAAACCATTTCTAATAAAAATACAACTTGTGGACCCCAAAGAATTTGAGACAAAACCCACCAATAATTATTTTACATTAGCATTTAGAGTTTCGCCTGGGTGGCAAGTGCACTGCACCAAAATGTGTTGCTTCTTAGCATCCCTCTTATTAAAAATTAAAATAATTTTCTTTTGTAGACTTTTTAGATGAAGACATATGTAATCAATTTGGTTAAGTGGTCCATGCTAGTAAATTGAGGAAATCTCATTAATGGTCGACGAAGGGTCACCTTTTCTATGCCTGTAATTTACTTAATTTACTTTATGCCTGAAGAATTATGGATCCTTCACCTTTTGGAAGAGGAATTATCCTTCAAAATTCTAACACAAATATAAATTTTAAGAGCGTATTTCTGTAATGATGTCTCTGGTTAACTTTAGAATGCATTTAGATTTCTTATAGCTTCTGTGTTCACGATGATAAGGCTTTGGTCTTCTGTTAATATTCAAATTGTTTCCTTGCACTCTTTTTGTAACTCTTGTTCAAAATATGACTTATTATAACTATTCTTACTAACTTTAGTTATAACTGTTGTTTCACTGAAATTTTTTATAAAGTTCAGTTGTCCTTGGAGGGAGAAAATGAATCCGAATGGTTGACATCTGGGATTGGAATAAAAATGTTATGTAGGCTTTCATTTTAATTTATGACGATTTAGTAAAATCCTCTCAAATTTATGTCAGCATCATATATTTTGACATGATTAAGATTATGCATACTTTCATTTTAATTTATGATGATTCGATAAGATGCGCACATATTCATGTCAGTATCGTATATTTTGACTTGATCTAAGGGATCTAACTTAATTATTATTTTTTTTCTTATTTTCCTTTTTTTATCTGATAATGAATGACAATTGAAGACCAGTTACAGAAAATGCTCACTGTACAGAAGTAGAATTGGAACAGCTAACTTTTAAGATTTTTGGTTGTTCAGGTAAGGATCTATATTCGCGCAACTTGAAGTTGCTTCTTCCTTTCTTTGACCATCCATCAATTTCGTTACAAAAGATCGAGAACGTATTCATTCTCAACGAAGAACATTATATTTAGCAAACACAACTAATTCTGCATTTCAAGTTAATTTTTTTTTTTTTTTTTATTGATACTGAAACTTAAAATATTCTGAAAGCACGTTAGGGAAACGACCTGTTATGAATTCAAAGTATTCATGTTGTGAGTACATCATTGCACTAATAAAAAATCTGGGGAAGTAGAGAACTTAATCTGACTGAAGATATGCTTTTTTTTATAGATTGGGAGGGGGAAGGAGATTTGTGTTGCCGACCCCAGATAATTAGGGTGAGGCATATTGTTTTTTTGTTGTTGTATTTGGGCAATAGAAACTTGAAAGCAGAAGTCTACATGTTATGTAGCGCATTGGGGCTTAAGATGTGGATTAATTTTGTACTTCTCTTGTTTGCCTGGTCAACTTTGCAATCTCTATGGGCTGTAAATCATCAAAAATTGTCACATTTTTACTTATATCTTATCGAAAATATCAGCATCGCATTAGATGAACCATGTTCTTTTGTCATCGTCTGATTTATCGGGTTTCCAAATAGTTCGGATGTCATGCCGAAAGAACAGAACATTCAGTGTTAGATTTCTTCTACGACTATTCCTTTCAAAACAGACTATAAGTGGTGTCTACCAGTGAACTCTGGCTTAACCTGGTGGAAGCTGAGGTGTGAACTCCATCACTGCTAAGGAGAATTTTGTGATCAAGGTTTTTAGTCTAGTTTCTGCTCAATAATCAAATCTAGTCTTCAATATTATGGGTTCCATAAGCTTATTTCTAGCCAAACTTGAGAGAATGAACAAGCAATTCTGATTTAGTTAGCATGTAGTAAGCAGACAAACTACCAAGCTTAAATATACTTAGTTGAGAAATGAAGATTAAGTTCAGGAATTCTATTCGCCTATTTACCGCCATGGTAACTGAGAGTACGAAACATACTTTTATGAATCTTGGGGAAAATTTCAAATATTGGCTCACATGCCGTGGTGGGCTTATAAGTCATAACCATCCAATCTAAGAAAATATGTAGTGAGTTCTTGCTGAAATAGTATTGGAGAATCTGTATTTAAGCATTTTTTTTTTTGGTAATTGTATTTAAGCTATTTGTTGGACAATTAAAAGGGCTCATCAAAATGTCAATTTAACTCCCCTAACCAAAGCCGTTCCCCTGTGAGATACTCATCAGCTTTTTAATCTATTCTGAAAATTTATGTGATGATGTTGGCAAATGCTTCAGAAGGTTTTGTGGGTTTTATGTAGGGTATGGATTCTGAAACAAATTTTGTGCGGGCAACATGGAAACTCAGGTGCAGTAATTAGTCAAGTGTCTTCTTTGCCATTTGAAATTTGCCTCAATTTGTCCCAAGTTGTTCTATTCTCTCTGCATTCTCAAAGCAAAGCTTTTGCATTCTTCCAGAATACAGAAGGATCCAAATTGACCCACAAAAGACTTCCCTTTATCAGCCGTCATAAAAGTGGATGCTTTTGGTTACTTTTATTTCATATTAGTCCACAAGAGAAATATCAGGGTGACTGAGCACATTTATATATTTATCAAACCATCCTTTGGCCATAACATCTAAAGCTGCTTGCACTAAAAGAGTAGATTAAGTTAGCAGTTCATTGGAACTTTCATATGTCATATAATGTAAATTATTTCTTGAAACAACTCATGACAGTTTTCATTGCAGTTGTTTGCATTTTATTATTTCTAGCAGATAATAGCTGTTGTTAGTTGTTCACAAAATTTCAACCTGATTAATAAAATTTATTTGGACCTCGACCATAACATCATATTAAATCTTGATTGGAACTACATGACGTTACCATTGTTATGTACTTCACAAGTCGCTAATAATTAGAGAGACGTGGGTATTCTTCCTTTTGGTGTCTTTCTATCAAGCTCATTCATGTGGATGAGGAACGCTTCTTATCCCATCTTGGTGTTCTAGTAATAAGAAACCTTTCAGATACCTCTTAGTTTTCCCATTAAATTTTCAATAATACCCTAAATACTTCTTCGAGACTTACAAGGATTATCATTGTCATCATCAATCTCAGCATCCTCACTATGGCTGTACTCTACATGGTTTCAAGGATCAGTCTGGATCCGATTGGGATCGGCCAAGACCGGTCCGATCCCAAGCCACGATACAACTATTGTATCAAGTGGCTTTGGATCGGACCGATCCAGCCGATACCGATATGGATAGGCCGATCCGGTCCGATCCAATGACTGGATCAGACCGATCCAACCAATCCAATTTTTTTTCAATTGGCTTTGGATCGGACCAATCCGGACCGATCCCAATTTTTTTTTTTCAAAGGACGATCCAAAAGTTGGATCAGACCAGGATCGGCCAATCCAGTACCGGATCGGGATTGGCCCGGACCGGTCCGATCCAGGATCCCGAGCATAAAAACCTTGATACTCTATAGTCAACTGTCGAAACTACCTCCAGACTTGCTCAAATGCACGTGTTTTTTATCTTATCTTTCCTAGACATTCGGCTCATCAATCTCAACATCCTTATCTGGTATACAACAGATAAACATTTCTGCTCTACAAAGCATTGCCATTTTTTTTTATGAAATCTTCGTAAACTGGTTAGCTAAACCTATTTCTTTGCTGGGGCAGAAATGATTAATTCCTTTTGGATGTATAATGATGTTGAATTCTAAAATGTGTTTCTTTGATTGTATTAAGCTTAAGCCATCAATTGAAGTACTCATATCTGAACTTAGTATCTATATTATTCTATATATGCAGGACCTACTTGAAACTACCTTGGAGGCCTCTCATTTCTGTTGAAGGAAATACAATTTATGGTTTAGACGACGAGTTCAAAGTGAGAAGCAATCTTTCCTTGAAATGTCTATGGTTAATATTTTATGCTTTGCACTTTATACAAATATCTGTGTGACAGATTGTTAGGCATGCTGAGAGTTGGGATGTTTCAGCACTTGAAGCAGTTAGCCAGATATTCACTCCTAGTTTTGGAAGACATGGTAATTCAATGAATGAAAAGTCTCCCCAGAGAACATACCATAGAGTTATTATGAGTCTAATGAGAGCTAGTGTATATGCATCATGGAGTTGTTAAGGAGCTATTGAATGCTCGATTATTTGGTATCGACGGAACCACCTCTGATTTGAGCTGCTGTGGTAAAGTTTTATATCATATTTAATTTCATAGGGCATGTGAATCTGATTACTTAGTTCTTGTTGTTCGTAGGTTGAGCACTTTATGAAATTAATTGAACTGCACCCAACAAGCTTATCTAACTTGGAACTTGTGAGATGGATAATTCAACTTAGAAAGATCTGTGGGCAAGATTTAAGGTTTCTCGGAATTTACTAGTTCCGAAAAAAAAATTTAAGGTTTCTTCTTATCTGACAATGACAAAAGCTACCAATGTTTTTAAATATTATGCCGTTATTATAAATCTCTTCTCTTTAGTAGTCGATTTTGGCATAAAACCTCAAGAGTAAGATAGATCATATACGTAATGCAATTGAGAACATGTTCCCATGGTTAATAGTGTTGTGGTAAGGGATAAAGTGAACAAAAAAATTTGAAAGATCGCCTTATGTTTGGGTGAGTTTCAATCAAGCATAGAGGGATCATTTTTGAAATTTAAGGACCTTAACTACAGTTTATTGAATAATTGGTGCAACAATTTCATAACTTCCCTTATCCATTTGTTTGCTTTAGTTTTTCATTTATATATTATGCTTCTGGAAGAAAGTATAAAGATGATAAAAAATAAGAAATAAAAAAAAAAGTTACCAAGTTGAATGAGCTTTTTACCATGCTAATGGCTGTTCAAGTAATCACATGTAGAAGCCATATCTGTTCAGACTCCATAAAGTAGTGGTTCAGAAAGGTCATACACTTCATTGATGAGAATAAGATATGCACATTCGAACAAGGATAGAAGAAGCATTTGTGGAGAAATAAAAATGAAAGAAAATAAACAAGTAGTTTGAAACGCTATGTGGAAAAACAACACCCAAACACCACATATATGAACATGAGAAGCAGAAGCAATGAAAGAAGATGAAAAGGAAAATTTAAACTGTATCCTCTAAATATTATAATTAAATGCCAAATTACACAAAGAAGAAAGAAAATCCAAAGACATAAAGCTCAAACCTTTCCGTTGTAAGTAATCGAAATCTATTTATATTAAAGTTATTGCTGGAGAATAACATGTTTCATCTATTTAGAGTTTTCTCTGTTTCATTCAGAGGACTAAGTTGCTTCTTCAGGTTTTTGGAGGATGCAGGGTCGCAAGGAGTAGTTCCAAGGTGAGGGCATCCTGGTCTTGCTAATGCCAGACACGCTTGCTAGAAGTAAGTGTTACCCCACTGCTTTTGATGAATCTGATGTGTCTGGATTTGTTTACACTGATATTCATATATAAACTATAGGCTTTGAATCATTACTCTTAAAAACCAGCATTCCTCTATAATGATAATGATGATGGTGTGTCCTAATCATCATTATGTATTATCAAATTATTTTAGAATATTTACATTGATGAGAGCTCCTCATTTTCTCTGGGAATGAAACTTAGTATCTATAGTAAGAGCATCTCCAATCCTTACCTATTTTTTTCCCTAAATTCAAATATGGGGAGTTTTTTCCCCAAAACCTTCTCCGATCGTCCCTAAAACCCTCCCTATATTTAGGGAGGAGTTAAAATTTTCCCCAAATATGGGAAAAATTTTAGTCATCCCTAAACTTCTCCCTATAATTCAACGGCTATGATTTTTCAATATCAAATTTTTTTAAAACCCTTTTCCATCCGACGGTCTCTAAAGGATTTGAGTGCAAATATAGGGAGATGCATTGGAGAGCACTTCCCTATATTTGACTTTTGAACCACACTTACCCCTAAAATAGGGGAAAGTATAGGGAAACGATTGGAGATGCTCTAACTAATAAGAGAGGTTTCTCGTAACAACTCCGTAATTGATATAACCATTTTTGATGGGAATGAATTTGGCAGATATCCTTATAGTTGTATTATATATATATACACACACACAATACTTTGGTAACATACAATACATAAATCACAAGCATTCATATCTAAATTTCAATTCCTTCTCTATGCATACAATTGCAAAGAGAATCCCCCTCCACTCTGACAAGACCTTGTAGACGAAGAACACGAACTCCTCGCTCCATCACTGCTCTCTCCTCTGCCCACTGTAACACACTTGAACATGACAGTGAAAGCAACAACAGCGCCATTGACGATGATGATGACAAGATCTTCGTCAACAACCTCTTCTCGGGACCTATTATTTCAGGTTAGAATCCTCCATTCCCCACCTGAAACACAAAAATGACATGTACAACTCCATCTCTGCTAGATCCACTCACCCAACAACTGTAATTCTTTCGTTAACTCTGAATTTTCATCCTAGTTGCTTCACTAGTTATGTAGTGAAGAATTCATCTTTAGTTATGTATCTTTGACGTCCAAACTAGTTCTCATGACAGGACAGCAATGTGGACTCTGTCAATGAACAAATTTGAACTGCTCCAGCATTTCGGAACACATTGTTCTGGAGGTCCACGAGCAAGAATGTGACACAGGAATTGCAGGTGGTAGCAATATAGAAGCATGCCTCAGGCTCAGCTGAGTTCCGAGTGAACTCAGCCCAAGTAAAATCCTAATACAGATTGACTTTTATGGTAACAATGGTGGTCGTGGTTGTCGAGGGAGATGGATCTTGAGCCGGGTTGATTTTGGAAGCAAGAGAAGGTTCCTGGGTAGGGGGAGATGGTGACCAAGTAATATGAATAGTTTAGGAGTGAGAGAAGAAGGATTTGGACCAGGTGAGATTTAGGCCTAGTCTGGCACTCATTTGGGGTGTGCCCCTACACCAAACCCACTCCTTACCCAATCGGTTCAGTGTCAGGGTGATCCAGCTTCAACAAGTATTATTATAGGTAAACTTAGTTTCTCAAATAGAATATATAGTTTTTAAGCTATATTTACTTTTTAAGTTATATATAATTTTCATTGGCTGTTGCAATTTTGCCACGTGGAAGAATGATCTGGCCATTCCAGACCATTCATTTTATAGAGGACCCTTTGGATTAGCCATGTGTACAATATTTTAACTTATAAAAGCCTCGATAGTATATACGTATTAGGTTTTGCCTCTTGTACCAATGGTCGTCCAATTTTTTTAATGTTTCTTCAGTTTTACACAATCAAATGCTATTTTTGAGCCATTTATGTCACATGAAAAATTTTGGGATTGAAACTTGTATGTCACCTGGGGTTGACAGAATGTACACATGAAGTGGGATTTCCCAAACAGGCATCTCTCTTTCTGCAGGTCACCAATAAACCAGGGTTGAATAAAAATATATCTGAATAGCAACAGGGTGGGTTAGGGTTGGGTTTGAACCAAACCCAAACCCAAACCCGATACATGACCTGCCAAAGCCGACCCATTAGGGAGGATCAAGGTGGGTAAACGGGTAACCCACCCGTTGTCATTCCTACTCATGACGGGTATCATGGGCTCAACTCTAGGTTAGCTTGTCTCTTTTTAGACCTTATCCCCAAACAATGTCTGTGATCCATTAGCGGAAGGCTAGACTAGACTGATGTGTCTAGGACTGGAATGAACAGAAGTTTCTAATCAGAATGGGAGTTACCCTGTCATGTTAGAAATAAACTGAATTCAGATAGACTGGGTTTGGGTCGCTTCAGATTTTTTTTCTTAAAATTGACTTGTGTTTGTTTAGGGGTAAGGTTTCAAGCCCCCCACCCTCCCCATTTTTTTTTTTGGTATCAATAAAAATATTGCGATTGTTATAAAAAAGGAAAAAAAAAATTACAAAAAATCATCTTGATCAATTTTGTGAATCACCTGGACTATTCGATATTTGGTATAGCACTCTTAGGTGGTCCCATTCTATAGTGGGTTTTGATGCACATGTTAAATACCGTTTGCTCTAAAAGCTTAAGCTGTTAGAGAAAGGTGCAACAATGTATATCAAATGGTTCAATACCCTCCCGCACGTGCGGGGGGAACAACACATCCGTGGGAGAACACAAGGCACATATAGGCTCCCGGGATTTGATCACTTGACCTCCCACTCTGATACCATGTTAAATACCGTTTACTCTAAAAGCTCAAGCTGTCAATACCACGCAGTTCCTATCATGAGTCAAGTTATTTGTTCTTAAACTTAAATCAAATAAGTTGGTAGTGTTAAAGCCCCTATCCAAAAAAATATATAAAAAGATGGGAGACCCTAATGCAAGGTCAGCCACTCCTTTGATCTAGACCTTCACATTGCTGGGTATACTCCATAGATCTATTCTTGAACTTTTGATGGGTTTCGTTCTTCTGAAGAGCTAAGTGAGATGAGCTTGTGCGATCCAGTCAACTGGGGAAAAAATAAATTAATAAATAATATAATTAAAAACTTAAGCATTAAAAAGTATTGACTAATAGGTAGTCAATGTAGGGTTGATCTAACCCAAGCCATTCTCCAAAATCTAACATGTCCCATGATGCTCTTGCAATAGTCTAAGTCATTACCGTACTGACTTGTCTTTCATTGTGGTCTAACGATCCTGATAACCCAATGCAAACAAGGCAGTTGAACCAGCTTTGTTACTTTTTTTTTTTTTGGGTGTTAATTTTGATTATATTTTAAAATATTTTCCATTGTCAGCCAAATTGATTGCTGTCAAAGTTATCTAGTTATTTATTTACGTAAGATACTACATGAGTCTTGCTTTGCCACATTGTTGAATGCATTGAGAATCATGAGGCGTGCTCATAAACATTTATATGAGATTATTTAATTGTAATTATGTATAAATAAGTAGACATTAAGCAAATTTTTTGTTTTTTTTCGGTTGACACTATTGCCAGAGCAATTGTTAGTACTTCCAGAGCAATTTTCAATTTTATTTTTTTCATTACATATTTGTATTTGTGATGCTCTGGAAGCAACCGAAGTTGCTCTTGCATAGAGATGGAAATGGGTAATTTCTTGTTATGTTCCTAATTATCATGCACGTAATGTGCATGGAAGAGGGAGGAGGAGAAGCTGATGATGTGGACTATATGGGACGTGGGGTATGAAGTTGATGACGTGGACTATATGGGACGTGGGGTATGAAGTTGCGAACATCCCGTGGTGGCACAAGCATCTATAGATAATATTTTCAAACTTTATGGAATGCCGGAAACCATCATTAGTGATCGTGATAGTTCTTTCACTGGCAAGTTTTGGAAGGATTTATTTCGGTTACAAGGAGTCCAGTTAAACATGAGTTCTTCATATCACCTCCAATCTGATGGCCAAACGGAAGTATTAAATCGTAGTGTTGAAAATTACTTGCGATGCTTTACAGGTACTCGACCCAAACAATGGTCGTCGTGGTTATCTCTAACCGAACATTGGTACAACACCAATTATCATTCAACTACAAAAATGACTTAGTTCATAGCATAGTTGGAAAGGTTCGGCCAATCCAACTTGGAACGACTCCCGATGACTTGGTTTCAGACGATCCAATATATGGATCGTCTTTACAGATTGAACCTTCACAAAGCCTAATGAGTCAACTTGAAGCAATTTCGAACTAATTTAGTCCAGTTTTAAACTATGATTTGGACCAAGAAAATCATAACCTAACTCTCATACATTGAAATTATCACAAGAGGACATAAGCATGGGTTGGCTTGGCTTGGCTTTTTCGATGTCAAAGGACAACCTCTCACAACAAGTGCATTTGATTTGATATTATTATTAATTAATTACTTATTGATGTATTATTTCTTAAGTCTCTATGATCCCTAAGCATGTACTACACCCAAGTACTTGTTTGGCCTTTGCTTGATGGTTGAGTCTTTGGTACGGTCTTAACATGGAATCAAACTACTAAAAGTCAACTTAGAACAATTTTAAATTTCTGGGTATCTTAACATGTTGAATAGACTACTTGACTGACTCTTGAATTTATTTATTTATTCTTGTAATTTTTATACTACTGAAAGGTGAAGCATGAAGGATAAGAAATATAAGTGTTTATTTCATCTTATAGCTTATTAAAGCACTTTTTAAGATTAAAAGTGTGTTCGACCCGGCTTATTTCACCTACTACTTATGGGTAAGCCGTAAGCCGTAGAGAAAGGCTACTCATAAGGAGAACTTGTTGAGAACAAGGTTTCTCTATCATTTATGCGGGAAGCTATTTTTAAACTTTAATAATATTTTATAAGCACTTATATAAATGTTATTTTTAAATTTTAATAACATCTTCATAATACCTATTTTACCTTTAAAACTTTCGTAACATTTTATTGTTGTTGTGGATAAGTGCTTCCATTGAGCAACTTATCCAATGAGTGTTTATCCAAAAACACAAGCTGAGACGAACGCATTCTTAGATATGAAAATATTACTTAAGTTTAGAAATAACTTCCCATATAAGTGATAAGAGAAGCCTTCTTTTACTGCTTATGGACAAACACTTATCAATTAGGTGTTACCTAACACACTTCTAATCTTAAAAAACTATATACCCAAAATAAGCATTTATATAAGCCAGGGCAAAGGCAGCCTAAAGCTCACATCTCAATCTCAACAACCATCTTTAGAATAAAATTTTCAATGAATGGAAAGGTTTGATTTTGAAAGTTGGGAGATCATAAAATATCAATGGTGAGAGTTGAATCATCTCGGTGAATAATACAGTTTGGTGGGTCCTAATCCTACTTTTAGGATTAATGGACCTCTCTAATATCTATACTAGACCTTTCAAGTTGATCCAAAGGAGATTTTAGAGTGAGAAGGACAGGTGTGGTTATTAGAGATTTGTCCACATTGAGAAGGTAGGCATAGGGTTTGATCGTGCAGGCTGAAGCCAACATCTTTGTCTCCACTGCCTTAAAAAATAAAAAAAATCTTTATCTCCACTTGTTTGTGACCAACACGTTGGCCTACCCCAAAACTATCGGATTTCATCTTCTTCGAATCAGGTTATAACACGTGGAACAGTGTGATTCATGTCTTCATCAGGCATGTGACACTACATGCACATGTTCTCTTTTGTCCTTTCTTTTCCCAATAACGTCCTTGTAGGGTTGACAATGGGGCGGGTTAAACCGATAACCCACCCTGCCCCGACCCTAAATGAATCGGGTTTGACAGCCCCACCCTTAACCCGTCTCGTTGTCATTCATCAATATTTTTTATAGTAAATATATTTAAAAAAATTATAGATTTAACTTAAAATTTTATTTTTTATACATATCTTACATTTAGCGCTAAACTTGTCCGCCTCGATACCGACCCGATAGGGTTAGGAGCGGGTTTGGCATTAAGGGTTCTTTTAGGGGTGGGTTAGGGTTTCTTTGCCATCCCTACTGACATGGATAAACTTGACCAATCACTGAGGCTGGTCCAATTCAACTTAATTGAAATGCGATTTTTATGGGTTCGCATTTGGTTTTAGCCGGTTCGGACCAAAGTACAAACCAAACCTTCTGAGGATCTGAATGGCAGTTTGATCAGTTTTGCTTGGCTCATCCAATGGACCCTACCCCATTTACTAACTTCAATCTCAAACTGACTTTTGAAGAGCCCAAAAGCCAAGTTCGTGCTTCTGATGTCCAAAATCCAAATTATTAGCCGTGATGGTTCAATGGTCCCACCAATGAAAAAGCCTTGGTCAAAAAGTCAAGACTGCTAGACAATCCAGATCAGTATGTCAAGGATCGGACCGTCCGGTCTGTATTGGGATCGACCATGACGAATCCAGTCCCAAGCCACGATACAGCAGTTGTATCGTGAGGTTATGGACTGGATTGGTACAATCGATGATACCAGTTTGGACTAGTCGGTACAATTGGTACAGAGACCGGTGCAATTGATCTGACATTTTTTTGTTTTATATTTTTAATTTATAAATTAAACAGTTCAAACTGGTGTTGATTTGAACCGGTCCGGTCCTGACCGGTATTGTTGGTCTAGTGATCGGTTTGGTCGATCATTTTTTTTTTAATTTAAAGCGAACGATCCACTTCTGTACCAGATCTTGGTTGGATTGTATCGCCGGTCCAGATCAGGATCGGCCGGACTGGTCCCCGGCCCAGACTATGGATCGTGAACGAAACTGCATGAACTAAATAACTGATTCACCTATGATGACATGATGAGATCAAAGCTATGAAAGCCAACAAGTGGTATTTGCTTCTAAATGGATAACTCACTTTTTTTTATGTGTTCATGATTATTGGATTTGGTTGCAGGTCTGTCTATCTTGTTCTAATCCATAAGAGAGGTTCTTACTTGGACACCGAATAAAACCACTTAGTCCAACCAACCCTTTGACTCTTTTATCAATCAGTGCAAAGCTCTAGATATAAAACCTAAACCTAACTGCACTTCTTCTATTGTCATCATGATATCGCAAACTCCACCTCAAGAACCCCTTATCAAGTCCTGCAAAAGGGTACCCACATTGCTAATACAGCTGTCTAATAAGTGTGTGGGCCTGGCAAGACCAGACCAGTTTTTAACGGGTGCCCAAAATGGGATGACTCTTGGGGGGCTCTCCTTTTTACATGTAAACACCAACCAACAAAGAAAGGTGTTAGAGATAGCGACTCATATTTACTTGGTCTCTAGATCCAAGGACATTATTTGATGTAGTGGAAACTTTTTTTCACTTGTGGTTTTAGGTTTCATCGAATCATATATATATATATATATATGTGTGTATTGTTTTGATTTTCGTTTTAGTGTGGTTAGTATTGTTGTTGATCCCGATCAACAGAGGTTTCTTCTTAGACAGTATTTATAGTTTATTTATACTTTTGTTTGTAGTCTAGAAGTGTTGATTGGGATCAAGCAATGATAATAAACACAATAAAACGAAGACCAAAACAATGCACAGAGATATATATGATTCGACAAAGCCTACGTCTACAAAAAAAAGGTTTTCACTTATACTTTTATTCGATATATAGGATAAATTCCCAAGATACCCTTACCATCCTTCTCTTTGGATCTAGTGAATATGAGCCACCCACTATCTCTAACACTAAGTGTATATATTTATGTTTGTACTTTTAAGAGTTAGAGTTTTTGAGTGACATCCATTCACTTTCAGGTGTTGGGTGAGAACTAAAATTTTGCAAACATATATGGAACCTCTATACTTAATTTATTTTGTATACATATGGAGGTGAAGTCATTGTCACCATTGATCCCTAAACTCCAAACCATACAAATTATGGATCCATTTGTTTCCACAATATCGAAAACGAATTAGGGTTACAATTTATATTCCTATTCGATATTGGTGATGACGGATTTGTAAAAGGATAACTGTATTAGAAGGAACCAATTACAATCAT
>JAUPMG010000006.1:13580403-13591154 GCA_031762675.1 Pachysandra terminalis | reverse complement strand
CACTCCCACTATCTCCATGATCTCCCACTCTCCCTCTCTTCAATTCTCATTCACTCTCCTCATCCATGATCATATCCCTAACTCCCCACTCCATGATCTTTCTCATTACACCTCTCTTTCTTAACTCCCCTTCTCCACTACTTCTCCTCCATTACTCACCCTCTCTCTCATCCTCCACTCTCTTCTCTCTCAACGTTGTTGGAACGTTTAGGAGAAGAAAAGACTGTTGAAATTACAAAATATCCCCTTACTTCTTATAATTGCAAATAAATCCCATATCTTTTCTATAATTACAAAATTGATCTTATATATCAAAATTCATCTTTTAAAACCCTCTATCATCCTAAAGTTTTCTAAATTCACAAATAAGTTTCCATCATCCGAATTATGTAATTTTAACTCACTTAGCTCTCAACTTCTTATAATATCAGTTTAACCCCTAATTCAGAAACTATGTTACAAAAATACCCCACATAACATAAATAATTTATTCATATATTATATCTGGAAAAATAAAATACTTTCAAAGGTTCAGGTCATTACAAGACACTACATGAGTCTTGCTTTCCCACATTGTTGAATGCATTGAGAATCATGAGGCATGCTCATCACACACATTTATATGAGATTATTTAATTGTAATTATGTATAAATAAGTAAATATTAAGCAATTTGTTTTTTAGGTTGACACTATTGCCAGAGTAATTGTTTGTACTTCCAAAGCAATTTTCAATTTTTTTTTCATTACATATTTGTATTTGTGATGCTCTGGAAGCAACCAAAGATGCTCTTCAACAGAGATGGAAATGGGGCGGGTTAAATGGGTAACCTATCCCTCCCCGCTCCTATTAGTTTGGGTTTGGTTACCCATAAATTGGGTTTGGGTTGGATTCAGGTTTGGCACAACCCGTTCCTAACCAGCCCCCGTTGCCATTCAACCACATGTTCTTTATACATATTTTATGTGTAATAAATATATCTGTTATAAGTATATATGTTAAAAAAATATCATATATTTAACTTAAAAACGGTATTTATTTGTAATATATTAAAAATATCACATGTTTTTGTGTAACCAAATCGTTGACAAACTAGTTAACAGCATGGAGTACAGGATCGGCCGATCCAACTTGCGATGAGTTGCGATTCCTATTCGATCCTTAAATTATTAAAAATTCTCTTGACTCAGTTTCAAACGATCCAGCACCCCTTCAAAAGTTTCATTTCTTGTTAAAAATAAATAAAATTGAGCTATGTGTTGGTTCGGCCGATCCCCGATCCGATTGAAGAAAACAAGAAATATTGAGTTGTGCTTGTCAAATTAATTACTCTGTTATATATATATATATATATATGTGTGTGTTACTTGCAATGTAAGATGCTTTGAATCTTTCCATCTTCCTCCCCTTTTGATTAATATTGTTAATCACGGGATTATGTCGCGATCCTCGTCGTCTTATTCACAATCCTTCCAACTGTCATTGAATCCTTGGCTTGGCTTTCTTCGATTAAGAAAAATGATAAAATATCATGGAAAGGGACAATTAAGGACAGTTGAACCTCTCACAACAAATGCATTTGATTTGATATTATTATTAATTAATTACTTGTTGATGTATTATTTCTTAGTCTCTATGATCCCTAAGCGACCTTGTTTCTGGTTGTAGTATGTACTGCACCCAAGTACTTGTTTGGCCTTTGCTTGATGATTGAGTCTTTGGTTTTGTGTTTTTGTTTCTTTCTTTACCGTTGGTACGGTCTAACATGGAATCAAACTACTAACAGTCAAATTAGAACAATTTTAAATTTCCTTAAATCTGTGTTGAATAGGCTACTTGACTCTGACTCCTGAATTTATTTATTCTTGTAATTTTCTCCTACTGAAAGACGAAAGATAAGAAAGTCCCGGATTGAGGCTGCGTTTGGACTGGCTTATCTAAGTGCATATTTCAGCTCATAGCTTGTTAAAGCACTTTTTAAGATTAGAAGTGTGTTTGGTAACACCTAATGGGTAAGTGCTTACCCATAAACAGTAGAGGAAGGCAACCTATAAGGAGAAGCTGTTGAGAACAGCTTCTCTTATCATTTATATTTCGAAACTTTAATAATATGTTCATAATACCTATTTTACCCCTAAACTGTCATAAGCACTTAAATAAATGTTATTTTCAAACTTTAATAACATTTTCATAATACTATTTTACCCTTAAACTTTCGTAACCTTTTATTGTTGTTGTGGATAAGTGCTCCCATTGAGCCACTTAATCCAATGAGTGCTTATCCAAAAGCACAAGTCCGGTCCAAAGTTTAGAAATAGCTGCCCGTATAAGTGATAAGAGAAGCTGTTCTCAACAGCTTCTCCTTATGGGTAGTCTTTCTTTATTGTTTATGAGTAAGCACTTACCCATTAGGTGTTACCAAACACACTTCTAATCTTAAAAAGTGCTTTAATAAGCTATATGTTAAATTAAGCACTTATAAAAGCCCGACAAAACGCAGCCTAAAGCTCTCATCTCAAAAAAAGAAAAAATAAGCTATTTATTTATTTGAAATCTGAGTGTGGTAGCAGGATCTTTGAGAGTGATGAGAGGGGGTTGAAATCTCAATCTCAACAACCATCTTTAGAATAAATTTTTCAATGAATGGAAAGGTTTGATTTTGAAAGTTGGAGACCATAATACAATGAGCGCTTATCCAAAAGCACAAGCCGGTCTAAAGTTTAAAAATATATACCGGTTTAAGTGATAAGAGAAGCTGTTCTCAACTGCTTATGGGTAGCCTTCCTTTATTGCTTATGGGTTAGAATTTACCCATTAAGTGTTACCAAATATACTTCTCATCTTAAAAATTGTTTTAATAAATTATAGGCTAAAATAAGCACTTAAATAAGCGAGACCCAAAAAAAAGGATCTTTGAAAGTGATGAGAAGGGGTTGAAATCTCAATCTCAACAACCTTCTTTAGAATAAAATTGTCAATGAATGGAAATGTTTGATTTTGAAAGTTGGGAGACCATAAAATATCAATGGTGAGGATTGTATCATCTTAGCTTTAGCTCCATAGTGAATAATACAGTTTGGTGGGTCCCAGTCCTACTTTGAGGAGTAATGGATCTGTAGACTAGAACTTTCAAGTTGATCCGAAGGAGATTTAGAGAGAGAGAGAGAAGTTGAACCGAAGTGATTTAGAGAGAGAGAGAAAGAAAGGTATGGTGGGTTATTAGAGATTTGTTATCATTGAGAAGGTAGGTATGGGTATAATTATTCTGCCCAAAAAAAAATAAAGGGATAGGTATGATTATGTAATGACTACTCAACAATAAATCAAGGTTTTCAAAGTGAATCATGCAGGCTGAAGCTAACGTCTTTGTCACCACTGCCTAATAAAAATAAAAAATCTTTGTCTCCACTTGTTTGTGACCAACACCTACAAAACTATGGGATTTCATCCTCTTCGAATCAGATCATAACACGTGGAATAGTGTAATTGAACGGCCTTTCAAACCACTTGTTTTGTTTTCATGCCTTCATCAAGCATGTGAGACTACAGGCACTTTTTGTTTTGGTAGGAAGAAAAAAATATGGGGCGGGGTAAACCGATAACCCACCCTGCCTCGACCCTAAATAATTAGCGTTTGGTAACCCATAACTCGGGTTTGACTCAACCCCACCCTTAACCCACATGGTTGTGACCCATGATGGTTCAATGGTCCCCACCAATAAAATGCCTTGGTCAAAAAGTCAAGCTTCGGGACAATCTAGATCAAGGTTTCAAGAATCGATCCAATCCGGTCTGGACCATCTGGTCCATATCGGGAGGCTCTGGACCGGACTGGCACAATTGATACAGGTTTGGACCAGCCGGTATAACCTGTTCGATAAAATCGATCTGGCCTTTTTTTGTTTTTAATTTATAAATTGGACGGTCTAGACCGGTTTGGTACCGATCGATCCTGACCGGTACCGTTGATCCGATGCTTTTGTCCGGCTGATCTATTTTTTTTTTAAATTTAAAATTTAAAGCAAACTAATCCATTTTTGTACCAGATCTAGGTCGGATGGTACTGTCAGTTTAGACCGGGATTGGTCGGACCGGTCTGGTCCCTGGTCTCGAGACTTTAAACCTTGATGTCATGGATCATGAATGAAACTGCATGAACTAAATAACTGATTCAACTATGTCATGATGAGATCAAAGTTATGACTGAAATCCAATAAAGTGGTGTTTGCTTCTAAATGGATAACTCAGTTTTTTTATGTGTTCATGATTATTGGATTTCGTTGCAGGTCAATCTTGTTATAATCCATAAGAGATAGCTTCTTACTTGGACACCTAATAAAACCACTTAGTCCAATCAACCCTTTGACTCTTATCAATCAGTGCAAAGCTTTAGAGATAAAACCTAATCCTAAGTGCACTTCTTGTATTTGTCATTACGATTTGCCAATCACAAACTACACCTCAAGACTCCCTTACTTGTCCTACAGAAGGATGCCCCACAGTCCTAATACAGCTGTCTAATAAGTGTACGGTCTTGGCTAGACCAGACCATTTTTAATGGGTGCCCTAAATGGGATTACTCTTGGGGGGGCTCTCCTTTTTACATGTAAACACCAACCAAAAAAAGGAAGGTGTTAGAGATAGTGCCTCGTATTCACTTGATCTCTAAATCTAAGGGGAGGGACCTGAGGAGTCCTATTGGACGGAGATTTCATTATTTGATATAGTGAAAACTTTTTTTCACTTTTGCTTTTAGGTTTTGTCGAATCATATATGCCTATGTGTGTGCATTATCTTGATCTTCGTTTTACTGTGTTTATTATTATCGTTTGATTCCGATCAACAAAGGTTATTTATATTTTTGTTTGTGATCTGTAAGTGTTGATCAGGATCATGCAATAATAACAAACATAGTAAAACGAAGATCCAAGAAGTTTTCACTTTGTCAAAAGCATTATTAAATTTAAAAAAATTATCATTTATTTTTTAACTTTATCATTTACTCAAAAAAACCTTTTCACTCAAGGAGTAATTGACAACATCACCAGTTTTGACAATTCTAGTAAGTGGCGTGAAGTTCGTGATTTATGTCGACACATCGTTATTGAGACTTGGCTGTTTTCTGATGCAAAAAGGGAAGGTTGTGGTCTACGCTTCAAGACAACTCAAGACTCATGAAAGAAACTATCCTTCACACGATTTGAAGTTGGCGGCCATTGTCATTGCTTTGAAGATTTGGCGATATTATCTTTTTGGCGAAACCTTTGAGTTGTTTTCTGATCACAAAAGCTTGAAGTATTTATTCTCGCAAAATGACCTGAACATGAGACAAAGAAGGTGGATGAAGCTGGTCAATGACCACAACTTCTTATTGCAATATCATCTGGGCAAAGCAAACATTATAGCGGACGCACTCAGCTTCGTAGGATTACAATTTGTACTCTTACTCGATATATAAAACAAATTCCCAATATGCCCTTACCGCCCCTCCCTTTGGATCTAGTGAATATGATCCACCCACTATCTCTAACACTAAGTGTATATATTTATGCTTGTACTTTTAAGAGTTGGGGTTTTTGAGTGACATCCATTCAATTTCAGGTGCTGGGTGAGGACTAAAATTTTGCAGACATATATGAACCCCTATACTTAATTTATTTTGTATACATATGGAGGTGAAGTCATTGTCGGCATTGAACCCTAAACCCCAAGCCATACAAATCATGGACCCATTTGTTTCCACTATATGGAAAACGAATTAGGGTTACAACTTATACTCCTACTTGTTATATAAGATAAATCCCTAATATACCCTTACTGTCCCAATAAGTGTATATATTTATGTTTGTACTTGTAAGAGTTATGGTTTTTGATTTACATCCATTCAATTTCAGGTGTTGGGTGAGTACCAGATATCTGCAGACATATATGAACCCCTATACTTAATTTATTTTGTATACATATGGAGGTGAAGTCACTATCAGCAATGAACCCTAACCCCCAAACCATACAAATCATGGACCCATTTGTTAATTAAGATTGTTAGTTTCTTTTGGGACATAAGCCCAACACCAGCTGTAATGGATCTAAATTTCTAAAGCATCAGTACATACATTGTCCTGTCTTCATTGTACAAATTGAGACTATGTTTAAATCCCTAGTAAGCCCTAGAACCACCTCTCTTGTGCCATTTTCACTCATTAGAGAAGCTTTCAAATAGATTCAAGTTTATTGTTTTTGTTTTTCCTCTTTAAAGGGCGCATCGTAAAATATATTATTTTTTTTTATTTTCTAAAATTAATCAAAAATAACATTTAATATAATAAAATATTTAATATAATTAATATATTCTAAATATTTATCAACGTACAGTACTGCATGTACTACCAACGATCAAGAACAAGAAACCTTTTCATCTACCAATTAAGGGGACTTGATATTCAAGACAAAGCCATGTTCTTAGTTCAAGTTTGTCTCTAATCTTGTCACTAATTATTATTGCAACTTGTAGAGGATGCCAACCTTTGGAGGTTCTAATAGTCATCAATTCCAGCTACATTACAAAGGAGAGTACTCAGCTTTAAAAGTTGTGAAGCATTGTAAAGAAGTTAAAACAATTCTACTTTGGACAAAAAAAATATCCTAAGCTCTATTTGTTTTGAAACAACCACCACCTCAAACATCCCATGTTCAATTAATACAAGCCAATTTATTAAAATTTTAGTTTGTGAAACTAATATTTGAAAGGGGATACATGGGTTGTGTTGCTTTTCATCTTTGGTTTGTACCTTAGACTCGAATATGAAATCTCATGTTTCTAATTCTAATAGGTTATGCAGAGAGCATATCATTTGGAGCATGTGCGGATGCACACCACGCGCTCAACTATCCAATATCAACTAATGACCATTAAGATGTGTAGCGTTCATCCACGCACGTTCCAATTGATGTTTCAACTTTCAAGCTCTGGAGGATATGTTCTAGGTTATGCTCTTATTTTATAGACTCGATTACATGCGGTGCATCCGTCCGTTATTAAGAATACAAGTACATGATTTTTCTCGGATAGTTGAAAATAATACTGTGATTGATTGCATTCAAACTGTTGATTGGGATGAAACAATAATATAAACAATGTAAAAAACGAAGATCAGAACTACGCACAAAAATATATAAGGCTCGGCTAAACTTGCGTTCACGGAAGAGAAGAAGTTTTCACTATATCAAAATTAAATTAGGGTTACAATTTATACTCTTCCCGATATATAAGAAAAATCCTCGAGCATTCCCCTTTGGATCTAGAGACTAGTGAATATGAACTACCCAATATCTCTAACATGAATATATCTCATAAAGTGACGTGCAATAACCATTATCTAATCCGTATTTTAATGCGCTGAAAAACCCAATGATCTACATCAAAGTTGAAGCCTTCAGTATACATCTTTTATAAGTTTATAAGTCCGAAGATCAAGTCGAAGACTTTACAATAAATCCTTACGATTTTGTTCGTGAAATCTATCAAATTTATCACATTCTCGATCGTTGCAAAAGAGATTAAGGAAGATCAAATCAACTCAAGAATAAGTTGTTGCAACCCTTGGAATGAAGATCTTGAAAAAAAGAATTAGACGATATTTTCTTTTATACAAAGGAAGCCCTAGAGATTATGGTCTCCCATTTTTTAAATCTCTATAATTTGATTTCGTATCTACAGATCTTGTTCGTCGATAAAACAAATTTTGTGTTTACAATTATACTCGTGAATAAAAAAGCACATTCATAGGAATAAAATAATATGTCAAAGATCCACAAACTTTCTCCTTTCTTTACAATGATTTGCAATGTCAAAAATCTTGATTCATAGACATGTGCAAAAGATTTTACACATGCAGACTTGAAAAACACAAGCCATTGTTTGTCATACAAGCTTACTGCTGGTTATACTCTAGATATATTCTTCTATAATTAGAAAATTTACTTTCCTCTTCAAGCATGTTTGTTTAAAATTTGAATTGGGATTTCTCTTGAAGAAAACAAGGAAACATGGGTTGCTGTAAGTTGCTTTCTCTTAAGAGGCATATCACATGCCATGTAATGCATAAAAACAAGGTGTTTAATGCCCATGTGTGGTGTCTTTATCAATGTGTGTGGTACTACTACATCTTGAGTAGGTTAAAATGTGTGAAATGTAGAAGCACCAATTTCATTAGAAACTAGTAGGGGTGCAACTTGGGTCGGCTCAATCCGAAAACTGACCGACCCAAACCACCAACTTCGATTTGGTTTGAGTTGGGTTTTTAGATATTTAACTCGGCTCGGTTTTTAAATTATAGAACCATAATAGATCAGTTTGGTTTTGGGTTGAAGTCGCGGTTAAATCGAACATAATCAAAACCCAAATTCCAGTATATATACTTCTAAATCGAATAAATTTAAATAGAATTATAGTCTATATATATTTATTATATATGATATATAAAATATAATATTTTATATAATGTACTTGTAAAAAAAACTCAATCTAACCAAACCGAAATTACAATTTGGTTTGGGTTTAGGGTTTTCTTATTTCAGTCGAGGTTTAAAGGATTGATCGACCCGGTCCATGTCAGTCAGTGAATATCGGGACCGGCCAAGACCGGTCCGGTCCTAAGCCAAGATACAACTAATGTATCGTGAGGCTCTGGATTGGACCAATACAACCAATATCGATCTAAATTGGAAGGTACAATCGGTTCGGGTTTTTTTTTTTAATTTATAAATTAGACAGTCCGGTATTAAGCTGGTCCAATTTCTTTTTAATTTAAAGAGAGAAAAAAAAAAAAAAAGTGGTCTACTTTTTTGTACCTTATTCGGATCGGACGGTACTATCAATCGAGTTCTGGATCGGCGGTACCCTTTGGTCCCCGATCCCGATCCTTTAGACCTTGATTTCAATTCGATTTGATTTTTGGGTTGGTGAATTCGGTTCAATTTGATTTTGATTTAACCTTTATAATCTTGGGTTGATGCCACACGAACCAAATCGGACCGAGTTGTAACCCTTGAAAGTAGAAACTACGCCATCGTTGCAGACCGTAGACGTAACGTAAAAATGGTGCACCATGTCATAAAAACCAACCGCCCATCAACGTCAGGCCTCCGTACAGTAATTGTCAATGTCCCTTTGATCGAATTGACCTGTTCGGAAGTTAGCCGGAAAGTGATTCCAACCACTCACATGGCACCTTTCATCATCCCAACCCTACTTTTTTGGCCTTGATCTCTCCCTACCCCGCCGCCCTTTTTTTTGGTCAGAGATAGTTCCCCCCTTTTCTGTAATCTAGAACACGAATCCTAAGGAAACAGCCCAATTTGTACAGCAGCAGCACCAATGCACGATGCCACCCCACTACAAGACAAAAGATGAGTCCCTTCTTGTGACCGGCAAAATTTAGTCTTTTAGTTGTGTGCTTTACAAAAGAATTTGTCTTTTAGTCGTATTTTTTTTTTTAAAGGTTGTCATAAACGGTTTTAAAACGAATCAGAAACTGCCAGGTTTTGGACCAATTTGAATTGGCTTGGCAGAGGTTATTAGGTCATGTTTGACATTGCTTCCTTAAATGAGAAGTGATTCCTTCAGAATTGATACTTCTGAAGGCTTTGTTTGGTGTAGCTTCTTAAAAATTGAAGGGTTTTAGCACGAGGGCTTTGTGACAAAGGTCTTTGAATCAAAGTTGTTGGCTAAAATTTGCGTTTGGTGAGAAAAATTATATAACAGAAATCTCTGTACATTATTTTAGGTTAGATGGATATATTTGTCTTTTTAAAGAATATATAATAAAAATAGAAGGATAATTTTTTCGTTTTAATAGTTTTACTTAAATTTACAATATAGTTAATTGTTTTTGGCAAATGCAGTTTTTAAAAGCTGTCCACTATTACTTCAACAAAATGAGCTTTTTGAAGAAGCACTTTCATCCAAAGCAGCTTTCAAAAGTGTTATCAAACACCTAAACATTAGGTAGGAAACCCTTTTAGATCTAGGAAAGACATCCAATCCCTTAGGAAGCTGCGCAAACAAGGTCGAAGCGTTTTGTAAAACTGCTTCAGATGAAAATATGGTGTTTGATAAATCACTATTTAAGAACTGCTTTAGGTCTAAAAGATAAGAAGAGAGAAAATGGATATAATAAAATAACATGAGAATAAAATACTCATTAAAAATGTCTTTTTAAGTGATTAAACTAATTTCTGCCAAAACAATTTGGAGAACCGGTAGTTGATAGTTTCAATGGAATCAGTGTTTCAGTGAAGCACTTAATTTAAAATTGCTTCTTAGACATGCTTACCAAACTCTTAATATGTATACGTAAAGCGCTTCTAAGTTCAAGAATCACTTTCAAAACCCAAATAAGTAATACCAAACATGCCCTTGAACACCTGGCTTATGTCAATCTGAACTGTCCAAAAAAGTGGCTGTGTCAAACTGGTTCTGCAGATTTAAATTGTAAATTCGTCCTTACAAGGCCTGTTTGGAAGATTAAATTGGCTCTATTCACCAGATCAGTCTCAACCCATTTCCAGATTTAACGCCAAATGTTGATAGCTCACGTTAATAGATATACAACAAGCTGACCATTCTAGTTTCGAGACGGTCCCGGTTCAACCGCTTCGACCACCATTTCCGGTCCGATCATTAATTCAACCAACTGCCAATTATTGTTTCGGTGATTTTGATAATTTCTCCCGATATTTTGAAAATACAAT
>JAUPMG010000006.1:13529474-13545290 GCA_031762675.1 Pachysandra terminalis | reverse complement strand
TTAGTTGTTCTTTTGATACGTAATTCTGCCAAGAGTATATAGTTTTCTGTGCATATATCATATTTGGGAATGAAGAACATATCATATTTGTTCATTTGTTTGATTTGTTTTTCGTCTTTTTGTTATGGGTGTGTTTTTGTTTTTGTTTTTTTTTTTCCCTTTTAGCTTTATGGAGTAGAACCAGTTGAAAGTGCTGTCTTGGCTGGCGGAAAGCCCGGTGAGTAATTTGTTAGATGTCTAACAAACATTACTATTTCTCTGCATTATTTCATTTGTTAGTTATGTTACTTTTTCGCCTGTTTCTAGAAAAAAAGTTGGTAGGAATTAAGTGAGTATGAGTTCAGATGCTTTACGGTACTCTGCCTAAGATTTTGTTTGGCGCTGTATCTACTGAGACACTTTTAAAATACGAATTTTTATATATTTTTCATACTCAAGAAATCTTCATTTTACCTTGTTAAATCGCTGCAAAATTTCTTCTGGGTTGTGTATGTCGGGTGTGTGTGTGTTATGAGTTGTTTCCGCCTGTTATATTCCAGTTGCTGTTGGATGGCTCAGTGTCTTAAAACTAGACTGGACAGGTGGTAGACCCTGGCCTGGGTTCTACATTGGGTCTGGTTGTTACTTGACCTAGAAAATAGAAATTTTGTAGGCATTTTTTCAGATTTACACAAAGTGTGTTTGAACAAAATTTTCCTTTTTATCCCCATATTTTCCAAAAATCTTTCCAGGATTCCTTGTTATGTCAAACAAAAGTTCCTGCAAAATTTCCCTATTTTGAGGATGTGAAAACCTTGTGGGCAAATACTATCATTTTTTACTTGCTGACAGTTACATGTACTAATTAGAGCTCTGTGGGAAGTTGACCCTCTTCGGTCAGTAGATATTGTTTGTTGATATTAAATCTGTTCTTCGCTGTTTATTTCGTTGATTCTCATCTTCAGCCTTGTTTTTCATAGCTGCTGATTTAATTTTCTTTTGACTGATCAAGAATGTGACTTTTTCTGTATTTAGTTTTCCTTTTTTACTGATTTTCCAGTGCACTTCATCCTTTCCTCTCCTCTTCTTTAATGGATCTTCTTTTACCTATCAAAAAAGAATCTTGTAATACATTCTTCATATTGTATACTCTGTTTATACCCGCCATCTAGACAGGTCTGCCTTAGTTATCTTTGGGAATGATTGTTAGCTATTTACTACAGCATTAATATCTACAATTTCCCATGCTTTTCCCCCCATTCCTTGTCTTTTAGAATGGGCAATATTTTACTGTTGCATTGCATACTTTTTAATTTCATAGGCCCACATAAGATCCAAGGAATTGGTGCTGGTTTCATTCCTGGAGTTTTGGAAGTCAACCTCCTGGATGAAGTTGTTCAAGTAAGCCTCAAAGACTTTTGATCAGTTTTTTTATACGCACATGAAACTATCTTCTTGTGCAATGTATCTGTGAATCGTGAATCATGAATCATTTCTGCCTTGAGCATTAATATGCAGCATATCAGTGTACTGAAAATTGTGAATCATTTCTATCTTTTTTTTTTTTTTCTGACCAGTATGAATCATTTCTATCTCGAGGATTATATGCAAAATATTAGCACACAATGAAAGAACACTATTAGAATAGTGATACAAAATAATATTTTTGTTTGCTAATTTGCTGATAAATTACGATACTTTTTAGGATCGTCTGAATGTGCTTTCGGTAGATGTTGGGGATATCTTGATTTTTTGGCACTACTGTTCATATTTTCTTGGTATGCATCATTATCTTTATGATAACCATTGTAATTCTTTCTGATGATTAATAGCAGTTTGTAGCTTGAAGGATCGTACATTTTTGTTTCCAATAGAATATTATGAATGTATTGGCTTTTGTTTCCCTGTTGGTTCCAGTAATAGTTGTTATTCCATTGTTTTGGACCTTTATAATTGATCGAATATAATTTTAAGGGAAGTGCTTGTGACTGACACTCTTATCTTCACCACAACCAAATGCAGCCACCATTGTAATTGATTGAATATAATATTAAGGGAAGTGCTTGTGACTGACGCTCCTATCTTCACCTCACCACAACCAAATGCAGCCATATGTTATATGTCTTTTACAGGCAATTGATAAAGGAGGTGGGGGCAATGGGGCAACAAATACATTGTTGTGTAAAATTAACTGGGAACCTACAATGACTGATTCCTGGGCAATGTTATGAATCAGCACCAGTTGCTATCATTTTTCTTGTTTTAATAATATTATGGTATATTTATTCAACAAAATAATAAAATAGTCATATTTTAATACTGAACTTCAAAAAATGTAAGAAGTGGACTTCCGTTATTTCTGCTGTCATTTCCTTACTATGGTTGATAATGGTTAGCCCCACCATTTTTTTGACCGTTATTTGGCGTACACAATCAGTGTTGGCTGTCTAATTATCTCTTAGTTCTTGTGATGATGATTTGAACAAGTTAATAGTATGGTATATTATCTCTTAGTTCTCTGCATTTAAAAGCCGTGCCTTGTTTTTCAGTAAGATCTTTAGTGTATGTCTGATAGCTCGAGAAATTTACATGTTTAACCGACTAAATGACAATGTTTGTGTAATTTACCAGATATCAAGTGATGAAGCTATTGAAACTGCCAAGCTTCTTGCAGTGAAAGAAGGTTTGCTGGTATGCACTCAACCTGTTAAGACTCTTATTAGTGAGCAAGGTTTAAAGTCTCCGGATCAGGGACCGGACCGGTCCTGGCCGATCCTGGTCCGGACCGGCTATACCGACCCGTCAGGATCCGGTACAAAAAATTGATCGCCCAATTTTTTTGAAGTAAATTTTTTTTTGGATCGGAGGTACCGGTCGCCGGACCGGCGCTACTGGTTGGAACCGGACCAGTCCAGAATGATACCGAGCTGAATCGTTCAATTTATAAATTTAAAAAGAAAAAAAAAAAAATCAGACCGGTTGGACCAGTTGTACCGTTCACTGGACCAGCTGTACCGGCCTGTTCGTACCGGTATCGGTTGTACCGGTCCTGTCCAATGCCTCACGATACAATAGTTGTATCGTGGTTTGCAATCGGACCGGTCATGGCCAATCCTGGTACGGATCGGATCGGTCTGATCCTTGAAACCTTGTGAGGGTATTCTAAATGTCTGTAACAATCTGTTCACCCATCTTTAGCTTGTTACAGAACTTTTTATTTTATTCTATTACTGATATTGATTGTGCGAATATTATTACTTGCAGGTAGGGATATCATCTGGTGCTGCTGCAGCTGCTGCTATTAAGGTGGCAAAGAGACCAGAAAATGCTGGAAAACTCATTGTTGTAAGTTTGATAACCTTATTGTTAAGATCCATGTTATTAAAAATATTAGGCATTTAATGCTTTTTTGCCATTTAGTCAGGAAAATAGGAATTATCTAGTTGCGGAGGGAAATTATTTCAATCCAGGCATTTTGGCTCACTAGTTAACAATCCCTTGTGAAGTGATCTCTTGGATCAGATATTGACCCAATTGATTGATCCTAACCATGCACACTCTTGTAAGCCAGAAAAAAAGGGTGCTGCATTTTTGGTAGGCTAGAGTTTGATTTTACTGAATCTTCTTAGCAAAACCCATTAATGACCTCTGTGCGAGTGCGTGTGTAATATAAGTGCTTATTTCAGTTTATAGCTTATTAAAGCAGTTTTTAAAATTAAAAGTGTGTTTGGTAAACATCTAATGGGTAAGTGCTTATGCACAAGCAGTAGGGGAAGGCTACTCATAAGGAGAAGCTGCTGAGAGCAGCTTCTCTTATCACTTGTGAGGGAAGCTATTTCTAAAGTTTAGTAATGTTTTCATGATACCTATTTTACCCGTAAACTTTCATAAGCACTTGAATAAATGTGTTTACTAAATGTGAGAAGCTATTTCTAAGCTTTAGTAATATTTTTATAATACTTATTTTACCCCTAAACTTTCATAAGCACTTAAATAAATGTGTTTACCAAACTCTGTTTTCTTCAAGTAAGCAGCTCATTGCTGCTGTGGATAAGTGCTCTCATTGAGTCACTTATCCAAAAGCACAAGCCGGACCAAACACAGCCTAAGTCGCCAAATCTGCAGCTAATATCAAGTTGAGAGTCGAAGTATTCCCAAGCCAGTCATTCAGTTAAAGAAATAATGCCTTGTGGTTGAGCCACGATCGCATTATTAAACCAATCAGATGGTACCTGTTATATATTTATATATAACTGCCAAGAGCCTTGAAGTACGAGTAATTAATTGGATGGTAAGGATTGTTCTATTTTTGTCAATCTTGAGTAGCCTTCCAAGAATTGCCCTGAACTTGGATGTTGGATGGATCAGTCCATTGTCCTGTTTTTTGTTAAATATTTTTTTTTCTTTCTTATTCTTCTTCTTCTTCTTCGTATGGTCGTCATAATATCAACTTTATGTTATGTACAGGTGATCTTCCCCAGCTTCGGAGAGCGTTATCTGTCCTCTGTGCTGTTCGAGTCCGTGAGGCGGGAGGCAGAGAACATGGTTTTCGAGCCCTGAAATGCTCCGACCTTTGGGAGGAGGGGAGATATATGGTCCATCCTCACGGCTTGTTGAATCTGAAATTGAAATCAGAAAGCAGTCTTGCTCTTGCGGTTTGGTTCATGGTGGTTTTCATAATAAATATGCTTTGAATAATTTGAGGCCTACTGATGTTTGTATCACAAAATGCACTGTATAACTAACATATCTAGAAATGGAAATGATCTCTCTACGCATGCTTTGATTTGTAAAAGTTCAGAAGAATGCTTGGTAGTTGTTTACATGCAACACAACCTATTGCACATATTATATATGTGCCAATCCAAAGTATCTGTTAAATGAACATTTCTGGATCGAGAATTGTCGACTTTTTCATGTGCCAGAAAAAGTTCACATCTCACCAGCCAAGGATGCTTGAGCTTGAGCCTGAGTACGTTCTAGGGGTGTCAATGGGCCGAATTTGGGACAGACCATGCTTAGCCCAGTCCAACCCTATCATAAAAATAGGCCCTAAGCCATCTAAAGTCTGCTCACGACCCTTGCTTTGGAGCCCAAGCCCCGACCCTATACGGTTATGGCCAGGCTCGAGCCAGCCCTATCATTTAACACCACAAGATTCTTGAACGTATAGCGGTAATAAACCAAGGCTATATCAATGTTTTACAAAGTTTGCATGTCTAAACCATAAATGAAAATGGAAAGCCAACTTACAACATGTTAATAATGGTGCATATGTCATGTAACTGAAAAAAAAAAGAGAAAATAAAATTCAGCAAAACCCATAATTAGCTTCTTAGGCTGTGTTTGGCCCGGCTTGTGCTTTTGTATAAGCACTCATTGGATAAGTGGATCAATGGGAGCACTTATCCACAGCAACAGTAAACTGCTTACTTGAAGAAAATAGCGTTTGATAAATACATTTACGTAAGTGATTATGAAAGTTTAGGAGTAAAATAGGTAGTTTAAAAATATTATTAAAGTTTAGAAAAAACAAATTTATTTAAGGTTCTTAGGAAAGTTTAGGGGTAAAATAGATATTATGACAATATTATTAAAGTTTAGAAATAACAAAATTATTTAAATGCTTATGAAAGTTTAGGGATAAAATAGGTATTATGAAAATATTACTAAAGTTTAGAAATAGCTTTCCGCATAAATGATAAGAGAAGCTGTTCTCAACGGCTTCTCCTTATGGGTAGCCTTCCTCTACTGCTTATGGGTAAAAGGATAAGCACTTAGCCATTAGGTATTAACAAACACACTTGTAATTTTAAAAAGTGCTTTAATACACTGCGTTTGGCTCGGCTTTTATAATACTTATTGCAACTTATAGTTTATATAAGCACTTTTTAAAATTAAATGTGTTTGGTTGCCCTTATGGGTAAGTGCTTACCCATAAGCACTAGAGGAAGGCTACTCATAAGGAGAAACTACTAAGAGCAGCTTCTCCCAAGTTCTTATGCGCTAAGCAATTAACAACTTTAGTTTAAAATACCTCTTTTACCCCTAAACTTTTATAACCACTTAAATAAATGTTATTTTAAACTTTAATAAATTTTTTATAATACCTATTTTACCCCTAAACTTTTATAAGTACTTAAACAAATATATTTACAAAATGCTATTTTCTTCAAATAAGCAGTTTATTGTTGCTGTGGATAACTGCTCCATTAAGCAACTTATCCAATGAGTGCTTATCCATAAGCGCAAGCCGGGGCAAACGCAGTCTTAGGGCTGAACGGACCAAAGGCCCGTCCGCGCAAGTTGATATCACGGGCCTCATTTTTCGGGTCGAACAGGATGCAACCCGATCCGTTGCAAGCTTAGACACGAGGAATCAGAACAACGTAATTAAAAAGAGAAGCAAGATATATTAACCCCAATCCCCAATTCTCAGTACACCTCTTGACATCTCTCGCTAATTTCCTGTTGATCGGAGAGACTAGCCAGTAGCCACCAAAGAGAGGACTCGATCCGCCGACCGACGCCGGCGTGAACAAGGATTGTCAAACACCGGTGACAGGTAAGTCCTTTCTTCCCTTGTGTCCCTTTTCTTTTTTTATTCTTTTTATGGAATTGGAATTCCCTAAACAATGTCTTCAGATAAGATAATCGAGCAATAGCTCATACGAGTTCGCTTTTCTTTTACTTATAAGATCTTGTGCTTTGAATGGTGAAACGTGTAAAATGATCATTCAGCCTTGTTACATTCTTTCGCGATCGTGCTTTGATAGGTGAATTGTATATTAATTTTATTCAGCCATTTTTGAGATGTAAATGCATTGATTGAACTGTTTAGGAGCCCTAGTTTGGTTTATTCTGTCGCTCAATTGATTGTTTATGGACTAATTTTTTGGCTCAATTGATTGGTTGTGCTAATTGGATGTTGTTATTTTTTATGCTTCCAAACTGTTTGTTAAAATGCCTGGTACCCACTGTTCATCATTTGGAGAATTGCGTTAACTGAATGTGATTCTTAAAGTGGTTTCTTTGTATTTCACATATATGTTTCCAGCTAATTTTCAGTTGCCAAACATTTAAAATTCTAATACCTTTTCTCCTTTGGATAGGGAGGTATTTGAGGTACTTACTATATATATATATATATATATATATATACGTGCTAATCTACTTATTTAACCACAAGAAGAAAAACCAACAGAAACATGGTTGCTGAGAATAGAGATAAATTTCTTCGAATTGATTTACATTTTCCCCATGCGAACATAATCCCATAATACCATGGAATCCCTTCTTCTTTTGCTGTACAAAACTGTTATTGACTTTCTTGTTTGGGTAACATATCCTGTTCATGTCTTATTGTTATTGTCATTGTTGACGCTACTATTCCCGTGGTAACTGCATATTAATATTAGCCTCTATGTTGATTCATGTGAGGGAAGTGTACGCCCCAACACACACACACGCCTGCCCACACACACACGCACACACACGGCCATGATGTAAAGGATCGGCCGATTCTGAGTTGGATCGTCTGATACAACTCAGGATTGGCTCGGTTCAAGTGATACATATATCGGTCGAACTCATTCGGATCGTCCGATCCAACTCAGGATAGTCTGATCCAACTCGGCCGAGTCAAAACATATCGGCTGAGGTAAGTAATTTATTATTATTTCTGTACTTTTGACTCATTGTTTGACTTGACCAATCCTGATACGGATCGCCGATCCAACTCGGTATCTGCCGGGAACGTTCCCGATCCAATCCCCGAGTTTAAACACTATGCACACGGCTACAAACGCCCACACGACACACACCCCACCCATGCATGCACACGCACCACGCACATGCATGCACCGAATGCGCGCACGCCCACACACGACCACACCACCCACGCATGCCCACAGAAAATTAAAAAGTTGGGCATTTTTCTTGTATGGTATACGGACTTTTCAAGATTATAGTGACAATCTACAAGCAGAATATTGGAGAATGAACATAGGCAGACAGAAAATTAGGCATCTTTTCATGTTTAAAGATTGGTTGCTGAAGATTTTCCCTTTTCAACCTGTAAGGGTGGTTCGTGAACATTAGCTTTAAATGACCAAAAACATTTATAGCATGCTTTCTTCTCCCCCAGGCTTTTACCTTTTTTCTTGGTAACTTCTTTCTGTATATTGTTCAGAATCATGACAACCAGAGTTGAAGGTGATGGGAAGGAACCAGTGAACGAGCAGGCAGTCGCAAACATTTATGGTGCCATGAGGACTGAAATCAGCCAACTCCACTCAAAAATTACGGAACTAGAGATGGAAGTAAGTGAGCACTCTCTGGTGATCAGTGCAATACAGCCACTTGATCCAGCAAGGCGATGCTACCGAATGACCGGAGGTGTCCTGGTGGAGAGAACCATCAAAGAGGTCATACCGGCAGTACAGCGTAACAAAGAGGGTCTTGAGGAGGTGATTTCTCGGCTGTACGTGGCCTTTGAAAAGAAGAAGAAAGACATTTCAGAGTTTGAGGCAAAATACAAAATCAGAATAAGAAAATCTGATAGCGAGGGAAAAGATGATGATGAAACCCGGAAGGAAGGTTCTGCTCAGGGAGTTCTTGTGGGACCTGCGGGTGCGGAAGAATGATGAATTTGGTCCTGGTAAGTTACAGTCTTCGCCATTTTCTCTTGTTATTATGTGTTTTGATTTCAAGAAATTGTTTTGATGACGAAGATTGATCAATGGTAGGTTATTTACAGATTATGAATGTGAGATATTTTCCCTGTAAATTCAGGTCATACTTGCATTTAAATCCATCTTTTGGAAACATGCTATAGATTAATCTTTAGGTTAAATTTCCATAATCGAAAATTAGTCTGTCCATTTAGACTGTGTCGATGATTTCATGCTATTGGCTGGTGATGATGATCAAGTGATAGAACACCTTCACCTCTAGGGAAGAAGCTTTGAACCTCATCAAGGATATCTGCATCCCCTAGTCATGTCGTTGATCCATCAGCTTGAATTACCATTCCAATGGCTTCATTACTATCACATCAGGGATTTGGTTATCTATAGCATATACATACCTAAGTTAGTCGGATGATAGAATTGGGTGAGATTGTCACGCGTGTTTTCCAAATGCAATTTATTAATCTGATACTTTCTGACTATCCTCTTTAAAACATTACTTGTGGTATGAATTTTATTGCTTGGTCTGTCCGGTCGACTGAGATGGGTGAGTTTGGGTTTTTAAAATAGATTTTTAATCCGATTAAAAACTTTATTATAATCTCTTCGATTCATCATTGTTTAGGTATCATAAACTCTTAATTAACATTCCAAAATAATGACGATTGCAATGTATGGTTGCACAAACGATTTTCTTGATTGTTGATGCAATCATGCAATGGGCATGCGATTTTTAGCAAAAATTACTGGCCCCCATCTCAGTAATTTTTTTAAAATTCAACGATCAATAATTATTGTGGCTTACACATAGTTCTACACATACTGTTACAGTTTCTTTCCGTGTTACTCAAGGACAATATTTCGATTATTTTTTCATTCTCTTCGGCTTCGTTTGGATGTCAAGATTAAGTTAGGAAAGTAACATGTTATATATTAGGATGTTGGAAATTGAGCTCTAATTTTCTTGGAACCTATTTGGTTGTATCAGGAAAATATATGACTATAACACAAGAAAATGTACAACTATAACAGAAAAATCAAAAAGATTTGATTTTGATATTTTATTTAATATGAATGAATGAATGAGAAAAGCTTCATCTGCTCATTTTGCCTTTCATTATATAAGTGAGTTTTTAATTAAATAATATATAAATACTATAATAGTTATTTTGGTGACTTTAATTATAAAAACATCATGATATATGTTCGTGGGCAAAATTACGTATTCAAAACCTCAAACAAGTTTTTTAATAAAATTATATATAAACACCATTATAATTTTTTTTTCTTTTTTTTTTTTTTAAGTAGCAATGTATTATATTAAGCAACATTTATCAACTGTTTCTCCCTGTGTAAAGGTCAAAAACCAGGGAGGAATAACATTTGACCACCTAATAGCACATATATGATTTTTTACAATATTGAGCTATGCAGTGAGCAACGGTATATATATATATAATCAAAAAGTTCTTTTTGTCTTGAAGTCTCATGAAGATCATCCAACGATTGCCATTCCACCTCTACATCTCCATCTTCCAAAAAATTAACTGCAGTTCTACAATCGCTTGCTATTAGAATTTTTTACCAACCTACCTCTTGTGCAAGCCTCACCACTTCCTTTATGGCACAAACCTCAGTCTCTTCAGCTGATCGGAATCTGCAACAGTCACCTTGAACTACATAAACAGAATACCCATTATTAAAACAGACATATGCATAAGGTCCACTATCCCAAGGCTGTAGTCATACGGGTAACGTTTGGATTTGCTTCTCTCTCTCTCTTGAATAAAAACCAAATGATTGGATGTTCTGTTTTAAGTTTCTACCATAGTTGGACTCAAAACATACTCTTTTGTTACACAAATACACAGACGCGCGAAGAAAGCTGTAAACAAAAGTGCAAACGGTTTACACTTTACATTCAAGACAAAAAACAGAACCTAACAAAGTAAAGAATAACTACTAGCTACTGCACATATATGCATGAGCACTGGGACTGCTGTTTTTATCCATCTAAAAAACTGATGGCTTAGCATTGGTGCTGCTGCTGGTTGAGCCTGGCTGATGCCGCGTGTTGCCAGGTTTGGATTGTTCCTAAGCTCTGCCCCCATCACCCCTTCTGCATCTTGTCTCGTCGCCACTTTATCCGCTCCAAGCTTTGCAGTTGCATCCTATACACACCATGGAAATTAACCAACAAAGCCAATTAACCTAAGGCTTTGTTTGTTTTGGCGGAAAAGTCGAAAAGGACAAAAAAAAATTCAAGAAAATAATGTAACAAAAAAATTATTTTCTGTTTGTGTATGTTATGTTGTTTGGGAAAAAAAAAATAGAATTCATTTGTGTATTTTCTGTTGTTTGGGAAAAAAAATAGTATTCATAACCATATGGAGGCAATGGCTTTAGTGAGAGAGATTATTATAGAGGGACGCGGAACCTCTGTTATGAGCCCCGTTGATATCTAGCGTGGTATGTCAAATACACCGGAGGTACATTTTGCCCCCATAAAGTACAGCACGTAGTTTCATCTTCGGCTGTAGTTGACATATCACACTGGCTGGTTATCACTGGGATTCATAACAGAAGATCCACACTCATTATAGAGAGAGAAAAAGATTAAAATGGTGATCGTAGAGAAAAGTTTATTGCAATAAAAAAGAAGGAGGGCGAAAACAAAATGATTTTAGAAAGAGGAAAAAAGTAAAAAAGACAGAATAGTGATTGTAGAAAGTTGAGGTGTGATTACCATAGTTTAAAATTTTGAAAATTTCAACAATTTCGTAGGCTCCAACGAAATCAAAATGTTGGATATTTCGGCAAAATTTTGGACGAAAACCATTTTACGATTAAAATTACCAAACGAAATTAGATTGTGAAATTTCTTAAAATTTCAACAAATTTTGGATCAAAATTTCGAATATTTCACCAAAATAAGTTCACTTTTAAGCGTTTTAGACCAATTTCTTTCTCCTTTTTATTTTTAATAACTTCGAAAATATAAAAATTAAAAATAATTGATAAAAAAAGGGAAAACTGCTCATACTCTCTTCTTCAGACAAATTATTGCCAAATAATATATTGATCAACTTTATTCATCTCTCAAGTATAGAAATATCTACAAAATTACCTTTTAATCCTCTGTCATATGGCAGAAGGCATGTCGGGTATTTTTACAATACTTGCCTTTTTAAAAAACTAAAAATACATATTCTACTCTTAAGCCCTTTGCACACTTAGTGTGCAATCCTTACACCACCAACACCATGTTCACCACCACCACCATCACCATCATGCCATGGGGGTGGTGGTGGTTGTCGTAGTGGTGGTGGGGTGGTGGACGTGGTGTTGGGTGGTGGTGGCACAAGGGTTGCACACTTCAGTGTGCGTAAGTTTGCAAAGGGCTTGAGGATAATATTGGTATTTGCTTTTCGTCAAAAAATAAATACCAACTATCATTCCAAATAGCATTTGTGCCATATGGGCAAATTTTCTATATTTGAGAGGTGAATAGCTTAGGTCAATATATTATTTGGCAATAATTTGTCTAAAGTAAGGCATATGGGCAATTTTTCTAAAAAAAGTCTCGTCTACTATTTAGAATATTATAATTTAAAAAAATAATAAATAAATTTTTATTAATAACGTAAAATGTTACAAAAGCTTAAAACTCTTAAAAACAAGATTTATATTACAACATCCAAAAAAATATATTGTATTCAAATTCTAATATCTAAAAAAATAAATAGAATGTATATAATTTTAAGTTAAAATCTTAAACTTTGTTTCTTCATTTCCTTTAATTTACGCGGGAAAAAAAAAGTGCTTAAGAGCAAACCCAGTTAATAGATAACACAAAAAAGTATTCAACGAGGATCAATTACCGTGAGAACGTCGAAGAGCTTCGTCTTGTCCTGTTCCCGTACCGTTCGTTCATTGACGGTAGCCGCCGACTGAGCCGAAGCCGCAACTCCACCTGGTGCGATAACGTTACGACCTGTTGCTCTCACCTCCGCCGCTTGAATCGCCGCCGCATCACTCTGCTCAACCGGCTTTTCACCCGCTGTTAACGCCGACACTTCCAATGCTTCTCCAATCGTAATTCCAGCATATCCGATGGTGGTCGACGCCGACGCCGGTGGTGGCATAACAGCTTGCAGTGGTGCCAGTTCCGTGTACTGTTCAACCACCTGTCCAGCAACTGATTCGGTTATTATACGCCTTCCTGGAAGGTCGATCTCGGCAACCGTCAAACCTTGATCGCCGGCGACATCAGTGAGATCGGTGTAAGCAACAAGTCCGGCTCTCTCGTTATGGGTCGCAGCCGACTGCATGACGGAAGCTGCTCCGCCTTTTTGGGTCTGTCCGAAAACAATGTTCTCAGCTCTCTGCATCATGGATGCATCTTGGGGTGCAACGGGTTTGTCCGCCAAGTCATCGGAGACGGGAAAAACGTCGCTGTATTTGATTGGGTGCTGCTGAGCTCCAGGGTTTCGTGGCTGTTGCTGGCTCATCTTTGGATAGTTTCTCAGATCAGATTAAGGAAAGAAGTCAAAGTGAAAATTACGGTCGATGTATCGTTGTGTATAGTGAAATGAAGATTGATGCTGGCTTGAGACGTATATGTAGAGTGCTTGAAGCCTGGGAATGTACATATTTTTGACACGTCAGTTAAGGAGTTCCACGTGGCTATTGTTTTGCGAGACACTTTTCACGTAACAGTATACGTGTCAACGTGGAGACCTATGTTGTTCCTCTTTACGACAACGTTTTTTTTGGTTCCCGTTTTGGTCGTGGTTTTTTGTCTTTACAAAAAATTTAGGCTGCGTTTTGTCCGGTTTGTGTTTTTAGTAACCGTTTATTGAATAAATGACTCAATGAGAGCATTTAACATCAAGGTTTTAAAGACCGGAATCGGTCGCCGGACCGATTTGTCCGATTGCGGTTCGGACCGTCGGTTCACATTGGTACTGGCCGGTCTAGATCCGGTACAAAAAATATAAAAAAATTTAAAATTTTAGATCGACAGGACCGGTCGCCGGACCAGTGGGATCGGCGGGACTGATCGCCAGACTACCGAGCCGGTGGTATCGGACGCCGGACCGGTAGACCAGAGGGACCGGTCGTCGGACTGCCAGAACTAGTCACGGACCAGCAGGACTGGTCACCGAACCGTCGGTCCATAATTCGGCAATACAAATCTTTGTATCGCAGGTTGGAACCGGATCGGTATGGTCCGGTCCCGATATCGCCTGATCCTTGAAACCATGTTTATCATAGCATCATTAAATTGTTTATTCGAAGAAAATATTATTTGATAACTATGTTTATTTAAGGTTGCGTTTGGCCTGGCTTGTGCTTATGGATAAGCACTCATTGGATAAGTTGCTTAATGGGAGTACTTATGTACAACAACAATAAACTTTTTATTTGAAGAAAATAGCATTTGGTAAATACATTTATTTAAGTACTTATTAAAGTTTAAGGGTAAAATAAGTATTATAAAAATATTATTAAAGTTTAGAAATAACATTTATTTATGTGCTTATGAAAGTTTAAGGGTAAAATAAGTATTTTAAAAATATTATTAATCTTGTGAAATAGCTTAACGCATAAGAGCAGCTTCTCCTCTCCTTATGGGTAGCCTTCCTCTAGTGCTTATGGGTAAGCACTTACCCATAAGCACTACCAAACACATATTTAATTTTAAAAAGTGCTTATATAAGTTATAAGCTACAATAAGTACTTATAAAAGCCTGGAAAAACGTAGACTAAGTGTTTATGAAAGCTAAGGGTAAAATAGGTATTAAAAAAATATTACTAAAGGTTGGAAATAGCTTTTTGCATATTTGATAAAAGAAGTTGCTCTTAGCAATTTCTCTTTATAAGTAATCTTCCTCTAGTGCTTATGGTTAAATATTTACACATTATATATTACTTAGATACACTTTTTAATTGGAACGATAAAGAGAAGATTAGCATGACCTCAGCGCAAGGATGACACACACAAATTGAGAAATTGTCCAAATATTTACCGTCTAAAATAATGTATTTTTAATTTTAAAAAAGTGCTTTAAGCTCAAATAAACACTTATATAAGCCGGGCTAAACGCAGCCTTAGACTCAAACACGTGTAGCGTTATGGCCAGGGCTTATCTTCTGCATCATTTTCCTTGCACCATTTCCTGCAACAAGAGTTGTGATTCGTCATTTGTATTAAAAAAATATAATTAATTTTTACAATAAATTCACTTAAAATAAAAAGCACCAAACATAGCTATTACTGCAAGAAATGTCTACGCAGAACATTCATCTGTAATAAAGCATGTGAAAGGGAAGAAAATCGTCAGCCATATGCAACATTTCCGCAATTCGAACCGTTGACTAGTTATTCCCGTTAAGGTAGAAATCAGTTTAGGGTTAATAAGTCCTTAAGAGCTTTAAATTGATATGTAGTAGATATGGAGCTTGTGAACGTTTAGTGTGCAGGCCATGTATTGTCTGAAACGAGATAGTTGTAGCTAATGTTATAGCATGTCTGTACAAGTCACATGTCCACAGGCACATACGGATGCACACCATGAAAGCTTTTAAACGATTCTCTAATGCGGAATTAAACAGTTAAATATAGAATCGTAAGCTTTAATGCCAAGAAATTTGTAATTCTGTACCTCCAGCCATTGCCATTTTTCACGTTTTGCTGCACTGTTGCTACGTTTTCTCCCTTAGTTTGGCACTTCCAAAATCTTCTCACTCTATATTTGATGGTGCAAACTGAAGGAGATTCGAGTGAGTGAATTTGGAGACCAAACCATAAATTTATAGCCAAGCTTCCATCAAGCTTGTTGGTGGCTACGTGTCTAGTTTTTCACTGCTATAGATGATCATGGGAAACGTTCTAACCGTCTTCATGAACGTGATGAAAACGTTGATGGAAGTTGTGGACCATTACATAAGCTCCTAAAATCAAGGAAAGCTTTAGATCGTTCTTACGAAAGATCTTCGTGAGAAACGGTCAACATTCTCCCACTTGGTCCACACAGCTAATCTAATGTCTCATCTTTAAACCCATAAATAATCTTTATTTAAATAATAAATACATGAATCATGGCGATAGGTCCTCCGATGACGAGTAGTACCTTCCATGTAT
>JAUPMG010000006.1:13500508-13522521 GCA_031762675.1 Pachysandra terminalis | reverse complement strand
TGACTAATAGGATTCACACCTATAGAAAATAAACATGTTTTGATTTAATAAACATGTTTTGATTTGGAGAAAGCAAATCATATATACTATTTGGTGCAATATTTTCTATTATACCAATCAAATAGTGCCGTGTCAGCACCGCTAAAACGGGTGACCGACCATTTTGAAAGATCGTGATTTTGTTATATATATATATATATATATATTATGAATATTAAAACAAAATGAACCAATCACAAATCTGTTGTAGAAAATGCTGCTGCACATGATAAGCGCCCGTTTTTCAGTTTTCTTAAATCTATTAAAGGAGATTAACGGCTCCGATACTTGCCGTTGAATCCCTTCATTTCGCGCCCTTTCTCGGTCTTTTTCTGTATTTATACTTAATCTTCTACCGGCTCTTTCTATTCTCTTCTACCTCTCCGATAGCGAGGAACCTCGAAGAGCGAAATCCAGAATCTGCGGTTAGGGTTTGAAGAGAAGGTCTCATGGACTCCTTTAATGGACGCCATGTGACTTCTCAGCTCTCACCAGAGGCTGGCTCTTTCCTCAACGAAGGGATCTCTCTGCTTCTCTCTCGATGGACTGCATTACAGATGGCCGTCCAAAGCGAGTGGGGCGGAAGAGATTCTCGCAAGAAATCTGAGCAGCTCGTTACAGACATCTTCTCGTGGTTCTCCCAATCAAAAGGTATAATTAGGGTTTTGTTGTTGGAGATTCTTGAGCATGAACTGTTTTAATTTTATTTTTTTTCGTAAAAATCTATCTTTAATTTGTATTAACATAGAGTCTTTTTTCCTCTTTTCATGTTTTATAGTGCCGCATTATATTGATGATTTAGAAATTATGCTCGATGAATGCATGGTACTTTCTTTCAATGCAGAGATCGAGGATGGTAGCATTGAGGAGGTATGCCTTTTTTTTTCTTTCTTTTTTTTCTTTTTTTAATTTTTTTGTTTTTTTTAAACCCTGGAGTTGTTACTGAGTAGATGTTTTGGTGCTGGCTTCTTTTGTTTAAGATTAATTATCTTGTTCAATTATGCATTAATCGCGCGATATGTTTAAGGTCATGAAGAATTATGCGTTAATGGCTATACGTGATGTTGTGGTTATTGTTCTTTACCATCATGGTGCAGAGAGAAAGCTTTAGATCATACAACCATGCATTGAATTTTTTGTTTTGCTAATTTTGTGGAAACTTATTTTAAAGAGTCTTTGGTCAACCTTGAAGATTGGGGGGTAATGGGTTGACCTAGAATCCGTCGATCCCTAGAAATCTTTCCCCAATTATGACCTTTTAAATTTCAATTGAAAATAACAATTACATTTCATGTGCTGTATATAATCATGTAAAAAGGTCATAAACATTTATTTGCCCCTTCTCATCCCCAGGCAATGCCGTGACCCTTGTCCCACTTAAAATCATCTAGAGGTTTTTGGTGCCCCAAAATATCAGAGCATTTATGTATGTTTGTTCATCACAAGGCATTCAAATTGAATACTCTGAAAAGAAAGACAAAATGTGAGATCATCCCATGAACTCTTGGGACCATGGTAGTATTCTAGAGGTTACGTGGTGCGGGAAATTTACATTTTGCCTTTTAGAGACCATCTTCTTCTTTTTCTTTTTTCTTTTTTTTCCTTTGTTTTCAAGAGTTTTTATGTCATCTAACCATGTGGTTGCTTACTTATCTGAGCTGATTCATTTTTATATTTGTTTTTTCATAAATCCAGACAGATTGCCAGTGCACTATATTTTCCTATTTGATTTTGTACATATAGATCTTCCAGTAATTAAAAAAAAAATTCTTTATTTTTTAAAGAATATATTTTCTACAAGAACAGAACCTGATTTCTCATCTTGCTAGAGGTCTGTTTACATCTAAGTTTTCTGCTTTTATGTCTACCATATCAATCTATTTGCATAGCATGGAAATCATACTAGGTTAAATTTGGATAGGTCATCATCCATGTTACTCTTAACACCTCAAATGCAAATGTTTACATTTATATGTATGTATTAAGTTTAATTGTGGTGAAGCAAGATTGTCTTGGCTTCCTGTGCTTTTATATCTGTTTCTTCCCCCTTAATTCTAATGTTTTATGGGTTAAGAGTGGCAAGTTCTGGTGTGACATTTTTGCATTTTGTGTTTTATTTTTATTTTTTAATTTGTTTTATTCATTTATTTTTATGACCTAAGCAGGTAGCAGAACAGTTGATGATTATGCATGAAGATTGTTTGCAAGGCACTTATGAGTCACTTGAAAAACTAAAGAATTCAAACTCTGGTATGGAAGCTGTCTCTCATAGTAGGAGGATGATTTATGAGAATGATTTTCTGTATCTGCACATAGAAATGCCTCGTGCTCTTTTTTTAAGTTAATTATTTTTTATTTTATTTTATTTTTTTGTCAAAGAAAGAATTGGAAAACTACTGAACTCGTCAGGTAATTAAAACCTATATTATGCAAAATTTACACACACACACACACACACACACACACACAATACCCTTCAGCATGCTACTTAAGAAAAAAAATGGTGAAACTGTGGTTAATTGTGGACCATTTCTGATTTGTCATCTCTTATGTGAATTGTTTTTTTTTTTTTCTTGTGTGTGTGTGTGATTGTGTCGAAGCTCTTATTATCTATCTTTGTTTTCTTCAAGAAGGCATCCTGATATATTTTCGTTTGAATAGATAGACCCATTCTTGGTAAGATAGTTACCATCTTTAAGAAGTATGTGTTTTGTAAATTGATTATACTTGGAATCTAATGACATCGAGAATTAGTTTTGGTTTATTTGAAATGGACCGGTAGCACGTTGTCTTATAATGGAAATTCTCGAGTTTTGAACCAGTAGTGAATGGTTCTACTGTTTGATTCTGCTCTTTGGTCTTTGCGTGTTACAGTTGCCCTTTGTTACCAATGTTTTGCAGCATGAGCACATTCATTATGTATTTATATGCATCCTTAGTTTACATTCAGGTTATTATCTGATTGGGTTTTGAACAGTAAGGCAATTTTTGTTGTGTTCTTGAGCTGCTACTAGAGGCAAGATAACCAATGTATGGTTTGTCAATAGTTGAATGGATATCTAATATCTACACACCCAACTATAGTAAAAAAAGCAATCTTCCAGAATTTGCAATTAACGATCCTCAAAAGGCATTTGAAAATGATGAATTGGTGGAAATTTTTTTCCTGGGAGAACACAGCTACTTGCCAAGCGTTTGAAAAACTGTTTCTGGTGGATATATATATATATATTTTTTTTGCTCTTTTCTTGGCATGAAAAGTAGTTCCTAGCCCTATACACTGTGTCAATTCTATAATGCTTGCATATGGCACTGGTAGTTATGATTAAATTCTTATTAATTTATGACATATCTGTTAAGAAAAAAAGATAAAACGAGATGAAGAAGAAATCAAACACACAAAGACACAGGTTTACGTGGTTCGGCAGATAGTGTCTCCATCTACGGATGCACACCAAATTCTACTGTTCTCCAAAGCTCAGAAAAAAAGTTTTACAGAGAGCAACAACGAAAAGTATGATAGGCTAAACATACTATAAAGTGAAATTACTATTATACCCCTAGATCCTCAAAAAATTCAGCCCCCCGCCCGAGCTCGACCGGTGAAGTTGGTGGCTGGATCATCAATACTTCCCGAATGCCTCAGTAAAATTAGTCTCCACATAACAACAATATCACATAGAGAACCAAGAAAGCCGAAAGGCTTTCTCTTTCTAATTCTTTCTATTTGCATAATAATGTGTCAGGTGGTCGGTGAAAATGAGGCCGCTGATTGTGGGATCTGTGTGGATGAGGCAGCAGACCGAAACCTATGCTCAATCTGATGCCAAAGTACATGTTAGTAGATGGTCACAGGTTCACAGAAACGGTAGAAATTGAAGATGGAATGATCAATAGTTGCCACCAAGCAAAACAGAGGGAGGAGAAATTAGGTTCAGTTGCTCAAGACTGCATTTTCCTGTTTCGCAAGCTAGCTAGGAGCTCCTTTGTTGTCCTTCATATATATATATATTTATATTCCTAATGTAATGTATGTATGCTGTCCTATTCGGAGACTCAGTGTGCTTTGCAGCAATTCAAATGAAATATATTTACTTCTAAAATTTTGTGGTTTTATTTCTAGCATCTGAAGTTGTGGGCTAGGTGAATGGTTCAAAGAATGTTGTATAATACTGAGATGTTAATTACAAATAACATTCAGTCACACACCCATGGTCTCAAGTCATACATTTCTGATAATTCTCCTGTTTTTTCTGGAAATCTTTGGTGTGTTATGAAAATAGTATCGACGCAGGGTCTGTTGGCGAAGAAAGAGAGACTTGTCCAGTAACTATCGGAGAATTGCAGCTAGAGAGGATGTAAAATGTAAAGGGATTTTCGACGCCGGCAACATGAGGGAGAGAGATATTTCCGGACAATAGATAGAGAGAAAGAGAGTCTGATAGTGGCAATAACAAAGAGAGGGTAAGAGAGATCTAGTTGCCATTACATTGTTGGAGATGGAAGAAAGAAGATGTAACAACATTGTTTTCTTCAGTTTTTACTTCTGGCCGGATTTGCGACTTCTATATTTTGATCCAAACAAACTTATTAACAAGTTAAAAAAGCTATAAAAAAAAAAATTAAATAAAAAGCTTCCAGTAAATTTCCTCTAACAAATAGTGTGAAAGTACTTTTTAAATGGCTCCGTTTGTTCGCCAAGAGTATGCTAGAAAATAAGTTGGGAATGTAATAGGGTATAAAGTAATTTAATTTTCCTGCAAACTATTTGGTTGTAATAGGAAAATATATTAATGTGACAGAAGACTTTGATTTGATGTTTGGCTAATAGGAATGAAAGAAAAAAGGTTTTTTTCTGTCCAATTTACCCTTCATTGATAAGTAGAGGAAGAAGGAAGTTTTTGGTGGTAAACGATAGAATGGAGAACATGCTCTTCTTCCAACCTTTTCCATTCTCTTTACCTACAAATTCCTTTTCTTTTTTCTCTAATAAAGAAAAAAAACCGTTTTTTCTACTGTCAAAAGAGTGACAGAAACATTTTTTATGGGACCCACACAGTATCCAACACGCACATATGTAAATAATGTAATAAAACCGTCTTTTCTTTATTGTCCCACAAAATCCGACTCTCCAAGGGACTGAACAAAAAAAGGAAAAGAAAAGAAAGAAAAATGTTTTCTCAATATCCAACAAATACAGCCTTCCAAAGAAACGAAAGGAATTCATCCTTCCATAACGAGTCAGTGAAATGTATTCCCATATTTAGATAGATGCTAAATGCCACCAACCGGCAGAGGTTAAATTCGTAATTCCAATATTAAGACAACGATTTCAGCTGTCCAAACTAAGCATCTGCATAAGAGCTAGGGATTCTCTTCTCTCTCTCCTCTCTCTCTTTCTCTATATGTTCTTCAAACTTTCCAACTCTGCAAGTGAGAATTCATTCATCCACCTTGGAATCTACGTCGCCAGGTTCGTTTCCTTTCCTATCGTTTCTTTATTCCATGTCTTCCTTCTCTTCTCTTTTGAAATCTCAGTTTCTTTCCTTGCGTTTCTGGAATCTATCTCCTCGGGTTGGTTCTCTTCCTTTGTTTCTCTGTATTCGATTCTTCCTTAGCTTTTTTTCTTCTCCATTTTGTCAGGTGAAATGGTCGATGAAAGTGTTTAAAGGTTTTCTAGTGATTTTCCTTTCAAGTTTCCGGAGATTCACAGGAAATCCTTGAGCTACTACTCTCTTTCCTGTCTCAGGTGATGTTTCGATTATCGAATGCTCCTAGTTTGGTTTATTGCAGAATCTACAGATCTATATATGAAGGAATGAGAAGCTTAAGTAGGTTCAGACGAGTCTCTAAGGTGCACCGGAGTGCGGATGGTTTCCGTTCCGGTGTCGCCGTCCGGCTCGGAAAGTCGACCGGAGACGGAACTCTTCGTAGGAACTATATAAACCCTGGTTTCCGATGGCGGAAATCCCATCTGGCGCACGTTAGAGACATTCCTCGTTTATTTCGGACTTCCTATAATTTTTGGTTCGGTACAGTGGGCGACTCTGGTATTTTGACTTTTAGTTTTGCTTTCCTTGTGACCAAAGGACAATAATGCCCCCAGTTTAGAATTTTACAGTTTTGGCTTTACTCGTGGAAAAGAAAAAAAAATGTAAATATTGGTCTGGAATAAACTTCATCAAAGTTGAAAAATGAGAGAGAGGGAAAAGAACACTGTGGTATAAACTCCTTTCTTCTGCAAAGCAACTTGAAATGAAATTTTGGACATAGCCAGAAATAGCTTTCTTAACTAATAACTTAAACTGGCAATTGTTTTTTTATCAGTAATGAAATCTTTGTATTAATGTATCAAAAGGATAAATGCTGACATGATTTTACATTCTTTACATCCCCCTAAAATACTAGAAATAGAAACTATAATCCAACCAACTCAGAAACCTGTATTTAACTTACTAGGCCCAATATAAATCTTCAAACGATATACTCCCAAATTCTGGGTACATGGAGGCCCACAGAAATAAAAGTGATAGGGATTTTTCCACCAACTTCTGAAAATCTGTTTCCTTTTCTTCTAAAATTCTACAATTCCTTTCTAGCCAAACCGATCAAGTTATAACTGAAGGGCATAAGTTCTATAAGATTGAACTCCTAGCATAAAAATCCTTCAGACCATACTGCAACACCCAACTCACTTGAAATCTGAGAAAGAATGCAGACCAAATTTCTCTAGTCCCCTTCACAATGTAAAAATAAGTGAGCAGATGATTCCTCTTCTTTTTTGCACAAACAACATCTTGAAGCCAAATATCATATGAGCACTTTACCTTCAACTGCTGTCCATAAGAAAAAAGTTACTTTGGACAGGGTACCGCAATTCCAAATCAGCCTCCAAGGACCATCCCAAGCGATCACCTCTAACAGTGATTGATACATAGATTTAACTGAAAACTTACCTTCATCAAACCGCTTCCACAATCTTAAGTCCCCTCCCTCTCTAAAACTTGTCTTATATATCTCCTCTAGTAACCTTATTACTTCCTCCTCTTCCCATTCTAACACATTTCTCCAATCTGAGATCACAATACCACCCTGATTCCTCTTTAATAAGGTAATCCTTCACCCACGCATTTAAGTTGGATGCTACCGATGCTAACCTCAGGAATTTCTGAATTAAAGGAGTATCCCCACACCAAACGTCTTTCCAGAATTTAATTCTATCTCCTGTTCCCACCTTGAACTTAATACCTTTAAAAAAAAAGTCCCAGGTGTTACTAATCCCTTTCCAACGTGAATGAATCTCTCTACATGGAATGCTTACATTTCCAATGAAGATACAGACTTGAGAACCCTTTAACTTATCCTATATGTACCACCTGCCAATTTCTCAATTGGGGCCATTTTGGTAGTGTTTCAGTCCAATTAAGCTTGTTGTTCTCTGATATTTGCTACTTCGTATGTCTAACTTTTGGTCGTAAAAATATGTCAACTGTTATTTTGAAACAAAGGAACTGAAGTTTATTAGGCATATGTAAGTTGGAACAATATGATTTTTATCCTACAAGACAACATGATCAAGACTTAATGTTTGTAAGTTAGCACATTACTCAATTGCTAATGATATGATCTGCATCAGGTACAATTCACCACCCTAATTCATTTTTCAGCAGCACGATAATCTATGGATATCGATACCCCTGATGAAAATAACGCTCACATGGATGGGATAAAGGAAAACGGTGTACTTAGGCTTGTTTCAGCTTATGAATCTGGTGAAGGGTTGCCATATGCTCCTGTAAATTGGCCTAATCAAGGTGATAACTGGAAATGGAAGGTTGGAAAGAGAAACTCCGTTTCTGGTTTCTGGCATGATAGGTTTCTCTATCCTCCAGACAGCCTTCAGAAGTCCTCACGTAAAAAACAGTGTTTCAGAAGCAAGCTTTCAGTTGAACAATATATTCGAGCGGAATTCCCTAATGAAGATGTTAATGCTTTCTTTGCTTCTTTCAGTTGGAAGGTTCCATCAGATGCTTGCACTAGGGTAAAAGGTCTGTTTTACTAAGCATTGTTCTTTTATCTTGTAAGAGTAAATTCCTTTGCTTTTCCAGTGTGCTAGCTTAAGTTTTATTGTTTATTTCACAATGTATGTTAATTATAGTAATTACCCATGGACTGGGACACATTTGGATGTTTGTTTTATATTGTTATGGGGTAATTCTGCCGTGGTAATTTTTTTTGAATACTTAGTAATGGTAATTCCTGGAAATTCATGTACGATTTGTTATCAAACTGCTGGTTACATGAGGATGTGGATTATGATATGTGTATCATGAGCTAGATTCTCTGTGTTATCCCATTATCATGTTAGAATCACCAAGAAGGGCCATAAAAAGGACAATATGTTGTTATAGTTTTCTTTACATATAAAAAAAAACAAAGATATGGCTTTTAGGAATGAGACAGGGATAGAGAGGCTAGGATATAAGATGATGGGATAGGCAAAAACGCTTGGACGAGATTAGGTGTCAAACTTTCTTGTTGGCTGCTGCCTCGGCGAAACTTTGGCCACAAGCTCTACAATAGATTTGCCGTACATCAATCTTATGTTCTCTAGAGCAAGTTCAGTTGCATCATATGCAATATCTTCTAAGAATGAATGATATGACATGATTACTTCCTATACAGTCTAATGCTATAAGCAACAACATATTAAATCCGAGGAACTTAGAATGAGAAGGATTCTAATTACAAAAATCTGGTAAAAAAATTATAAAAAACTGTTTTGACGGGAAAAACATATAACAGCCAACAAGTATTTGGGTTACCATTCATGCACTCTGATAATTAGGAAAGTCAATATATGAACAACATATATAAGAATTTGGTTTCTGTATCAAATTATTAATAATAAACAGGGCCAACAACACCAAAATGCCTTATTATCCCAACTAGTCAGCAAGCAATAAGAGTCCTGTTCCGCCATCCCAATCTATAAAAAATTTCATCTTCTGTCAGATTGTGTATATTTAAGTAATAATAAAATGATAATAAAAGGGGCACCGATACTTTTCAATACTCAGTTACATTTAAGTTACAAAAATTAGAGACACAAAATTTATAGGAAGAAAAAAACCTATTAACGTGTCAATTAATTACAATGCATGGTATTAAAAAAAGCCTGAATAAAACTAATTAAACAACAAAACTATAAAAATGCAAGACTCATTATCACATTAATAAAACTAAAACAAGAGAGTTCAAAATTAGGGAAACAAAAGTTACTTGTCAAAAATGAGAAATGAACAAAAAAAAGGAAAAAAGGGTCGACAATAGGTCTATTGTCAGGGGTGGATGAAAAAGACGTATTAAAAAAAAAAATGTCAATTTATTAGGTTGGACTGTGAGAAAAGATGAGGTGGGAGAGAGAGAGAGAGGTAAGGAAATGGGTCTTCTTCCTCTTGTCAATGATGGGAGCCTTCCTGGATGGGCTTTTATACCAACAGAACAACAGGGAAAAAAGATTTATAAGTTAAGATTTAACTTTATTATATGAGTTAATTAAGTTATTATAATATATTTGTGGGTATATATGATGTTTAATTATAGTATGTGTTTGTATATTTTGTGTTTAAATTAATAAAATATTTGTATTGTGTGCAAAAATAAGATTATGTGGTTGCCTCGCTCAAAAGCACGCCTAGGCGGTTGCTTAGTCTTGGTGGCCTAGGAGCATGGTTTTAAATTTCGGCGGCATGCCACCGAAATGTCGTCATTTCCCCCCTTGGGGAAATGGTGGTATTTCCCCATATAGCGAAATATAGGCAAAATTTCGCCATGCCCCCCTTGGCAAAATATCTAGCGAAATCGAAATTTAAAACCTTGCCTAGGAGTCAGTATTGCCTATGCAAAAGACCTAGTCACCTAGACAGTCCTTTAATAACATTTGTGGTAGGATGAAGATATTTCATTTGGAAGATAAAGGAGCTAGGTTGCATGGACACTTCTAAATAAGGGGCTATCCATATAGACGTGTAAAACTCTGAACACAAAATTCTGATGTGAAACTCATAGATTTCTTTGTTTTTGCATCCCAAAGTAGCCTCAAACAGACTGAATTGTGTTTTATTATAAAATGTTTATTAATTGATACAAAGAGATTATTAAGCCTACTAAACCCTTACAGATATATAAGGAAATTCATAATACTGTTCAATCTAATATATCCTATGCAATTAATTAATTTCTACTACATTGTTCAAAGATCCAACCGTCCATGAATCTTAATTTCTCAATTTTACCAAATCCAGCACTTTGTGTCAGAATCTAACAATCACACCTGTGGCAATGCAACAGAGATCGAAAGTAGTAGGGTAAGATCCTCCGATGCATTGTACGGCTCTGTTGCATTTTTCTGGCATTCAATGCATCATACTGTTTTTATGGAAGGGACTGTTATTAGAGAATGAAGGGAAGCAAGTCAGTTGGGATTCTAAGTTTTGTTTGCAATTTCCCAAACAGAACTGCAGTATCCTTGAATGCACACATACTGATCTCAATAGTCTCCATATATGAGTGATGATCACTGTGCACCTCATAGTGTTAGTCACCTACAAAGGTGTCAAAAAATCTTGGTGCAAAGGGGGAACAGTTTTACCATCGTTAATGTTTATTCACAATTTATCAACTTACCAAGAAGTTTGCATGGTTTGGCTTGAAAACTGGGAATGAATGGGTACTTTTGGCTCAGTCTTTCTGTCAGGTTTTGATAGGTCTTTTCGTGTCTTTCAGCAATGGGATTGATAGAAGATCAACATAGCCTAGCCATGGTTTTAAAGTACTAGGTGATACCATCCTGGATTGGTACCTCGAGAGGACTGATCTAATCCTAGGGGTACAGTACACAAAAACTTGGAAATTACCTTGGATCTTCCGGTAAATATTGGTAATGATACACGTTTTATAATTTTCAAACACTTAATAACTATTAATATGATAAAACTGAGGCTATAAGAAGGAATTTTTCAAAACTATCATCATATGGAAGTTCCTTGAGGGGGCTTGGACTCTGAAAGTGGCAGCTCGCCTTGCTGTATCACAAAACAAGTCAATCATGACAGATATATTAAACACATCACATTAATTGAGTTGTCCATAAATTTGTAAATTTTCATATATTTAGAACTCTTGCCTTTTATCTTTCCAAAATTTCATGTCATCTTTGAGTTAATTGTGTTGCCCATAAATTTGTTAATTTTGTATATTTAGAACCATTTGCATTGTGTCTAAAGTTTTCTATTGTCTTTAGGAAACTCCTTGTTGATATCAAGTTTCCTTTTATCTTTAAAGTTATAAATAAATTTGTAAATGTTGCTCAAGGTAGAAAATATCTTTTAAACTTTTCTATTATATTTAGAAACTCCTTGCACATCTACATTTTCATATCATCTTTAGGAAACTCTTAATCTTATACACAAAATCTATGAAAAGAAAAGCTTTTGCTTGCTTCTAGAACCACTCAAAGTTAATGATCACCAGCAATTCAATGAACAAGTTCGTGGTCACTGTTCGCACTCAGAGGGATGGTTAGTTATAATAGAAATTGTTTCCAAAAACAAGCTAAACAGATTTGTATTTCACGTTGTTCAAAATCATTCTTTTCTAGGGGACTCCTTTCATTGGGATTGGTTGGTCCGGTCCAGGTCCATAAATCACAACAGGACCAGTTCAATTCCCAGGCAACAACAACAACAACGTGCCGTATCCCAACTAATTAGTGTCGGTAACATGATTCCAAACTAGTTAGTGTCAGCAACACGATTCTTGTTTCTTCATTCTGAACGGTCCCCATCCCCAAGATGTAAACCATGAGTATAACTACTCATTCATCTCATTAGATGAGGATGGGTATGAAATTATAAATATATATTTAGATTTTCCCACCTCACTAGTTATTAATTTTGAAGTTTCCTATACAGCATATTTGGAGTTTCGTTTCCTAATTCTATTGTGCTTGCGCTGATCATAGGTGATCTACTGATATTGATTGGTATCTCCTCTGCTAACTACCAACACTGGAAAGGAAAACCACTTCCTTCACAATGTTCTTAAACGTTAGGACTTTGATAATTCTGGGCAAGAGAACAGCTGCTGTTTAATTTGTTCTAAATTCTATGCCTAAACCACAAAACCATTTCTATGGCTCTTTCTTGAAATATCCTTGTAAGTACCTATTAATTAGTAGTGGTTACCAAGATCTATATTCTACGGAAGATATAACCTTGATCCTAAGCTAAAGAACCTTTTAAAGAATTAACAATTGCACTACCTGGAAGGTAAAACAAAACTTCCTTTTGGTACCTGTTGGCCTATAAGGGAAGAAAAAACAGTCACATTCATTAAAGGCAGCTCTTCTGCAAATGTTGCAAGAAACAAAGCACATATTTTTTCACCGAATTTCTGCCTTTTAGTTTTAAAGGTTTATGTTGTTATCCTGGCCTGTCAAATTTTTTCTTTTTGTATATAGATCCATTGCCCTTATGGGTTTGACCCATATTTTTGCTCTGTTAATATACATTCCCAACTTATTAAGAAAGCTAACAACTGCATCCTATAAAACCAAATATAACCTATATAAAACTAAAAAAAAAAAAAACTAGATACATCTAGAATATATATATATATATATGGAAATATCCTTCATTATTTCACAACCGAATTGTCAAGATCTTGACAAGTTTATCATGACTTATTTTGGATTTTCACTAAGCAATGGATATTTTCTTATAGCACAATGAGTAATGTTTCTATGTTATTTGGATTATATTCATTATGAAAATAATGAAGTTCACTTTGATGCATAAGCTCGTTTGTTTATTGATATTTTGTATACACCACTTGATTTCTATGGTAGCTACTAGTTTTCGCTCTCTAAACCCTAATCTTTGTGTGTGCTATAACGTATCAACTGGATGTTAATCATGTTATTTCTTTTTTATAAAGTAACACTTAAAAAAGTCTTTCTTTAATCTATAGATATCCATTTCACAGGAAGCTCTACTGGACTTCAATTGTTGGATCTCTTTTCTGTACCTGTAATATTTATTTTTTCTTTATTGCCTAATAATTTTGTCTCTTGATGGGTTATATAGACAGACGTCACGGACCTACATTCTCTAGAATACCACCTAAAGAGGCAATGAGTGAATCCAACACTCAATTCAAGCGTAGGACTATGGAATGCAAGGCTGGAAATAAGATATGCAATCTCCAACTACAAGCAAGGAGTTATTCTTTAGAAGCCATGGATTGTAATGTCTGCTGCAGCGAACCTGGTTTCTGTCATGATTGTTGTTGTATTCTTTGTTGCAAGACTGTCGACTGGGCTTACGGAGGTTATAGTTTTATCAGATGCGATGCTAAGGTGAGCAATAATTACATTTGCGGGCATGTTGCGCACATAGACTGTGCTCTTCGTTCCAAAATGGCTGGGACAGTAAGAGAAAGCATTGAGTTGGATGCGGAGTATTATTGTAGACGTTGTGATAACCGGACAGACCTCGTTTTACATGTTACAAGGCTTATACAGACCTGTGAATCTCTAGAACCTCAAGACGATGTTGAGAAGATTTTGAACGTTGGCACGAGCATTTTGCGCAGTTCTCGACGAATAAGTGCAAAGACGTTACTAAATCGTATTGAATTGGCCATGACAAAGGTAAAAATCGTTTCTAATCATTATTTACTTGGGATTATAATAGCCCTGTTCTTTCCACGTTCTTCCCACGTTAGCCTTTTCTCATTTATAGGGTTTCTTAACCAGTGGCATGAACATGTGATATTTACATCAGCTTAATGGTGGGGTTTTTCTTGAAGGTGACAATGTCTCAGCAGCTTCCACAGGTAATCTTGAAAATTACAGTTTGTCACTATTGTGACCAATAATTATTCTTGTTCTCTGTAGAATATGATATATCTAACATTTGCAGTAGAGAAAATGATAATAACATAATCAGGTTTTAATATTTCCTGAAAGCAAGGGAAAAGGCAGACCTACTTTTTGTTGAAGTATCTCTAGATGTGTATTACCAGTTGGAATGGCAATGGGATGGGTTCAACTGGTAATCTGCCCTGCCCATAATGGTTAGGGTTTGATAACCCGTGAGTTGGGTTAGGGTTTGGCTCAACCCACCCCGTTGCCATTCACCTATGTTTGATATATATATATATATATGTTTAAAAAATTAAAGATTTAACTTAAAAAAAAAATATTTTTAAAAAACCTTGTAACTGGGTCAAACCAGTCCTGCCTGCAACTGCTCTGAGAGGGTTAGGAGCGGGTTTGGTATTAGGAAGGCTCCTTTAGGGGTGAATTAGGGTTTTTCAAAACCCGCCCGTTGCCATTCCTAATTACCAGCATGTGGGTCTTAATGATAGATGCCTTCCACAAATGCAGATATTTGTCAAAACCATTTACATACCTATTAACAAACTGCAATCTTGAAATAAAAATGAAACAGAACCTGCATTCCTAATAGCTTTTAGTAAAGAATGTGGATATTATTATTTTTAGTTGGCCTTTAAAAGCATGCTGTCTGCAGAAGCAGATATTTGTTATATACTGTAAACACTAGAAATCATCTTTTATCCTGTTTTCGGTAAATTTACTCTGCGATCTTCGGTTATTAATCAGCTATTTAAATTTCTGATGTAGGTGAATTGTTTCATCTTCCAAACAATGCAACCTTGATGGGGTTGCTGGAAGTTACAAATTACAAAGATTCCCTGAATTTCGAAAATCAATCCGAACTTGCTTTTGAACTTGACTATGTACTGAGAAGATCTCAGGAACCTCCCAACATAACTTCAAACCACCACCAGATCGTACAATTCGAAAATGAGATCGATTCGGTTCTCATAGCCTTGAGAAAGTCACAGGAATCTGAATATAGAATAGCGGAGGAAAAGCTATGCGCTCAGAAGAATTTACTTCATAGTTTGTCTCAACAGCTTGACATGAAGAGGTCTGAACTGGTGAAACCCGCCTTATCGAATAATGGATGTGGTTTTGATAATCAACTAGACCCTAGCTTGGACATAGTGAATCAGATACAGAAGGAAGTTGAGAAACTCAAGGATATGGAGGAGGTGGCCAAAGGATTTGGGAGGGCTCCTAAAGGTATTCTCAAGGAACATTTTGATTTCAAAATTGAAGATTGAAACCAATTTTTTTTATGAGTTTTATAGATTGAACTCTTCATATTGCAGTAACTCTGCAACTCATAATCTTTTTTAGTGATGATACACAGTAATTGAGCTCGTCCATTAAAATTCTAGTTTGCCATGATTCTGGTTTCAGTTTCTGTTAGTGATAATACATTTCTTCTTTGTTCCTTGCATTAGCAAAATCTATATTTGCATCTATGGAAGTCTTGACTGTAAACAATATTATGGTTTCAAAATTATCATAATGGACAATGGAGGTGATGGTCAATGGTGATGGACGGTGTTGATTGTTCATCGTTGTTAAGGCTGCGTTTGGACCGGCTTGTGCTTATGGATAAGCGCTCATTGGATAAGTTGCTCAATGGGAGCACTTATCCACAGCAATAATAAACTGCTTATTTGAAGAAAATAGTGTTTGGTAAATACATTTATTCAAGTGCTTATCGTTTAGGGGTTAAATAGGTATTATAAAAGTTCATAGTGTTTGGTAAATACATTTATTCAAGTGTATTTCAAAGTTCAAAACCCTTATTCAAACTAAAATGAACAAACAAACACAATATCAATCAAGATCCTAAATGCACAAATCCCATTTACCTTACTTTGAGTCTCAAGCTAGAATTGAAATCTGAACTCAACATTGCAAAAACATTCAAAACCCCATTAACCATAAATGACTAAAAGCAGAAATTCAGTGGCACTAAAATAACAAATAAACTAACTAACAGCAATTTCTTAATTCAAACAACAAGCATATGAAAGGAGATCCTGATGAACAAGCTTAAAAGAAATTGCAATTTTGGAGTCACGGGAAGGAATGGAAAAGAAGCATTACTGTACAAGGACAAGACGACCCACTCCGCCCCTTAGATCCCCATTCCCATCTCCCCAAAGTTCTTCCTCGTCGTCCTGATTCGCATCGCCGGAGTTTTCTGGGTTCACACCCTTTGGTACAATCACAATGAGTCTCCCTTCAAGATAAACTGCACTAGCAAGCTCCGGTCTCGTCGACGATGGAAGCCTAAACCTCCACTGATCTAGCTCGAGTTCATCCAGTGACAATTCAAGAACATTACTTCCTCTAATGACAATCTTGGTCACCCCAGGAAAAATCTCAACCATTTGAGCCCTGACATCGTCCCCTATATCATCGGTCGTAATGACGAAACGAAAACAATCCGTATTCTCTTCGATCAAAACATCTGCATCCGAATGGAATGGGAGCTCCAAAACCCTACTGAAAACGTGAGGAAGTCGCCGGAGCTTCTTCTGCCTACCCATGAGTATGTTAGCTTCCGTGAGGCTCGAATTCATGTCGTATCGAAACGTTATGTTTCGTTTCTTCGGTGCGGGATGAACCTTCATCGTTTCGACGCTGTTACTAGATTCGCAGACGGCACAGAGGGAAAATCCGAACCAGAACACTACCAAAGATGCTCCGAGAAGAACAGTTTGATTTTGAGTACGAACCCTAACCCTAATCTAGTTGTGGTGTGGAGGCGATAGAATCATTAAAGAAATGATAGAATCAAAAGCGAACCACCTCAATTTCGTCCAAAATCAACGGAAAACACAAATTTGCTCATGTAAGAAAATCGTGATTACCTCCAGGACCAAAACCCTGATCGAAATTTATAAATATCTCCACCACAACGAAACACTTTGAAAGATGAATAATACAGCAGAAATCACTTCTTCAACTCCGACGAAATTTGTCCAAAATCTTCTTTGAAAATTCACTTCCGGACAGATAACCTAATAAGATGGAGTAGCATCTGCACCGGAATTTTCCTTCGATAAAATCGAGCGCCGATTAAAACCCTAACCCTAGCCCTGAAAAAGGGTTAATGTTGTTTCTCTTTCGTGTCGGCGAACAATCCGCAAAGCGATGGGATTGAGAATCTGAGATACGTTGTTTTGCTTGCCACGTGCAAGTGTGACTTGGGAAATGGATTAGTCGGGTTACCCGGTCCACCAACAGGTCGAACCCTTCCTATCTAAACGGTTTTGGTTTAACGGGACATTGGACATTATCATAGGTCAATTCAAACCCGAATAAAGATTGAATGGTTTATAACATAGACCTATCAACTAGTGGTGCAACTTGGTTCGGTTTGGGTCGGGTTGAGTTCAACTCAACCCCAAACCGACTTCCCTGAAGGTTAACTCAAACTCAACTCAACCCGAATTGAAACCCGAACTATGAAATCCAAACACCAAACCAAAATTATTTTATAAACCGTACACCCAACCCAACCCAACCCAACTCAAATTACATTTTTAGGTTGGTTTTGGTTGAGTTAATTCGGGTTGTTAAGCACAATCAATTACAACAAAACATATTGCAATTAAACACTGTTATCAAACCATAAACATAAGACTAGCTAGATTGGTTATGAAACCATAAACACTATTTTGATTTAAGCATCAAGCAAAAATATTAAGAGATGTTTACCATTACGAAAGTTTAGCAGAGTTTTTATAAACCCTAAACTCTAAAATTTATATCTATTAGATATATCTTATTAACGGTTATCCAAAGCCAAACCAAATTAATTCGAGTTGGCTTTTTTCAACCCAAAACCAACCCAAAGTGATATAAAATCCAATCCAAACCGACCCAAACTAGGATTGGGTCGTTTTACTTCAGGTCAGTTCGACTCAAGTTGCACGGGTTTTCAAGGATCGGCCAAGACCGGTCCGGTCCCAAGCCACGATACAACTATATTGTATCGTGAGGCTTTGGACAGGATTGACACAATCGATATCACTACGGACCGGCCGGTACAACCAGTCCAATGATTGGTATAATCGATTTGGTGTTTTTTTTTTTTTAATTTATAAATTGAATGAGCCAAACCTCTATCGACCTGGACCGGTCCAATACCAATCAATCCCAATCGATACTGTCGGTCCGGTCCCCATCCTCGATCCCGAGACTTTAAATCTCAACCCAACCCATACAACACGTCATATCGTACTCGGTACTTTATTACAAAATAGATACACCAGTAAACTTCCAAGTTTTCCCTCCTCACTACACCTATCTCTGATGTGTAACAGAACACAAAGAGAAAAGATAATAGACCGGAGAGGGAGAGAGAGAGAGAGGGAAAGTAATCAAACGAAACGATGAAGCACATTTTCAAGAAGCTTCACTTCGTTAGCAGTCACGACCCCAACCGATCCAACGAAATCCCTCCTCCTTCTCCTCCTCCTCCTCTGTCGTTGTCGTGTGCGTCAGATCATCGCGCGGCTTCTAGCCAGTCTCCGGTTAGCCCTTCTTCTTTATCCCCTACTCCGGCCACCGCCACCACCGCGGCTCCTACCAATTCCGCCTCTAATCGACTGGATTATTTCTCGTCTGAAGAGGAATTTCAGGTTCAGTTAGCCCTAGCGATCAGCGCTTCGAACTCGGAGTTTCGAGAGGATCCAGATGGTGATCAGATCCGAGCGGCGACTTTATTGAGCTTGGGACGGCATCGGATCGATTCGTTAGGGGTGGGGGATGAAGCTGCTGAGTCGTTATCGAGGAGATATTGGGTGAGTTGGTCGAATTTTGTTTTGATGGGGTTGAAGCTTTCTTGAGAGTCTTCTTGCATGTGTTAAATTTCCACTGCATGGGCATGAATAAGAGTTTGTATTGGGTTTTGTGGGTGATTAAGAAGTTTTCTGTTTTCTTTTTTCCATCTGGTGTTAAATGGTAGAATTTAATAAACTAGGGAACTGGCGATTAGGGTAAAAGGTTCGAAGTTTGCATTATTCACTATTGATTTGGTTTTTTAGTTGCTCATGCACACAAAAGCGCCCATGGAACTTGTATTCTTCGGGAAATTGATCAGATATTGTGATTGAGAAACAAATTGGAGATTTGAAATGATGAATTGTGACAAGAAAACGGGGATTTCAACTTCTTTTTAGTGAATTGGGGATTTAGATGATCAAGTTTTGACGAATTCTAAGACTGCAAAAAAAAAAAAAAAAAAAAGAGAATTGCAGTGAATGGAATACGAGTTCATGTTTGGCTAGTAGCAGTTAAATTTCAAGACTTCAAGTTCTGAGTTTTGATCTTTCTCTAATGCATTTTTCTTGGCTATGCATCATTAGCATGTAACGACCATACATGAAAGAAGTATCACCACTTCTCTTGCCCTTATCTCTACTATGAGCACTTGCAGCACAATATTTTAGATAATGTTTTTGATAGTGCCATTTACCCTTTCCACGTGTTTATGCATTTCATTGCATTGTTTCACTTTTTAATGTAATTTAATTTCCTTGAGATTCAAAACACTTGGTAAAGTATATCTTCAAAATGGGATGAGTCTTACTTTCAGCGGATAGATTTTCTGTTGTTATGCTTTCATAGTATATCTATTGTTGGTAGATTCAATCTTGTATCAAGTGTTGATGCTTCTTGCTGTTATGCTGCTTTCTTACTTTTGTATTATTGTCTTTCGTCTTTACTTCCTTGTTTAGGATGAATTACATTTTCTGGAAGCTTTACACCCCTTTGGCTCCATTAATGATTAAGATTTTATCTGTAAGAGTAAATTAGTTAAAATGAAGCGTCAGAAGGACACTGATGAAAAACTTAATCTCTTTGCGTAACTGGTATTGATGCTGCTGTCATGCTCATGGTTCAAATTGGGAGTTACAAAGTAGTGACTATGCTAACATTTGGTAATCCAAAATGCGATTGCCAGAGTGAAAATAGTTGTAAGTCTGTTTAGGTGTCTATCCAGTTAGCCCTTAGACTAGAATTTATTGACGAGTCTATTTTGCTAGCATCCAATGCTAATTTTATACTAGCAGTTTGTCATTCAGTCAATAAGAATATTTTACTGCATTTTCCTGCTTGATGTTTTACTCGCAGCGGTTTTCTTTTTTGGGATTTCTGATACAACAGGATTACAATGTGCTTGACTATGAGGAGAGAGTGGTTGATGGTTTTTATGATGTGTATGGGCCCTCAACTGATCCTGCAAGCCAAGGAAAAATGCCATCTCTTGCAGATATCCAGGCAACCTCTGGGGATTCCGGCTTTGAAGCTATTATTGTTAATCATGCCATTGACCCTTTCCTGGTGGAGTTAAAGCAAGTTGCACACACTATTAAATTAGACTTCCCTGTGGCTGAGGTTGGGTTCTTGGTACAGAAGCTTGCTGACCTCATTATGGAGCACATGGGTGGGCCAGTAACGGATGCTAATATCATGCTAGCAAGATGGATGGAGAGAAGTTCAGAGTTGCGGAATCTGCTTCGCACAAATGTATTACCTATTGGATCCTTAAACATTGGCTTGTCGCGACATCGTGCTCTGCTTTTCAAGGTGAATTGTTAGTTTATCATCTGAGAATATTTTATCCTTAAACAGTATTTATATCATCTAGTCTGATTTTCCTGATTACCCAGTTGTTGAATGTTTTCTTTTACATTTTAAGGCAGCTTTTGGTAGTTTAGTATCTTTGCTATTAAGTTTATAGTCGGTTTGAGAACCATATTTTCTCAATCTGCAGAGCTAGGATTACCCCTCTTGGTGTCTTGCATTAAGTTAGTTCAAGCACTAAGATCTAGATCTGTTTGCTATTGTAACGGTTTTAGTATTCATATATTCATTGTTTTTTGTTGCCAGATAAAGCTTGTTATTCAGCATCTTGTGCTATAAGCATGAATTTGAGATTTACATCCATAACTACTAACATATGCTAAACATGAAAAGACTTGATCTGGTATCCAACAAGTATCCAGAAGGATCTGGTATTTCTTTATCACCAACTTCAGGTTGAATTGGGTCATGCATCATGAGTTTGAGAAGGCTCTTAATGGCTGGGGATGGAGAAAGAAGAAAAGGAGAAAGAAAAGGAGTGCCATTTTATGGAATTTATGTCCAACAGCTCTTTCATGGACTGTTTGGTGCGAAAGGAATCAGAAAATATTTAAAGGACAGGAGAGAGAAGCTCAAAAGTTGATAGACAATTTATCTTTACTTTTTTTTCTGGGTTTCCGAATACTCTGAATTTAGTAAAATTAAAGACACTGATTTTGACTGTTTTTGGATATTGGATTGGGACTTATAGAACATCATGTAAAGGGTGCTTATTTTTATCAATACTTGTATATCTAATACTTATTGTACAGTTTCTGTCTTTTGTGCCATATTAATATAATATAATATTTATTGATAAAATAAATAAATAAATAATACTACCTACAACAAGTATGCTTAGAATGAAGATGTATTCTAAATTTTTTTCATTTCTGGAACTGCTTTTAACACCGTCATTTTATCTTTTATAAAAGCCTTTGATAGGCTGAGTGGCATAACAAGAATCCTGCTGGTAGCCCCAACTTATTGGGATTAGGCATTGTGAATGGTGATTTACCAAGAAAAAGGTTTCTTTGGCGGAATTGATTCTTTGTTCTAAGAAGAGTAATTTGTGTGGATCCTGCCTCCTGTTTCAGTTATCTTGAATGGATTATTCAAAAATCTGTTTATGAAGTTGCTTAAACCGGAGCTTGGAGTTGCCATGATTTGGAAAATTTTAAAGCTTCTGATTTTTTGTCTCTTGACTGTTATGTCAAAGACAAGGGTGACAATATGAATTTGGATAAAGCATTAGAAAATAATCATCAGACACTACAGTAGGGATCTTGTTTGTTTGGAAAGGTTTAAACATGGTTCAAAATATCGTATCGAGGTAGCGTATCGGTCGGCTCGAAAACGGATACGTATCGAGTATCGACACGGA
>JAUPMG010000006.1:13489205-13500408 GCA_031762675.1 Pachysandra terminalis | reverse complement strand
CTTTGCTTCTTTCAGTTGGAAGGTTCCATCAGATGCTTGCACTAGGGTAAAAGGTCTGTTTTACTAAGCATTGTTCTCTTATCTTGTAAGAGTAAATTCTTTTGCTCTTCCAATGTGCTAGCTTAAGTTTTATTGTTTATCTCACAATGTATATTAATTATAGTAATTACCCATGGATTGGAACACATGTGGATGTTTGTTTTATATTGTTATGGGGTAATTCTGCCGTGGTAATTTTTTTTTAATACTTAGTAATGGTAGTTCCTGGAAATTCATGTACAATTCGTTATCAAACTGCTGGTTACATGAGGATGTGGATTATGATATGTTTATCATGAGCTAATTCTCTGTGTTATCCCATTATCATGTTAGAATCACCAAGAAGGGCCATAAAAATGACAATATGTTGTTATTGTTTTCTTTACATATAAAAAAAATAAAGATAATGCCTTTTAGGGATGAGACAGGGATAGAGAAGCTAGGATATATGATGATGGGGTAGGCAAAAACGCTTGTACGAGATTAGGTGTCAAACTTTCCTGCTGGCTGCTGCCTGGGTGAAACTTTGGCCACAAGATCTACAATAAATTTGCCGTACATCAATCTTATGTTCTCTAGAGCAAGTTCAGTTGCATCATAGGCAATGTCTTCCAAGAATGAATGATATGACATGATTACTTCCTATATAGTCTAATGCGATACGAAATAACATATCAAATCCGAGGAACTTAGAATGAGAAGGATTCTAATTTAAAAAATCTGGTAAAAAAATTATAAAAAACTGTTTTGACGGGAAAAACATATAACAGCCAACAAGTATTTGGGTTACCATTCATGCACTCTGATAATTAGGAAAGTCAATATATGAACAACATATATAAGAATTTGGTTTCTGTATCAAATTATTAATAAAAAACAGGGCCAACAACAACAAAATGCCTTATTATCCCAACTAGTCAGCAAGCAATAAGAGTCCTGTTCCGCCATCCCAATCTATCAAAAACCCCATCTCCTGTCAGATTGTGTGTATTTAAGTAATAATAGAATGACAATAAAAGGGGCACCGATGCTTTTTCAATACTCAGTTACACTTAAGTTAAAAAATTAGAGACACAAAATTTATAGGAAGAAAAAAACCTATTAATGTGTCAATTAATTACAATGCATTGCATTAAAAAAAGCTTGAATAAAACTAATTAAATAACAAAACTAAAAAAATGCAAGACTCATTATCACATCAATAAAACTAAAACAAGAGAGTTCAAAATTATGGAAACAAAAGTTACTTGTCAAAAATGAGAAATGAACAAAAAAAGGAAAAAAAAGGGTCGACAATAGGTCTATTGTCAGCGGTGGATTAAAAATATGTATTAAAAAAATGTCAATTTATTAGGTCGGACTGTGAGGAAAGATGAGGTGGGAGAGAGAGAGGTAAGGAAATGGGTCTTCTTCCTCTTCTTGTCAACGATGGGAGCCTTCATGGATGAGCTTTTATACCAACAGAACAACAGGGAAAAAAGATTTAAGTTAAGGGTTAACTTTATTATATGAGTTAATTAAGTTATTATAATATATTTGTGGGTATATATGATGTTTAATTATAGTATATGTGTTTGTATATTTTATGTTTAAATCAATAAAATATTTGTATTGTGTGCAAAAATAAGATTATGTGGTTGCCTGGCTTAAAGCATGCCTAGGTGGTTGCTTAGTCTTGGTGGGTGGCCTAGGAGTCAGTATTGCCTACGCAAAACACCTAGTCACCTAGGTAGTCCTTTAACAACATTTGTGGTAGGATGAAGATACTTCATTTGGAAGATAAAGGAGCTAGGTTGCATGGACACTTCTAAATAAGAGGCCTATCCATATAGATGTGTCAAATTCTGAACCCAAAATTCTGATGGGAAACTCATAGATTTCTTCGTTTTTGCATCCCAAAGTAACCTCAAACAGACTGAACTTTGTTTTAGTATAAAATGTTTATTAATTGATACAATGATATTATTAAGCTCACTAAACCCTTATAGATATATAAGGAAATTCATAATATTGTTCAATCTAATATATCCTATGCATTTAATTAATTTCTACTACATTGTTCAAAGATCCAACCGTCCATGAAGCTTAATTTCTCAATATTACCAAATCCGGCACTTTGTGTTAGAATCTAACAATCACACCTGTAGCAATGCAACAGAGATTGAAAGTAGTAGGGTAAGATCGTCAGGCTCGTTGTACGGCTCTGTTGCATTTTTCTGGCATTCAATGCATCATGCTGTTTTTCTGGAAGGGACTGTTGTTAGAGAATGAAGGGAAGCAAGTCAGTTGGGATTCTAAGTTTTGTTTGCAATTTCCCAAACAGAACTGCAGTATCCTGGAATGCACACATACTGATCCCAATAGGCTCCATATATGAGTGGTGATCACTGTGCACCTCATAATGTTAGTCACCTACAAAGGCGTTGAAAAATCTTGGTGCAAACTCGGGGGAACAGTTTTTTCATCGTTAATGTTTATTCACAATTTATCAACTTACCAAGAAGTTTGCATGGCTCGGCTTGAAAACTGGGAATGAATAGGTTCTTTTGTCTCAGTCTTTCTGTGAGGTTTTGATAGGTCTTTTTGTGTCTAATTTCAGCAATGGGACTGATAGAAGATCAACATAGCCTAGCCATGGTTTTAAAGTACTAGGTGATACCATCCTGGATTGGTACCTCGAGAGGACTGGTCTAATCCTAGGGGTACAGTACACAAAGACTTGGAAATTACCTTGGATCTTCTGGTAAATATTGGTAACGATGCACGTTTTATAATTTTCAAATACTTGTGATAAAACTGAGGCTATAAGAAGGAATTTTTCAAGACTATCATCGTATGGAAGTTCCTCAAGGAGGCTTGGACTCTCAAAATGACAGCTCGCCTTGCTGTATCACAAAACAAGTCACTCATGGCAGATATATCAAACACGTCACATTAATTGAGTTGTCCATAAATATGTAAATTTTCATATATTTAGAAACTCTTTCCTTTTATCTTTCTAAAATTTCATGTCATCTTTGAGTTAATTGAGTTGCCCTTAAATTTGTTAATTTTGTATATTTAGAACCATTTGCATTGTGTCTAAAGTTTTCTATTGTCTTTAGGAAACTCCTTGTTGATATCAAGTTTCCTTTTATCTTTAAAGTTATAAATAAATTTGTAAATGTTGCTCAAGGTAGAAAATATCTTTTAAACTTTTCTATTATATTTAGAAACTCCTTGCACATCTACATTTTCATATCATCTTTAGGAAACTCTTAATCTTATACACAAAATCTATGAAAAGAAAAGCTTTTGCTTGCTTCTAGAACCACTCAAAGTTAATGATCACCAGCAATCCAATGAACAAGTTTGTGGTCACTGCTCGCACTCAGAGGGAGGGCTATTTATAATAGAATTGTTTCCAAAAACAAGCTAAACAGATTTGTATTTCACATTGTTCAAAATCATTCTTTTCTAGGGACTCCTTTCATTGGGTTTGGTTGGTCCGGTCCAGGTCCATAAATCACAACAGGATCAGTCCAGTCCCCAGGCACGACAACAACAACATTGTGCCGTTTCCCAACTAGTTAGTGTCGGTAACACGATTCCAAACAAGTTAGTGTTAGCAACATGATTCCTGTTCCTTCATTCCGAACAGTCCCCATCCCCAAGCTGTAAAACCATGAGTATAACTACACATTTATCTCACTAGAGGAGAATGGGTATGAAATTATAAACATATAGTTAGATTTTCCCACCTCTCTAGTTACTAATTTTGAAGTTTCCTATACAGCATATTTGGAGTTTCTTTTCCTAATCCTATTGAGCTTGTGCTGATCATATGTCATCTACTGATAGTGATTGGTATCTCCTCTGCTAACTACCAACACTGATGAGGAAAACCACTTCCTTCACAATGTTTTTAAACTTTAGGACTGATATTCTGGGCAAGAGAACAGCTGCTGTTTAGTCTGTTCTAAATTCTATGCCTAAACCACAAAACCAGTTCTATGGCTCATCTTGAAATATCCTTCTAAGTACCTATTGATTAGTTGTGGTTACCAAGATTTATGTTCTACGGAAGATATAACCTTGATCCTAAGCTAAAAAACCTTTAAAGAGTTAACAATTGCACTACCTGGAAGGTAAACAAAACTTCCTTTTGGTACCTATTGGCCTTTAAGGGAAGAAAAGACGGCCACATTCATTAAATGCAGCTCTTCTGCAAATGTTGCGGGAAACAAAGCACATTTTTTTTCACCGAGTTTCTGTTGGTGCTTCCTCTGAAATCTGGGTTGGACGAGATGCTTCAGCGGTATAGACTGTAATTTTAGTTTTAAAGGTGTATGCTGTTATACTGTCCTGTCAATTTTTTTCTTTTTGTATAGAGATCCATTTTACCCTTGAGGGTTCAACCCATATTTTTGCTCTGTTAATATACATTTCCAACTTATCAAGAAAGCTAACAACTGCATCCTATAAGACAAATATAATCTATATAAAACTACAAAACTAAATGCATCTAGAATATATATATATATGGAAATATCCATCATTATTTCACTACTGAATTGTAAAGATCTTGACAAGTTTATCACGACTTATTTTGTATTTTCGCTGAGCAATGGATATTTTCCTATAGCACAATAAGTAATGTTTCTATGTTATTTGGATTATATTCATTATGAAAAAAATGAAGTTCACTTTGATGCATAACCTCATATATTTATTGATATTTTGTACAAACCACTTGATTTCTCTGGTAGCTACTAGTTTCCGCTTTCTGAACCCTAATCTTTGAGTGCGTTATAACATATCAACTGGATGTTAATCATGTTATTTTTTTTATTTTTTTTTATAAAGTAACAGTTGAAAAAGTATTTCTTTATCATTTTTTATTCTATAGTTATCTGTTTCTCAGGAAGCTCTACTGGACTTCTATTGTTGGATCTCTTTTCTGCACCTTTAATATTTATTTTTTCTTTATTGCCTAATAATTTTGTCGCATGATGGGTTATATAGACGGACCTACATTCTCTAGAATACCACCTAAAGAAGCAATGAGTGAATCCAACACTGAATTCAAGTGTAGGACTATGGAATGCAAGGCCGGAAATAAGATATGCAGTCTGCAACTACAAGCAAGGAGTTATTCTTTAGAAGCCATGGATTGTAATGTCTGCTGCAGCGAACCTGGTTTCTGTCATGATTGTTGTTGTATTCTTTGTTGCAAGACTATCGACTGGGCTTACGGAGGTTATAGTTTTATCAGATGCGAGGCTAAGGTGAGCAATAATTACATTTGCGGGCATGTTGCGCACATAGACTGTGCTCTTCGTACCAAAATGGCTGGGACAGTAGGAGAAAGCATTGGGTTGGATGCAGAGTATTATTGTAGACGTTGTGATAACCGGACAGACCTTGTTTTACATGTTACAAGGCTTATAAAGACCTGTGAATCTCTAGAACCTCAGGACAATGTTGAGAAGATTTTGAACGTTGGCACGAGCATTTTGCGCGGTTCTCGACGAATAAGTGCAAAGGCATTACTGAATCGTATTGAATTGGCCATGAAAAAGGTAAAAATTGTGTCTAATCGTTATTTACTTGGGATTATAATAAGCCCTGTTCTTTCCACGATCTTCCCACGTTATCCTTTTCTCATTTATAGAGCTTCTTAACCAGTGGCATGAACATGTGATATTTACATCAGCTTAATGGTGGGGTTTTTCTTGAAGGTGACGATATTTCAGCAGCTTCCACAGGTAATCTTGAAAATTACAGTTTGTCACTATTGTGACCAATAATTGTTCTTGCTCTGTAGAATATGATATATCTAACATTTGCAGTAAAGAAAACGATAATAACATAATCAGGTTTTAATATTTCTGGAAAGCAAGGGAAAGGACAGACCTACTTTTTGTTCAGGTGGCTCTAGATGTGTATTATTACCAGAAGGGATGGCAATGGGATGGGTTAAACGGGTTACCGCCCCCCTAATGGTTAGGGTTTGGTAACCCATGAGTCGGGTTAGGGTTTGGCTCAACATGCCACTAACCCGCCCCATTGCCATTCACCTATGTTTTAAATATACATTTTCTGTGTGTGTATATATATATATTTTATAAGTATGTTTAAAAAATTAACTTAAAAAAAAAGGCATTTATTTTTAAAAAACCTTGTAACCGGGTCAAACCTGTTCCACCCCGATAGGGTTAGGAGCGGGTTTGATGTTAGGGGGCTAAAGGTGGGTTAGGATTTGTCAAAACCCGCCCCGTTGCCATTCCTAATTACCAGCATGGGGGCCTTAATGATAGATGCCTACCACAAATGCAGATATTTGTCAAAACCATTTACCTACCTATTAACACTGCAATCTTGACCTAAAAATGAAACAGAACCTACATTCCTAATAGCTTTTAGTAAAGAATGTGGATATTATTTTTTTTAAGTTGGCTTTTAAAAGCATGCTGTCTGCAGAAGCAGATATTTGTTATATACTGTAAACACTAGAAATCATCTTTTATCCTGTTTTCGGTAAATTTACTCTGCAATCTTCGGTTATTAATCAGCTATTTAAATTTCTGATGTAGGTGAATTGTTTCATCTTCCAAATAATGCAACCTTGATGGGGTTGCTGGAAGTTACAAATTACAAAGATTCCCTGGATTTTGTAAATCAATCTGAACTTGCTTTTGAACTTGACTATGTACTGAGAAGATCTCAGGAACCTCCTAACACAACTTCAAACCACCACCAGATCGTAGAATTCGAGGATGAGATCGATTCAGTTCTCATAGCCTTGAGAAAGTCACAGGATTCCGAATATAGAATAGCGGAGAAAAAGCTATGCGCTCAGAAGAATTCACTTCTTGGTTTGTCTCAACAGCTTGACATGAAGACATCTGAACCGGCGAAACCTGCCTTATCGATTAATGGATGTGGTTTTGATAACCAAATAGACACTGGCTTGGACAAAGTGAACCAGATACAGAAGGAAGTTGAGAAGCTCAAAGATATGGAGGAGGTGGCCAAAGGATTTGGGAAGGCTCCTAAAGGTATTCTCAAGGAACATTTTGATTTCAAAATTGAAGATTGAAACCAATTTTTGATGAGTTTTACAGATTGAACTCTTCATGTTGCAGTAACTCTGCAACTCATAATCTGCTTTGGTAATGATAAACATTAATCAAGCTCGTCCATTAAAGTACTAGTTTCAGTTAGTGTGTTGCCATGATTCTGCTTTCAGCATCACATCTCTTTGTTCCTTGCATTAGCACAATCTAAGGCTGTGTTTGCCACAGCTTATACAAGTGCTTATTTCAGCTTATAACTTATTAAAGCACTTTTTAAAATTAAAAGTGTGTTTGGTAACACCTAACGGGTAAGTGCTTACCCATAAGCAGTAGAGGATGATTACCCACAAGGAGAAGCTCTTCTCAACAGCTTCTCTTATCACTTGTGCGGGAAACTATTTCTAAACTTTAGTAATATTTTCATAATACATATTTTACCCCTAAATTTTTATAAGCACTTAAATAAATGTTACTTCTAAACTTTAATAATATTTTCATAATACCTATTTTACTCCTAAACTTTTATAAGCACTTAAATAAATATATTTTTCTTCAAGTAAGCAGTTTATCATTTCTGGTGATAAGTGTTCCCATTGAGCTACTTATCCAACGAGTGCTTATCCAAAAGCACAAGCCGGGCCAAATGCAGCCTAAATTTGCGTCTATGGATGTCTCGACCGTCTAACGATGTTATGGCATCAAATTATCATAATGGACAATGGAGATGATGGTCAATGGTAATCGAAAATGGACGGTGTTGATCATGGTAGTGTAGAATCTTCGATTAAAAGTTACTTTTTGGGAACCTCACAGAAGAAACAGCAAACAAAACGATCTGGTTATGCAGATTACCCAACTAGAGATCATTGAGATAGTTATCGTTTGATTCCATTCCTTTTTTTTTTTTTTTTTTTGATTTCTTTGGTAGGAAAATAATTGGTACTTCTCCAGGTATGTCATTCAAAATAAGAAATTCTGTCAAAGTAAATTTCCAGAGCCATGAGAGCATCAGAAACAAGAAATTCCTGTAAAATGCAAAAGTATTCTGTTAACAGTGATGGTCCGGATACTGATCAGTAGGAACAGAGACCCAGTTATACACTGGGATGCTGTCGACAAATTAAGAGCAAAGCATCACCCACAATAGATAGAGAAGAACCAAGTGCTTTTTTTTTTCTTTTGGGCACAATACAAAGTCATAGGTCAAGCTAATTATCTCCGTAGGAAGTTCCATTACCACCGATTATAAGCTGTGAACAAGAAAACATGTTCTGGGAAATAACAAGAAATCATTGGAACAAGTCCTCACTAATAAGCCAACAACTGTAAGAAAACACTACCTAATTTCTGGTAACAGATACTTGAAAAGAAATATAAAAATCAGAATTGGTAAAAAAAATTAAGCATAGTTGCAAAGATTAAGATGTACTAAGAGAAATTTTATAAGACAGCCATTAGGTATGCCTATAGTGTATGGATTAAAATGTTAGGTAACAAGAAGCCACATATGTGTAAGATGGGTGTTGTTGAGATAAGGATGTTAAGATAAATGTCCGGGAAGATTAAGAAAGACGAGCCATGGAACTGGACTTATCCGAGATTAGAGTAGATGTTGCCCAAATAGGGAGATATGATAAAGGAAAATAGGTCAAAATAGTTCGAGTATGTATCGTGAATGTGAGGGAGTACTCATTGAAGGATCTAAGAAGGCAAAAGGAAGACAAAAAGGAACTTCGATGGAATCGGTCCAAAAGGATAGGGATACTCAAAATTTGATTGAAGATATGATTTTTGATATATCTATACTATAAAGGGAAAGAGCGTATCATAAAGCGTGCCAACAAACTATTTTTTTCAAAGGTAGCCTCGCAATACAAAATATTATCAAATATTTATAGTGGCAATTCTGTCTTTTTATACGCTTTTTAAGATAGGTGTATAAACGACTATGGGAGAGCTCCAACTGTCATTAGCAACTTCTTGTTTTCAAGGCTTTAGTTCCACAAAAACATGAAACTCTCTCACGTTTCATTAATTGTTTTTGAATAAACTTTCTAACGTGCAATATTGCACGTGTCAACCGCTAGTTAAGATGGAGTAACAGGATTTGTGTAAGGTATTTTGTTCTTGTTATTGTATCGAAGATATAGACCATGATATACAACTCAAGCACAAGCAAGGTAAACATCACACTCCATGAATAATATGTTACAAATTACATCAATGGAGAATCAGAAGGCAAATAATTAAAACAAAATTGGGACAAGGGGATCTCAAACATCTATATTTCAAACCCCTATTCAAACTAAAATGAACAAACAAACACAATCTCAAGATCGTAAATGCACAAATCCCATTTACCTTACTTTGAGTCTCAAACTAGATTTGAAATCTGAACTCAACATTGCAAAACCATTCAAAACCCCATTAACCACAAATGACTATAAGCAAAAATTCAGTGGAACAAAAATAACAATAAACTAACAGCAATTTCTTAACTCAAACAGCAAGCATATGAAAGGAGATCCTGATGAACAAGCTTAAAAAGAAATTGCAATTTTGAAGTCACAGGAAGGAATGGAAAGAAGCATTACTGTACAAGGACAAGCCGACCCACTCCGCCCCTTAGATTCCCACCATTCCCATCTCCCCAAACTTCTTCCTCACCGTCCTGATTCGCATCGCCGGAGTTTACCGGGTTCGCACCCTTCGGTACAATCACAATGAGTCGCCCTTCAAGATAAACTGCACTAGCAAGCTCCGGTCTCGTCGACGATGGAAGCCTAAACCTCCACCGATCTAGCTCGAGTTCATCCAATGACAATTCAAGAACATTACTTCCTCTAATGACAATCTTGGTCACCCCAGGAAAAATCTCAACCATTTGAGCCCTAACATCATCGCCTACATCATCGGTCGTAATGACGAAACGGAAACAATCCGAGTTCTCTTCGATCAAAACATCCGCATCCGAATGGAACGGGAGCTCCAAAACCCTAGTGAAAACGTGAGGAAGTCGCCGGAGCTTCTTCTGCCTACCCATGAGTCTGTTAGCTTCCGTGAGGCTCGAATTCATGTCGTATCGAAACGTTATGTTTCGCCTCTTCGGTGCCGGATGGACCTTCATCGTTTCAACGCTGCAACTAGATTCGCCGACGGCACAGAGGGAAAATCCGAACCAGAACACTACCAAAGATGCTCCAAGAAGAACAGTTCGATTTTGAGTACGAACCCTAACCCTAATCGAGTTGTTGTGTGGAGGCGATAGAATCATCAAAGAAATGGTGGAATCAGAAGCGAATCACTTCAGTTTCGTTCAAAATTAATCGTTTAAACGAATCGTGATTACCTTCAGGACGAAAACCCTGATCGAAATTTATAAAAATCTCCACCACAACGAAACACTTGAAAGATGAAGAATACAGCCGAAGTCACTTCTTCAACTCCGAAGAAATTTCCCCAAAATCTTCTTTGAAAATTTACTTCCGGACAGATAACCTAATAAGATTGAATAGAATCTCCACCGGAATTTTCCTTTGAAAAAATCGAGCTCCGGTTAAAACCCTAACCCTAGCCCTGAAAAAGGATAATGTCGTTTCTCTTTTGCGTCGGCGAATAAATCGTGCAAGTGTGAGTGTGACTTGTGAAATGGATTAGTCGGGTTATCCGGTCCACCAACAATCCGAACCCGTCCTATCTAAACGGTTTTGGTTTAACATGAAATGGACATTACCCGAATAAAAAACAGGGTTTAGATTGAATGGTTTATAACATGCACCTATCAACTAGGGGTGCAACTCAGTTCGATTTGGATCGGGTTGAGTTCAACCTAACCCCAACCGACCTCTTAGAAGGTCAATCCAAACTCAACCCAACCCAAACTGTCATTTCAGGTTGGTTTGGGTCGGGTTAATTTGGATTGATAAGCATTATCACAAGAAGTCGTATATTTAGATTTGTTCTGATTTGAGGCTAGCTAGATTGGTTATTAAACCATAAACACTATTATAATTAAAGCATCAAGCAAATATAATAAGAAATATTTCCCATTTCAAAAGCTTAGAAGAGTTTTTATAAACCCCTAAATTCTAAAATATATATATATA
>JAUPMG010000006.1:13469191-13489105 GCA_031762675.1 Pachysandra terminalis | reverse complement strand
ATTAATTACATTTTGACCCCAATTCCACAATTCAATTACATTACATCACTTAATTATTAATTAACTATTAAATCTGGATTAGGGTCACTACATAAACGACTATGAACTATTATCTATCGTCAACACAATGCACATGCAGATGTGGCAGGTGGGACTCATTATAGGTATTACAATTTTTAATAAAAAGAGTATGATTCCTTTAAGCACTATTCTTAATCACATTTTATAAGAAATAATAAAAAAATAGTTTTAAAAAAATGAAGTATATTACATTTATAAGAGTATATATGTATTAAGAGAAAATGTTGAGTTTCAATTAGATTTGTTTAGTTTTTTTAGAATTATATATATATATATAGAGAGAGAGAGAGAGAGAGAGAGAGAGTAGTAAGGTCACCCGCGGGGGACCTATATAGGTCCCCCACTTTATAACGATATGATAAGTGAATGACACCGGCAACCTTATAGAGTTCATTAGAAAATAAATTAAAGAAAAAATATAAAATATAAAATTATATAAATATTAAATTTCAAATATCATAATCTTAAAATTCTAAACTAAAACTTTAAAAGAAAATATGAACCCTACACCCTAAATGTTAAAGACTAAAAAAATGATAATAATAAAAACCCTAAAATAAGATAATATGAACCGTAAACCTTAAAAAAAGATGAACCTTAAAATCTAAATCCCCCCCCCAAAAAAAACAATATATACCTAAGAGGCGAAGATGAAGCCTAAATCCTAATAACTAAACATTAAAAAAAACACTTAAAACCCTAAAAGAAAAAAGATGAGTCCTAAAACCTTAAAGCATAAAAAAAAATTAATAATAAAAAAATCCTATAATTATTATATATTAGGATTTAATTATTTTTTATATTTTATTATTATGTAAAATAAATTTTGATTGGAATAAAGGTTTTCACTTTTTATCTTTAAAAAAAACTTTTATCAAAGAAGAAACCGTTTGAATATGTCTTCAGTTGAGCCCATCGTCACATGGCGACATTCTATTTGGAGGACCTATATAGGTTCCCCCGTGGATGATGCTTTTATTTTTCATATATAATATTATGTTCTATATATCATTTATAATAAAAATATATCATATCTAATACATAAATCGACTATATATCATTTATAATAAAAATATATTATATCTAATACATAAATCGACTATATATCATTTATAATAAAAATATATTATATCTAATACATAAATCGACTATAATTCAATTTAATCAGTTCGGTTTAATTCGGTTCAGAATTATATATACTACAGTTTGGATTCCAGTTTGATTCGATTTAAACCAGGTTTCAACTCAAAACCAAATCAATGTAATTCGATTTTATAGTTTCAAACCAAAATTGAACCAAATATCTAGAAACCCAAATCAAATCGAATTGAAATCGATTTGAATCGGTTCGGTTCCAGGTTTAACCGACCCAAGTTGCATCCCTAACAAATATAATATAAATAGAAAGAGATAAATGCAAATATTAAAAATATAAATAAGGGTATGGGCGCAAAAAAAGCTAAAAATAATTATTTTACCAACTTTTCTATCACCAGTCACCGGTTACTAGCGGTAAGACGTCGAAGTCCAGGACTCCAGTCCCGGATCAGCTCCCCTGTAATTGACAGGTGTGGATACAGTACACAAGAGCATTCAAAATTCCTCATCCTAATCGGTTCTGTTGTCCGGATGCGTAGAACCAACTCAATCGCATGACCATTATGGTCCGACATATCTGGGTCCGACATAACTGGTTGATAATTACCAAAACCACCCCAATCGCATGACCTTTTGAACTGTTGAGTGACGAATGGGCTACTGAAAGAATTGAAATGACCATGATATCCTCAACTTTCTCTTCTAATTACTAACATAGCTCTTTAATCAATTTAGCAATGTCTAATCATAATTGAACTTATCTTCTAATTTTTGTGAGATGGAAACCGGCGAAAATGACCATGGCTCATCGAAGGACTCCATTATTATCAAGGAAACCGGCGAATACCATGGCTCATCAAAGGACTCCATTATTATCAAGGGACTTCATTATTATCAAGGAAACTGGCGACAATGACCATGGCTCATTAAAGGATTCCATTATTATCAAGGAATTCGGCGAAAATGGCATGACGGTAAAGAGATTGTAGGAAGTAATTTTTGTGAGATGGAATCGATCAGATGTGATCTACATTACACTAAACCTTGATGGAGCAAGTAAAAGAGACGACAAGATTGCAGTTATCGGAGGACTATGTCGTGATTATATGGGCAGATTTCTTTGAAGGTATGCACACAAAGTTGGTGAAGTCGTTACCGATAAATGGCTACGCACTAGAATATTCAAGACAACTCGACACTCATTTTCCAAATGCTATCTAATTCTAATCCAACCTCGCAAGTATTGGGTACCTCATGTCAGCCATTGATTGTGCTCGGAACCTTATTGTTCAATTCTCCAATATCAGAGTTCTTTATATTTATAGAGTTCTGCCAATCAAGCAACGAATTATTTTACAAACTTTGCATTAGATAATTTTTCATGTGTATGGATTGTTGAAGATGTTTACTGTTAGGATAATAGGTTGCACGATTATAAGATTGATTTGTTTCATTAACCGATTATACAACTGTAAGATTTGTTCTGAAATGTTTTCAAATTATATATTATCTTTCTTTATTCATAGTTAAGTTTGATTCTATAAGTTGCACCGTAATGTTTTTAAGATTTAGAACGATTCTCAAATCTGAAAAGATTCTCAAGTCTGAAAATCGTTCCAAGTCTTAAAATAGATATCGAAACCCCCTTCATTCCTTCTTAATGTACTCAGAGATGGCTTTATGGATCATGCAACTACGCGATATACATTTACTAGAACAATATGTAAGTTTTAACTAGTGAATAAAATGTTATTTTTTTCTCACAAAAAAAGGAAAAAAAAAAAGAATTTGATCTTCTAACTTTGCACTAAAATCCATTAAGCTTTTTTTTTTGGGGTTTTTTTTCTTTTTGGTATATATTCTGAGCTCAACTCGCTAGGCAAATAGCAAGTGTGTCTGCACGCGCGCGCGCGCGCACACACACACAAATTTATTTACTATCTTAGGCTTCTTAGGAGAGCGGTTTCTAAATGAAACCTATATGCTCTAACATGGAGGCTTTTTTTTTTTCTTTGATATACAGAGGCAAAGTTGAATGACACCTAATTCTCATTAGTGAGAAATCGTCCAGAGAAGTTTCCTTCGATTGGTGAATGCGGATTTCAAACCCAAGTCTTAGGGGCAACATCACAAGAGTATTCTTCAAAATCATAAACAATAATAATATTAAAAATAAAGTAAAAAAAAACTTTCTTGAATAAATTTATAAGGCTAAAAATTATGAATAAAATTAAATTTAATGACTACATTTTGAAGTTAAAAACAAAATACATGACATATTATTCTACACATCAAATAAGGGTATTCTAGTCATTAGGTAGAGTTATTGAATCAAGTCGGCGTCAGTGAACTAATGCCACTTTTGTGAATTCCAGTAAAAGCCGGATCGGTTTCACAAAGAAAGATTACTTTTTGTACTCACAAAGTGCAGGCAGCAGCTTTAATACTTAAATCCGACTCTGAGTCATTTCAGATCCGCGATTCCCAGTTTAAAGCTCGGTGGTGACGGAGCTTTCATGGCGTCGTGATGAACAGAGGAGAATAAAACCATAGCTATAGGAGAAGGAAACTGATCTGATAGATCCATTTTCAATTCCACAACTTCCTGTTCTTTGTTCTGATTTGTTCTATCTATTCCTTTCAGTGATTTCTACTCTTATCTTTTGTTTGGAACGAAGCTTTCTTCAGGTTTCGAGTACTTTTCAGCTCGATTTCTACTCGATCTGCAAGTTTTATCGTTTTTATTTCGAATCTTTTCGATCTTGGTAAGTTCTTTATCTCCTCTGATTCATTCGTTTAGTCGAATGAGTTCAATCAAGATCTACCCTAATTTCGTTACTCGTGAAGAAGATGATGAAGAATCAATGGAAGCTTTCCTGCAATTCATACTCCAGAGGTTGGATATTTAAACCTTTCTAGCTAACCTTTAACCCTCTCTATCTGTTCTAGCAAACGAGATAGTTTCTTAGATTGAAGGAGAAATCTTGCTAGATACTTACAAATGGAGACTCTTGTTGTTGTTGCTCAACATCGGAATCACTACTACTACAGCAGAACCAAGACTCCTGGATCCGATGGGTTTGGTTCATCTCCTTCCAGAGGTTTCAGAGAGATCAGTTGCAGAACATTTCAATCTGGATCAGGTATCCTGCCAACTCCTTTATCTTCATTCAGTACTCCTCCTCCATCAAGAAAATGGGTATCTTCATCTTCATCTTCATATTCATCTCTACTTTCATCTCCATATGCTAGTTCTAGTTGCGAAGATGACAAACAGTTGAAAAGAACTAATGTGAAAACAATCTCAATCCCTATAAAGAACAACGAGAGGTCTTTGATTGAAGATCTCTCTTGCTCCGAGCTCTGGGCTGGTCCTGCATACTCGAACTCACCTCCTCCGAGTTCATTACCGATCCCAAAATTCTCACTCCGGCAGAAACGAACTGTCTCTCTCGAACTCCCTGCTTCATCCTCCGAGATTAAGATTCACCCCATTGCTAAATCTGCACCGCCTTCCCCTTCAAGAGAACCGTATCGTTCCCAAACTGATTTCTTTCTCAGTAGTACGGACTCTGCAACTAAGAATCTGCGCCGAATCCTCCATTTGGACGTCAATGACTGAATCACTGTGAGGAATGTTCTGAGACTCCTGTGTATATATATTTCTCTTTTGCCATCTGGGGTAGTGGTAGATTGTAAATAAAACGTGAAATAACTTGTGTTCTTAGTGTTTAAGAGTCTTTGCAAGTCGTTTAGCTTTCCCTTTTGATGTTATGAAGAAGAACAAACAATCACAACAAGTATGGTGTTGAAGCAGTTTAATGGGGACTAGGGTGTTGTATTGAAGGCATCTTTACATATGAGAAGCTGGGTCTAGGTTGGTAGTATGGGTTCTTCAAGACAAGAAGGTCCACCTTGAAGTGTTCAGTGTGCAGAAAAGCAGTGAAATAAGGGAAGTTTGGTCTAGGTAGCATGGGTTCTTCCAGAAAAGAAGGTGGCTGGCTACCTTGGAAGTGTTCAATGAGCAGAAGGACAGTGAAATATGGGAAGCTTGGTCTAGGTAGTTTGGGTTCTTCCAGACAAGGTGGTGGCCAAGTGTTCAGTGAGCAGAGTGAAATATGGGAAGCTTGATCTAGGTAGTATGGGTTCTTGCAGACAAGAAGATGGCTACCTTGAAGTGTTCAGTGAGCAGAAAAACAGTGAAATATGGGAAGCTTGGTCTAGGTAGTATGGGTTCTTCCAGACAAGAAGGTGGCTACCTTGAAGTGTTCAATGAGCAGAAAAAAAGTGACATATGGAAAACTTGGTGTAGGTAGTATGGGTTCTTCCAGACAAGAAGGTGGCTAAGTGTTCAGTGAGCAGAGTGAAATATGGGAAACTTGGTCTAGGTAGTATGGGTTCTTCCATACAAGAAAGTGGCTAGCTTGAAGTGTTCAGTGAGCAGAAAAGCAGTGAAAAATGGGAAGCTTGATCTAGGTAGTATGGGTTCTTCCAGACAAGAAGGTGCTTCCTTGAAGTGTTCAATGAGCAGAAAAACAGTGAAACTTGAGAATTTGGCTTATCAAGTGGGTGCCCATCTGGAGTCTTCTTGGCTGTTTGGTTAATAAAATGGATGCTGTCTTATTTATGGGGATTGGCAGAAACTATCCTCTTCGGTTGATAAGCGAAGTTAAGACATATACTCATATAGGATTTCCGCAGGGAATTTGGTTTTCTTTCACTTGCATCTTTGTTGAGTTAATTGTAGGTCTTTAGCCTCTGTACTATGTAAAAACAGTAGGATCATTGCTGCTAATTAGGTTATAGTCAGACAATTGCTGTTAGTTTCTCCAACTTACCTGCGTCTGTTTTCTTTACCTGAACTTTCGGCTTAGATGGTGCACATACACTTGCAATTACTTAGTGGTGTCTTACTTTGTCCAGCCTTGCCTGAATGGGTAGCTTAGATAACAGACTTTAGGGTTCCTTTTGCTTAGTGTCTTCCTTCTACTACTGTGTCAAACATTGCTTTAACTGGATACCATAGATGTTAAACTTTCTTTCTCAAACTTGTTCTTATTTCCTTGCTTTCCTTGGTATTCTGTGAGTTGTTGTGTTCCCCTTAACCCCTTTTCACAGTTTTTAAAAGGGAAAGGTGGGAGGGGAATTTGAAGGGAATAGAGACCGTATGTCTGAATCTGCTTTCGAGTATGTAGGGTTAAATCTAGTTGTTTTGTGCTATCCTGTTGTGAGTGTTGTTAGTCTGTTCCTTTCTGTCTATTGGATTTGTCTTGGCAAGATCAATCTTCCTGGAGATCACTGATTATGCTCTGCGGTTGACAAGGTATCCACCTTCTCCATTGATTCATTTGTCTGAGTCTTTGTTGGTTCTATTTGGAAAGAAAACGACTTTTAACTGTTATTAAGATATTGCTGTTTGTTCACTGTGAGACAGTTCTGATCCAAGGAGCTAGTGGGAGAAGAATCTATGAAGGAGGCTTTTCCTAGACTGCATTGTATGTGATTTGATGGATTGGTCTTTGCTCAAAGAAGTCTTTGTAAGGAAAATCACCCGATTTCTCATGCTAGAAATCATTGAGTTGTTTCATGTTTGGGATTGGCTGTAGTACTCTGTGTGTTGGGGTTTCCTTTAGCTAAATTGTGGAGTTCATATCAAGTACTATCGGATCAGAGTTGATGTAGTTTGTCCAGTGGTCTTGTATTATTCTAGCCTGCAATATTATGCTTCTTTGATCTGTGAGATGTTCTTGGCATTTTTCCTGCTTTGAGTTAGTTAAACTGAGATTCTTGTTCGACCTGAAACTAAAGAAACTGAAGTGGTAAGGCTGTTTCATTATTCTATGCAACTAGGATTGGTTGGATTCAAAGCCACTTGAGCCCTTCTTTGCAAATTCGTGGTAAAGTAGGAAATAATTCGGTTCCATAATGGAAATTATTGTTCACAGCAAAGACGAGGCGTGAACCAAGTCCGCTCACTTTAAGACGTTCGCGCCTCTGGAGGGACTTTCCGAAGCAAGTAGATGTAGCATGATGCTCCAGGATACAACAGTCCAGCTAAGGTACCGTGTTTCTTTTATGTTTTACACTAACAGAGAGGAAGGAACTCACCACAAGTTGTAAAAACTCTTTGCCCAGCAAGGCAAAACAAAGTAAATCGATAGTAGCAGTAGAGCAGAAATAAAAGAGAGTTGTGTATTTTGTTGTGTAGAAGCCCAATATAAATAGATACAAAATCCGAACGTTGGGAAGTGACTGTTCGTATTCACGAACATTGAGGGCTTCGTGAACAAGTGAGTCTCTCAAAGGTTGTTGCCATAAAAGCAGTCTAATAAAATCAGTCTGGGACCATGCACATGCAATCCGAACCGTGCCAACTGAATGCACATGTACACGTCAAGGCTCATGAGGTTGGACTGGCCTTGGCTCCTTACTACGCCTCACGTGCATGAGCTCTTCTTGTCCCCTTTCACAAGCTCACATGACTTCATGGGAGGAGAGGGAATATATATCACTCCCTCAAACAAGTAAATGTTTAATGTGGGACAAGGTTCCACACACAAAGCACAAAACTAAAGTGACCAAGCATCAACTTTTGTACACAGCACATAAGAGAGGTTTTTTCTTTAAAATAAACCAACAATACCCAAGAGCCTCCCATGAATTTTATATCCAATGTCACAACCTTAACCTTCTTCCCCTGTTTAATTCACTGGTTCTTCTGTTAGTTTAATCAGCTTTGTAACATCTAGTGTTAATTTGGGACAGAAGGAAGGAACAGAAGAACCAAAACAAGAAATTTTCTCACAAGGTATGAGTACGGAATTAAAAATAAAAAAATAAAAAAATTACATGCACCAAAAGCGTAATGGATTTTGTCAAGTGGGGCAACTTTCCTGTGTCGTATGATCACTGTAATGGTGAGCGAAAACAGGTAAAAACCAGAATTGCTGCTTCATCTCTTCAAATGTTCTCCACATTCTAAATTTCAAGAAGTCTAGTGCTGCAGAAAACAATCTCGGGTTCTCTAAAATTGAACTCTTTCGATACTCGAGAACCCAAGTATTCGGATCCAACTGTGCAGTTGAAGCACTCCATCTTCTCTGCACCCATGAACTGTTTGCCTTCCGTATTGAAAATCCGATCTTCCCTTCCGACCACTGTTTGGCACAATTGAGTATTGTATAAGTAAGAAATCCCTCTAAAATGCTGTATAAAGAACCAAGTAAAAAGAGGCTGAATTGGGCATTTAGATCAGCATTTCAATGGAGTCTCATTAAGGGAGTCACATTTGAAGTCTCTTAGGCTGTGTTAAGGGAATCACATTTGGTTATTTAGAATCTGTAAGAAAGGAAAGGAAAATTAAATTTTCAATGCAATTTGTGTTTGGTTCATTGGAAAATATGAGTCTATTGAAAAGTACTTTTTCAAATGAATCTCATTTTCAATAAAAAGTCCTTTAAACTTTTCCCTTTAAAATGAAGGAGAAACAATGGAAAGGAAAGTAAAGTGCTGCTTTCTATTATTTTTTAACTAACCAAACATAGCCTTAAGGCCTCGTTTGGCTGTTATTCTTGGAATGCAGTCTAGGACATGGAATGAGTTATCAAAGAAAATCTTTTTTTTTTTTTTTAAGTTTTATCGAAGATAAATGGTCGTTTGGTTAGCAAAGATATAATGAGTTCTCCCAGAATGAGAATGAGAAAATGCCATTCATCACAGAATCACCTCTAACCCTGATTTTGGAAAAAGAGTTTTGAGTTTTTGCAGTGGCAAACTTATAAAAAAAGTGAGTAGTGGCAAACTTGTACATACACTCTTTCTATTATAGATTATGTTGTAGTGCTATTATCACATTTATAAGAATGTAATTATACAAAGATCATGTGTGTGTTTGTGGCTGTGAGATTTTATGAAAATAATTATAATTAAAAAAAATTAGAAAATTTGGTCATAACTCATTTTAGTAAATGTAAATCAAACATCGATAATATGTCAAAACTCATTTTGTTACATGCTAACCAAACGCGACCAAGAAGCCTTCAAATTTAGTTTCTAGAATGAATTTAGGAAACTAGTTCCTGGAATGAGTTCTTGATGTAATTGGATGTTTAAAACTACGTGGGTCAGCTACAAAGATATAATTGTACAAACTACAAAGATTATGTGTAGCTATCAAGCTATGGGATTTTATGAAAACAATTATCATTAAATTCGAAAATTTGGTCAGAACATGTTAACCAAATATCTATATTAGGTCAAAACTCATTTTGTTAGAAGCATACCAAACGCGACCATGAAGCCTTCAAAATTAGTTCTCATAATGAATTCAGGAAACCGGTTCCTTGAATGAGTTCCTGATGGTAATTTGATGTTTGAAACACTGTGGGTCAGCTACAATCATCTATCCAGTCTAGTTAATTGAGAACAATTAAGCTTGAGAAGGGAAATTCACAGAAATGAGTTTTCTTTTTACCTCTGTAACTCTACCAGTTAAGATTGTGAATGATCTTGAAGAAAATTCCGTCGTAAGAAGACCGGCGGTCTGCAGAGGCCAACCCCAGATTCTCACTTCCTCAGCTGCTGATTTGTATAATACACATCTTGAACTCAAGAGCAAACCATCCTGTAAAGGAAAATTAATTAAACTTTGTTGATTACCCATTTCCTAACAGAAGAAAAACAATGGAAATTGTCTAAAAAATCCAAATAAGATAGTTGCAGAAGAAGAATACCAGATTCAACTTCCACATAGAATCAATAGATATGCAGCTTGAAACCTTCCCCTTAACAGTTTTCCCCAAATTTTTCTCTAAGAATTCCAATCTCCCATTCAAATCTTTCACAACCCATGATTCGCTGCCCATGTTCCTTACTGTCTCTATAGAAAATCTGGGTTGAATGAGCTTGGAAACCACCCAGGGAGATCCAAACTCTGCAGAAAAAATCAAACTCATACCCACAAAGAATCTCCAAAAACCGAATTCAATGAACAAAGGTCCCTTTCGCTTCTTGTTAGCGGAACGACTTGATTTTGCAGTAGACTTGGGATATGGCAATGAATCAGATATGTGATGAGCAATGGTTCTGGGTGTCGACAGAATTGCAGGATTGAAGCAAATTGGGGTTCTTGGAAAAAAGGGTTTGGACCCCGAGAGCTTCGTGAACGAGCTCCGACGAGTACTTAACGGCATGAGATCAAGGGTTGCATTGATGCTCGCCAAGCAGATGTCGCAGTTGCAGTTTGCGTCTTTCCGGCATCCCGGAAAGTAACAGCTGCTATCTCGGATCTCCGATCTTTCTTCTTCTGTGGTGCATGTGCTCGTCGAGTTCATGGAGGATGATGATGCCGAAGTGATTGTCTTCTTCATGTCTTTTTTTTGGTCTGTTATCTTACTTCCGTATTTGGTGTCTTTACTTCTATTTCATCTCATTCTTTCTGTTTTCCTTTCTCTGAAGATCTTTATCCGTTGTCCGTTTTTTAGGAGATGGGTTTTGAAGTTTGAATTCTCAACGGTCGTGAGGCTAACGGTCAAAAGGGATCGGCTTGGGACAGAGGATCCGCCCTCCAAAGATTAGTGGGTGATTTTGAGTCATTTAAACCCCAAAGACTAGTGGGTGATTTTGAGTCATTTGAACCGTACCTGACGCCTCTGTCCCAAGCCGATCCCTTGTGACCGTTGGCCTCACGACCCTTGTGGATTCAAATTTCAAAAATCCATCTCCCAAAAAAACGGATAAAGATCTCCACTGAAAGGAAAACAAGAAAGAATGAGATGAAATAGAAGTAAACAATTTCGAGGGAAAGCAACTCAGGTGAGGGCAAAATTATACCCTCGGGGTTGTTTCACATAACACGCCCCATATCAAGGCCTTCCATAACAGAGGATCCGTGTCCTAATCTTTGACGATTATTTATCTTACGAATTGAAATAAGGGTCCATAACCGCTAATTGTCTGTGATATTTTTGACGGTATCAACAGTGTAATTGTTGTTATGTGGAGACTAATGCTATTGAGGCATTCGGGAAATACTGATGATCCAGTCACCGACACTACCGGTCGGGTCTAGGGGTACAATAATAATTTTATTTATTATTCTATTTTATAACACTTTTCTGAGCTTTGGAGAATAATAGAAAGTGGTAGGCACTATTTGTCGAATCAAGTAAATTTATGTCTTCTGTGTGCTTGATTTCTTCTTTATCTTGTTTATCTTTCTTTCTTAACAGTAATGCCACATAAACTTTGACAGAACTGGTAACTGGTTATTTCGATTAAGGTGGAAGCTGGTTTTGGGTTGTTTGTCTTAGGGTTTTAGAATGATCGGTTTATGGTTCTGTGTCGTCATGTAATAGGTATCGTCGTAAAAATCGTTAAGAAAATATCAGAGAGGATTTGCTCCCGTTAATTAACTAATCATTAACACACCCTTTCTTCTCAAAATCACTCTTAGAGAGAGAGCAATAAATAAAAGGCAAACAAGCTTACAATTCACTTGACTAGACTAAGCAAAGTAGTATTAGATTATTTATGGGATTTATCATTCCTAAAGGGAATAAATTATGTGTTTTGATCACCTGAATTTTGATGATGCAACTAGATTGGATTCCCTCATTTGACTAACATCCAAAGACGTTGGTTGTAATCAATGAAGATTACACACCATTGATGTTTTAAGTATCCTATGATTAGAGATGATTCCTCCCCCTTCAAGAGAGAGAGAGATTGCAAAGAGTGAGGGAGGGAGAGAGACTTGTAATTGCATAGTGAGAGAAAGAGAATGGTGACTGTAAATGAGAGAGATCATCGCTTGTTATTTATTATGGTGGACAAAATCAAATATAGTTTAGCTTTACATACTAGAAGATTTTGCCACAATACTTAATTTGCTTATTGAGACCATTATAGTGGAGAGAGCATGGCTTGACTTTTGCTGATGTATTTAAAATAAAGAAGTGCAGATATGTTCTTGATTTTCTAGTATTAGGAATTAAGTGAGCCAAAAAGAGATCACTATAGTGCAAGAGATCCCATTTATTTAATAAAAAGAAACCAATCTTTCAAGAGAAACGAATTTCTCTTTTTTCCTTCAGTTAAGAAACAACTGATGGAGGCGACTGATCGGACGAAGACGACAAGTCCCCGGACCTTCTCCGGAGCATCTGTCTCATCCCGTCGGCGACCCAAACAGCAGGGTTCAACTTGTACTTGTGACAAAAGGTCATATGTGCCTTCACAGCTTCATCCACCCCAGATGGTTTCTTATTCCCTCTGTTAACTTCATCTCTAACAGCTTCTGAACACAACCCACATAGCCATTTCCCATCAAATTTGGCCTTCACTTCTCTAATGTAGTCTTTGGGACACAAGTCTCTCTCTCTCTCTCTCTCTCTCTCTGACAGATTGAACTGAACTGCAGATTGAATTGAACTGATCAAGTGTGAATGGATTCAAGCAAAGTGAAAAGCAAATTATGGCTAAATGAGGCTATTTCTCTCTTTATCTTTATTTACTTTTCAATCATAGTGGGGATGGGAACTGGGTTTCTTATCTTGGTTTTGTTTTCTCACTTGGGATTGATGGTTCTGTTGTCATAACTAAGTTATGAAAGCTTTAATGGTGAGGAAGAGAAGGAGAGACTTATTTATAACAGGCAAATCTGCCAGAATTTCCTGCATGTTCTAAGAGACAATGGTGGGAAAATGAGACAAAGTTGTTGGCCCTGTCTTTGCATTTATAACTCAATTAAGGGATTTGGGAATTGGATTCTGTACTTTCAATATCATTTTTTTTTTGTTATTGTATATGGTGTTAGGGGATCAAAAGAACCTGTATAAGGGTCTTTGGCCCTAGATTTTGACACCGTCTTCTTGTTGCAAAGGATGGACCCAAAAATTTGTGGGTCCTACAAAGGAGATCAAGTTTACTTAAAAATCAGCTTGAATTTGATTTCGTCTCATCTTTTTGAACACGGTTAAAAACTTCTGTAAAATACCAAAGGTTAGTTCTGTTGCCAATCCATCCCTTCTGGGACTTACTTTGTTAGAACCTACACCAGGTTACGGTCCTTTTTATAGTTATTTCGGTTAACATGGTAGCTTGGCTTTTCTTAGAAGCTTGGCTTCGAATTTTTGTTGTAGACTTGGTTTTCTTTGGTTGGCTTGAATCCATTTGTGTTGCTTATATGGGGTCTCGTAACGCCTGGAGTGAGATGCGTGTAGTAGATGCTATAGTGCGCATTCAGGCTTTGACGCATTTTCTAAAGCTTGGATGTGTTGATGTGCATCCATGCAGATCAATGGACACGCAGCATGCACGTTACAACATCTGCTGTAGCTGCCCACGTTCCAGACGATGTCACCCCCTTATATGGACCATGTCTTTGTTGTAGAAGCGATGGTATTTTACAAATTTGTCTAAACAGGTTCATTTAATACTAACTCAGAGTAATGCTTATGCAATTCCGTGAAGCAGTCTAGAGGAGGAATTAGGAAAAACATGTTAGATTAATTCTTAATCAAATCCTTATCAGGAGTGTTTTGGTCTTTTACATACATGTCAACCAAACTGTTGGTGCACCAGGCTCATTTTAGAGTGAGCCAATAAAATATGAGCACCTTGTTGAGGTGTGGAGCTTGATGGTTCGTAAGATCCAACTTCTGTTCAATCCGATCCAGCTTCGGGTCATTATTAGGAGTATTTTCATATTTATCATTTGTAACGAAGTTATAACCCTAAATCAGTTAGGATTTTGGTGAGATGCATTTTGCGAGTGGAATTGTGCATGAGAAACATCTCTGTAAATCCTTGTTCTTGATTATAGTAAATTTTTAACTGCTTCTTGATTTTTTTTTTTTTTTTTCTGTAAGGGTTTTTCACGTAAATCTGTGTCTTGTTCTTGATTTGATTTGAGAGACAAACAGAACCGAAAAAGAAAGGTTAACATACCTCGCAATATGAACTATTGTGATGCTCAAGGGGAACACTAGACCCCCTTTCTTCTTTACTGTAAATCCTTGTTTTGATTATAGTAGATTTTTTACTGCTTTTTGATTTTTTTTTTCTGTAAGGGTTTTTCACGTAAATCAAAGGTTAACATACCTCGCAATATGAACTACTGTGATGCTCAAGGGGACCCCTTTCTTCTTTTTGTACTTTCCTTTTGTTTGACACTGAGATCCACTTTGTCCAAGCACCATTAAAATGGAGTAACCAATAATTAAAGAAGGATACTCTTAGATTTTTTCCTCCTTTTTATATATATTTTTTCCTAGAGGTAGTTTAATATATATAGGGAGGTACTTTCCTTAATACACAAAAGGTTTGCTTCCCTCAACTTGTTTGGATATTTAATTTGTTAGAAGAATTGTTCTAAGTATTAATTTAATTTAATTAGTTTTTTTAATAATTTAAAGACATTTTTAATGGGTATGTAATTTGTTAGAAGAATTGAGTATTTATATGTGAATAGATGAAAATAATTAAATTTTTTTTTTTTTGGGTACAGGAAAAAAAAAGATTTTAATTGATAGCTCAATAAAACTGCTAATTCCTCAAGTAATACCTTACAAAATTTGTTTTATTATTATTTTTTAAAAAAAGGTTCAATAATATATTTCATGATTATTTTTTCAAAATAAAAACTACTTGTATAATAAAAAAGAAAACTTATATAATAAGGTCATGCAAAGGGTGAGTTGAAACTGGTTCAATGCAGCCTTTGTTTAGAAAGGCCATTCCAATTATTAATACCACAACAAATTACATGTCATCATTTTTTATATCGCCTCATCACTCAGTTCTCAGTTTAATTTTATTAGTTTTAACTGTATATTTAGGGAAGCAAACTTTGTTGCTGACACTCTTGCAAACTTTGCTCTAGATTTTTTTTCTTGTTTCTGGTTTGGTTCTCTCCCTGAGGTCATTTGCCGTAACCTTGCAGATGACTTCATTGGTATGACCACTCTCCGTTGGATCCTTAATAGTTAATTTATATAGATGTTTCTTTTTACCAAAAAAAAAATAAAATAAAATACTACAACAAACCTACAATAATTGGGAGCTTTCTTGAAAGCAATATCTTATTTTTTATTGAAAGAAATTAAAAGCTCCCAATATATTTATAGCTTCCAATTTGACTTATTGGTAAGCCATTTTTATAGTCTATCAAAAATCCAATTTAATTACGTCCCACTTGTGCTCCTAATAATTCTTCCTGAAGAATATCTTATTAGTTAATATAAATGTAATTGTGTAGAGAGATCTTTGCATCTTTTTATTCTTATATATATTAAAGGGTATGAGTGGCATGATTGAGTTTTAATTATAGGAAGATTCTTGGCTTGATAATGAAATCTATTTTATTTTATTTGCAATGGTTGTCATTTGACAGGGGTTTATATAAAGTTTCAAAGAACTTTGATGGGTAAATAATAATATCAAAAAACATAAAAAATTTATTTATAAAATTGCAGAAACGATAATAAAATCAAGAATATAATGGTTCAGAATTTATGTGTAAGAGACTAGCAAAAGTTTTTATGTCGGCTGCCAATGCCAACCTAATGGAACCCTCCTTTACTCGGATTTGAGACCAACAATATCCAAAAGATATAGCAACACGGAACATTAATGGACTCAAAAAAATAAATAATTAGGAAGTGTTGAGCCGTACCACTTATAAATTGCAGGGGCGGAGTCGGGATTCTTTAGTTCTCGGTTTAACAAAATTAATACTATTTTTAACAAAAAGAAGATAAAATTGATGCTAACTTCTATATAATCTGCTTCGGTTTTTTCGGAACAATTTGGTTTAGTTGAAGTCGTGACGGTAAACCGAACCAAACTAATTCCTTTTTATTTATTTATTTTGTTTTCTAAACCATAACCAAACCAAAACAATAAAAATAAAATAAATCAAACTGATTTTTTTTTAGGTTTACACTCCTAACGAGTGAGGATATAAAAGTGAAAAATAATTATTAAGAGGGGGCTAAAAAAAACTCTAGAGAGGTCAAAATAAAATTTGATAGGGACTAATTTATAACATGTTACGAAAACAATTGACAATTTCAAAATTTTTAAAAATTGAGGAGGGCAGTTGCCCCCACTTGCCCTTATGTAGCTCCGCCCATGGTTGGCTGGTGAAATTTTAGTTCATTTGAACTACTACTTGGGTTAACCGCCAGCCAATAGCTGATCAGGTTGTTTACAGTGTGGAGCCTGATGGTTGGTTAGATCCAGTCTCGATTCTCCCTATATCGTGTAGGATTAGGTATTGACAATGTGAGTTAAGTGCGTGAGAGATCTCTATAATCCCTATTTTTATTATTATTATTATTATTATTTTTTTTTATTATAGTGGATTATTTGCTGCTTCCTAGTTTTTTTTCACTACAGTTTTTCACGTAAACCTGTGTTCTTGCTTTATAACTATTATTGCTTATTTGTTGTTCTCAACACATACCAGTTGGCGAACGACAAGTAAGCGAGTATGGGCTAAGTGTGGCCAGCCTTGCTTGGATCGTCGAGGTTTCGTCAAGGATTTATCATGTGAGTTCTAATGTGCGCTCAATTTTGTCCTTGGGAAGGGTATGTGGTACAAACTTTAGGGGCACAGACAGAGGCGTTGACCTAGCACATGGGGCTTCCTCAGGTCTATTTTGGGACCACGTAGAGCCTGGTCTGACCTCACACATGTTCCTCTAACATGTGAAGAACTTGTCCAAAGAGTAGCCAACAACGGTACTTGTGGACACAAAGCTTTGGCCAAAATGGACATCTGATGTGGACTAGCTTCGTGTGTTGGCTTGTCATAGAATGTACACAAAGGATAGATACTCTTGTTGCCTCAATCAGCTATTACTTAGTAGTGAAGCTGAATTTATTACTAGAAACCTAATTCTTTTTAGCTTATTCAGCTTGTAGTACAGAATTTAAGCTCACATCTCACGTGCTTTGTCTAGTAAAATCGACTCATTGAAGTCATAAAACATCAATGAGTTTGTTAGAGATGGTGGATGCTCATATTCAAGGGAGGGACCTGAGGGGTCTCATGGGACGGAGCAAAGCAGAGCACCATGATAGGACGGAGCAAAGCAGAGCACCATGGGGAGAGAGTCTCCTTTCTGGATCACTTGTGAGACAGAGGAAAGCAAAGCACTATGGGGAGAGGTCCCTTTCGGGGTCACGAGTACCTCGTTGTGTAGGTCAGAATAATGGGGTTCGGGGTTGTGAAGGGAAAAGTCCCTCGCAGTCGGTAAGGATATATTGGTGATATACCCCATATATCGGATAAGAGTATTTTTTTTAGGTAACTACGTTGGCGATCACTTGACCACTCTCCCATAGGGGAGACACAAGCATTGAACCTCATAATCCCTTCTCACCCAGGCCCTCATTTGAGGGGATATCCTACCAACATCCCAAAAGACGGGAGGAGCATTGGATACGGGCATAAGTTGTAACTCTAATTCATTTTTTTATATAGTAGAAACAACTTCTCTCCTGTAGACGTAGGCTTTGTTGAGCCACATATATCTTTGTGTGTTGTTTTGATCTTTGTTTTTACCGTGTTTACTATTATTGCTTGATCTGGATCAAGCAGAATTTCACTCTATAACAAGCATTTTTCAAATACAATTGTATCATAAACAATGATAAATCTAGGTGTTATTGCTTTGAGATGCTTATTATGAGTTCAGCATATACTCACGGTTGAGTAGAGCGGAGGGGTATCCAACAAAAGACCACTTAAACGGATACCCAACAAGTTGACGGGTTAGATTCAGATTGACTCGTTTTCAAACATGTTAGAAAAAAACCTAAACCCAAATTCAACCCAATTAATAAACAGATCAACCTAAAACCATTTAATCGGCTTGGGTTTGGATGGGTTGACAGGTCGGTCTACATCAATCAAATACACATAATCCATCTGATTAAATGCAGCAGAAGGGAGATGATGAATCAAAGACGATAACCACCTGCAGCAAAATGCTTATCGATTCGAACTGCAACCTGTTAACCAAAACAAAATGATACCTTACTGTAGATTACACGAAATTCATCTGATCTGACTGTGGGATATAAGGTGTTGATATCAAAAATGGGTAAAGCAAGCAAGCAAGCTACAAGTTTTCCTTAGCCCTCTGATCATGGCCTGCATCCCCATAGTTCCTGAAGGGACCCCAGGTTTCACATAGCTGCTAGGAAGGCTGGATTCTATTTCATGGAAATAGCCATCATAAACCTTGAGGAAGTGCTAGACTTTTCTCTCAGTAAGAAGCCAGAACCAGGAAGTTCCTGTCAATAAGACCATAATACATAGAAAATTGCATGTATCCAAAGTAGTACAGTTAGATGCTCGAGAATGTTTTTGTAAGCAAACACAAATTAACATGTTCTCTTTTGAGAATAGAAACTATATCCATTGTAACTTGTTTATCAAAAGATCAAGGAAAATTTTGAAGAATAGTTGTATGTTTCAAAATTTCATGTCATTTTCTTGAAAAATCATCCGTAAGTTTTGATGCACAGTAAGATTCAGAATAGAATTACAGCGTAGTGTTTATTTCAACAAGAAACTATATATGATGAAGAGCATTTTCCATAATATAAGGAGACATTTTGGAAAACAACATGCATTTTTACATTTTATATGCCACATTTTCAAAGACCAAAATCAACTCAACTATTGAACCTTTTTTTCTTTTCATTATTATGTCATATAGAAGCTATCACCACCGTGTAATCATCACACTTTTGGCGATGGCACTACTATTACCACCACCTAGGACAATAGTACCACCACCAATTGCCGCCATCACTACTATTACCACTACCACCAGTTGCCACCATCACTAGCATCGCATCCAGCAAGATTACCGCTACAAACCCTCACCACCTCTGAAGACAGGGCCACAACCTTTAACGATGGCACCATCATTACCACCACCAACAACATTACCATCAACTAGAACAACAATATCATCACCACCCACCAAGGTTTAAAGTCTCTGGACCTGGGGACTAGACCAGTCCCTGCTGATCCCGGTCCGTACTGGCGGTACCGCTCGGTCTGGTACAAAAATTGGATCGCCTATTTAAATTTTAAAATTAAAAAAAAAAGATGGATCGGCCGGACCGGTCTGGACTGTCCACTTCATAAATTGAAAAAAAAAAAAAAAAACAGAGCGGCTGTACCAGTTGTACCGGTCACCAGACTTGTTGTATCGGTCCAGTCCGGAACCTCAAGATACAATTGTTGTATTATGGCTTGGGACTAGACCAGTCCTGGCCGATCCCAGAACAGACCGGATCAGACCACCACGGTCACTACCACCATTACACCACCGCATTTTGGTAGTTTCAGGTAATTTATCTAGTCTAATTTTCTCAAATCAAATCAAGGGGGAAAAAGAACATTTTCATCCATTTTAAGTCTCCCTTCCAAAAAAAAATAAAAAAAAAATTGAAAAACACCTGTTTTCCCAGAAACTTTTTATTTGATGAAAAATCTTTTACATCCAAACAAACAGAGCCGTAGTATTTACATGAAGACTCATTTTTCGTTCTTCTTTTTTCTAAGCTACAGTAAAAAAAGGCTGTAATCTTGGTATCTTGGGCACAAAAGAGCACAGATGATCATTCATGTCGCTTGATATCATGAGAAAGTTGCAATTGACTTCAATTGGACTTCTCAGCATCTTCATCTCCCTTCACTGTGGCATCTGG
>JAUPMG010000006.1:13453583-13469091 GCA_031762675.1 Pachysandra terminalis | reverse complement strand
CAACAACAATAAACTGTTTATTTGAAGAAAATAGCATTTGATAAATACATTTATTTAAGTGCTTATGAAAGTTTAGGGGTAAAATTAGTATTATAAAAATATTATTAAAAAATAAAAATAATATTTATTTAAGTGCTTATAAAAAAGTTTAGAGGTAAAATAGATATTTTAAAAATATTATTAAAGTTGTGAAATAGCCTATCGCATAAGAGTTTGTGACAAGCTGCTCTCAACAGCTTTTCCTTATGGGGTAGCTTTCCTCTAGGGCTTATGGGTAAGCACTTACCCATGAGTGCTACCAAACACATATTTAATTTTAAAAATTGTTTATATAAATCATAATAATATAAAAAAAAACAGAAATACTTTGTTGAATAAATTTAAGACTAGAAGGTATGAATAAAATTAAATTTGACATTTTGAAGTTAAAAAACAAAATCCATGACATGTTATTTTTCTACATATCAAATAAGGGTATTCTAGTCATTAGGTAGAGCTGTTGTATCAAGTCGGCGTCAGTGAACTAATGCCATTTTTGTTAATTCCAGTAAACGCAGGGTCGGTTTCACAAGAATACTTTTTGTACTCACAAGGAGTGCACGCAGCAGCTTTTTGATACTTAAATTCAATTCTGAGTCATTTCAGATCCGCGATTCCCAGTTTAAAGCTCGGTGACGGACCTTTCATGGCGTCGTGGCGTCGTGATGAACAGAGGAGAAAAAAATCCATAGCTATAGGAGAAGCAAACTGATCTGATAGATCCATTCACCATTACTCAATTTCCTGTTCTTTGTTCTGATTTGTTCTAATCTATTCCTTTCAGCGATTTCTACTCTTTATCTTTTCGTTTGGAACGAAGCTTTCTTCTGGTTTGGTTGGCATCCTTGATCAGGTTTCGAGTACTTTTCAGCTCCATTTCTTCTCGATCTGTACGTTTCAGCGTTTTCATGTCGAATCTTTTCGATCTTGGTATGTTCTTCGTTTCCTCTGATTCATTCGTGTATTCGAATGAGTTCAATCAAGATCTGTCCTAACTTCGTTACTCGTGATGACGAATCAATGGAAGCTTTCCTGCGATTCATACTCAAGAGGTTGGATATTTAAACCTTTCTAACTAATCTCCATGATTTATCCCTAGCTCTAGATCTGTGTGTCGTAGCAAACGAGAAAAGTTTCTTAGCTTGAAGGAGAGAAATACTTACAAATGGAGACTCTTGTTGTTGTTGCTCAACATCGGAATCACTACTACTACAGCAGAACCAGGACTTCTGGATCCGATCCTTTTGGTTCATCTCCCTCCCGAGGTTTCAGAGAGATCAGTTGCAGAACCTTTCAATCTGGGTCAGGTATCCTGCCAACCCCTTTATCATCTTCATTTACTACTCCTCCATCAAGAAAAGGGGTATCTTCATCTTCATCTTCATCTCTACTTTCATCTCCATATGCTAGTTCTAGTTGCGAAGATGATAAACAGTTGAAAAGAACTAATGGGAAAACAATCGCAATCCCTATAAACCTCCAAAATTCCATTAAGGAGAGTTCTTTGATTGAAGATCTCTCTTGCTGCGAGCTTTGGGCTGGTCCTGCATATTCGAACTCACCTCCTCCGAGTTCCTTACCGATCCCAAAATTCTCACTCCGTCAGAAACGAACTGTCTCACTTGAACTCCCTGCTTCAGTTTCCGAGATGAAGATTCACCCCATTGCCAAGTCTGCACCACCTTCCCCCACAAGGGAACCGTATCGCGCCCAAAGTGATTTCTTTCTTAGTAGTACCGACTCTGCAACTAAGAATCTGCGCCGAATCCTCCATTTGGATATCAATGACTGAATGACTGCGGGGAATGTTCTGAGACTCCTGTGTATATATATATTTCTCTTTTGCGATCTGGGGTAGTGGTAGATTATAAATATAACGTGGAATAACTTGTGTTCTTAGTGTTTAAGACTCTTTACAAGTCGTTTAGCTTTCCCTTTTGATGTTATGAAGAAGAACAAACAATCACAACAAGTATGGTGTTGAAGCAGTTTTATGTGGACTCGGGTGTTGTATTGAAGGCATCTTTATATATGGGAAGCTTGGTCTAGGTTGGTAGTATGGGTTCTTCAAGACAAGAATGTTGGCTACCTTGGAAGTGTTCAGTGAGCAGAGAAGCAGCGAAATAAGGGAAGCTTGGTCTAGGTAGTATGGGTTCTTCCAGACAAGAAGGTGGCTAGCTACCTTGAAGTGTTCAATGAGCAGAAAAATAGTGAAATGTGGGAAGCTTGGTCTAGGTAGTATGGGTTCTTCCAGACAAGAAGGTAGCCACCTTGAACTGTCTAGTGAGCAGAAAAACAGTGAAATCTGGGAAGCTTGGTCTAGGTAATATGGGTTCTTCCAGACAAGACACCTTGAAGTGTTCAGTGAGCAGAAAAGCAGTAAAACTTGAGCATTTGGCTTATCAAGTGGGTGCCCATCTGGAGTTTTCTTGGCCGTTTGTTTAATAAAATGGATGCTCTCTTATTTATGGGGATTGACAGAAACTACCCTCTTGGGTTGATAAGCGAAGTTAAGAAATACTCTTTTAGAGGATTTCCTCAGGGAATTTGGTTTTCTTTCACTTGTATCTTTGTTGAGCTAATTGTAGGTCTTTAGCCTCTGTACTATGTAAAAACAGTAGGATCATTGCTGCTAATTAGGTTATAGTCAGACAATTGCTGTTAGTTTCTCCAGGTTACCTGCATCTGTTCTCTTTATCTGAACTTTTCTGCTTAGATGGTGCACATACAGTTCCAATTACTTTGTCCCTTGCCTGAATTGGCAGCTTACATAACTGACTTTAGGGTTCCTTCTGCTTAATTGAGTATCATAGATGTTACACGTTCTTTCTCATACTTGTTCTTATTTCCTTACTTTTCCTTGGTACTCTGTGAGTTGTTGTGTTCCCCTTAACCCCTTTTCACAGTTTTTAAGAGGGAAAGGTGGGAGGGGAGTTTGAAGGGAAGAGACTGTTTGTCCGATTCTGCTTTCAAGTCTGTAGGGTTATTAAATCTAGTTGTTTTGTGCTGCTATCCTGTTGTGAGTGTTGTTAGTCTGTTCCGTTCTGTGGGTGACCCAATTTTCTATTGGATTTGCCTTGACAAGATCAATCTTCCTGGAGATCACTGATTATGCTCTGCAGTTGACAAGGTATCCCACCTTCTCCATTGATTCATTACTCCGAGTCTTTGTTGGTTTTATTTGGAATGACGATTTTTATTGAACTGTCATTAACGTATTGTTGTTTGTTCATTGTGAGACAGTTGTTATCCAAGGAGCTAATGGGGAAGAATCTATGAAGGAGGCTTTTCCTAGAAAATCGTCCGATTTCTAGCATCTCATGCTAGAAATCATCGACTTGTTTCATTTTCGTGTGTTGGGATTTCTTTTAGCTAAATTGTTGAGTTCATATCAAGAACTATCGGATCAGAATTGATGTAGTTTTGTCCAGTGGTCTTGTATTATTCTAGCCTGCAATATTACGCTTTTTCCTGCTTTGAGATAGTTAAACTGAGATTCTTGTTCGACCTGAAACTAAAATGCATATTGATGTTCAAACTGAAGTGGCAAGGCTGTTTCATTACTCTATGCACCTAGGATTGATTGAATTCAAAGCCACTTGAGCCCTTCTCACGAATTTTATGTCTAAGACACACAACCTTAACCTTCTTCCCCGACTCAGATTTGCCCCAGAAATTGTTGTAAATGTTTAACTACATTTACATGTAACCAGAGGAAATCGGAAAATCACAGGAGTTGCTTCAATTTGTGACAAAGGAAAGAACAACAGAAACAAAAGAAATAACCAAAATCAAGAAATTTTCTCACAAGGTATGAGAAAATTTCTCATACCTCATGGATTTTGTTAAGTGGGATATCTACTATTACTTTCTTGTGTTGTATGATAACTGTAATGTTGAGCAAAAACAGGTAAAAGCCGCCAGAACTGCTGCTTCATATCTTCAACTGGTAAAAACCAGAACTTCTGCTTCAGCACTTCAACTGTTCTCCACGTTCTAAATTTCAAGAAGTCTAGTGCTGCAGAAAACAATCTTGGGTTCTCTAAAATTGAACTCTCTCGATACTCAAGAACCCAAGTATTCGGATCCAACTGTACAGTTGAGGCTCTCCATCTTCTCTGCACCCATGAACTGTTTGCTTTCCGTGTTGAAAATCCAATTTTCCCCTCTGACCACTGTTTGGCACAATTGAGTATTCCTATTTGTAAGTAAGAAAGCCCTCAAAAATGCCGTATAAAGAACCAAACAAAAAACAGGCTGATATGGGCATTTGGATCAGCCTTTCAATGGAGTCCCACTTGGGAATCACATCTGAAGTCTTTTAAGGCCTCGTTTGCATGTCATTCTAGGACTTGGAATGAGTTATCAAAGAAAATCTTTATTTTCCAACCTCGAATCCTGATTTTAGATTTTAGGATGAGTTTTGAGATTTTACAGTGACAAATTTGTAAATACACTCTTTTTATTATAAATTATTTTGGAGTATTATGATCACATTTAAAAGGATATAATTGTATAAAAATTATGTGTGACTATGGGGTTTTATGAAAATAATTATAATTAAAGAAAAGAAAATAAATTTAAAAATTTGGTCAGAACTCATATATTGAACCAAACATCTAACTGGTTCCCGGGAATGAGATGAGCTATTGATGTAATTGGATGTTTGAAACAATGTGGGTCAGCTACAATCATCTACCAGTTTAGTTAATTGAGAACAATTAAGCTTGAGAAGAGAAATTCACAGAAATGATTTTTGTTATTACCTCTGTAACTCTGCCAGTTAAGATTATGAATGATCTTGAAGCAAATCCAGTCGTAAGAAGACCGGCGGTCTGCAGAGGCCAACCCCAGATGCTCACTTCCTCAGCTGCTGATTTGTATAATACGCATCTTGAACTTAAGAGCAAACCATCCTGTAAAAGAAACTTTTTCAATTACCATTTCCTAACAGAAGAAGAACAATGGAAATTGTCTAAATATCCAAATAAGATAGTTGCAGAAGAAGAATACCAGATTCAACTTCCACACAGAATCAAGTGACTTGCAGTTTGAAACCTTCCCCTTAATAGCTTTCCCCAGATTTTTCTGTAAGAAATCCAGTCTCCCATTCATATCTTTCACAACCCAAGATTCCCTACACATGTTCCTTACTGTCTCTATAGAAAATATGGGTTGAATGAGCTTGGAAACCATCCAGGGAGATCCAAACTCTGCAGCAAAAATCAAACTCATACCCAGAAAGAATCTCCAAAAACCGAATTCAATGAACAAAGGTCCCTTTCGCTTCTTGTTCGCGGAACGACTCGATTTTGCAGTAGACTTGGGATCTGGTGATGAATCAGATATGTGATGAGCAATGGTTCTGGGTGTCGACAGAATTGCAGGATTGAAGCAAATTGGGGTTCTTTGAAAAATGGGTTTGGATGCCGAAAGCTTCGTGAACGAGCTCCGATGAGTACTTAACGGCATCAGATCAAGGGTTGCATTGATGCTCGCCAAGCAGATGTCGCAGCTGCAGTTTGCGTCTTTCCGGCATCCCGGAAAGTAGCAGCTGCTATCTCGCCTCTCCGATCGTTCTTCTTCTGTGGTGCCTGTGCTCATCGAGTTCAAGGATAATGATGTTGATGGAGTGATTGTCTTCTTCATGGCTTTGTTTTTTTTATTTCGTCTGTTATCTTACTTCCTTGCTTCGCTTCTTTACTTCTATTTCATCTCATTCTTTCTTGTTTTCCTTTCTCTGAAGATCTTTATCCGTTTTTTTAGGAGCTGAGTTTTGAAATTTGAATCCTCAACGGTCGTGAGGCTAACGGTCTTAAGGGATCCGTTCGGGACCGAGGCGTCAGATACGGTTTAAATGACTCAAATCTTTGACGATTATATATTGTGAACGTCTAGAGTCCAGGCATATGAACCGAAATAAGGGTCCTTAATTGCTAATCGTCTACGATATTTCCAATAACAACAGTGTAATTTGTTGTTATGTGGAAACTGATGCTAGTGAGGCATTCGGGAAGTATTGATGATCCAGCCACCCACACCGCTGGTTGGGTCTAGGGGTATAATAATAATTTTATTTATTGTTATGTTTAGCCCTATAAGTTATTTATCATACTTTTTATGGTTGTACTTTAAAACACTTTTCTGAGCTTTAAAGAATAAAAGAATATGGCGTTTATCTGTTGATGTAGAAACTATTTGCTGAACCATGTAAATCTGTATCTTGTGTGTGCTTGATTCCTTCTTTAATTTTTTTATCTTTATTTTTTAACTGTAATGCCACAGACATTTGATTGAACCGGTCACTGGTGGATCCGGTTAAGGTGGAAGCCGGTTTTAGGTTGACTTGTGTCTTAGGGGTTTTAGAATGATCGGTTGATGGTTCCGTGACGCCATGCGAGTACCATCGTAAAAATTGTAGGAAAATATCGCAGACGATTTGATTCCATTAATTAACTACTCATTAACATACTATTTCTTCTCAAAATCACTCCTGTCTATTAGAGAGAGCTTTACCAAACCTTTTCTCAACCACTTGTTATGGTGGACCAAATCATGTATAGTTTAGCTCAACATACTTGAAGATATTCCCACAATGCTTAATTTGCTTATTGAATCCATTAAAATGGAGAAGTTCAAATATGTTCTTGATTTTCTAGGTTTTGTAAATCAATTGAGCCAAAAAGAGATCACTATAGTATAAGAGATCCTATTTATTTAATAAAAAGAAAAGCAATTTTTCAAAAGAAAAGAATTTCTCTTTTCCCTTCAGTTAAGAAACAACTGATATTCATTGAATTACAAACTCAAATCAATGTATGATCAAGTGAAAGATATGATTATAAGAAAGTTCAAAAACTTAAAAAAAAAAAAAAAAAAACAGCTCATAGCGACTCATCTCCTACTTGTGATGTGTGTGGATTTCATACACTTCTTAGAAGAAGAGGATGGAGGCGATTGATCGGACGAAGACGACAAGTCCCCGGACCTTCTCCTGAGCATCTGTCTCATCCCGTCGGCGACCCAAACAGCTGGGTTCGACTTGTACTTCTGACAAAAGGTCATATGAGCCTTCACAGCTTCATCCACCCCAGATGGTTTCTTCTTCCCTCTGTTAACTTCATCTCTAACAGCTTCTGAGCACAACCCACATAGCCATTTCCCATCAAATTTGGCCTTCACCTCACTAATGTAGTCTTGGGTGCAATCCTCTTTCAATCCACAACACTCACACTTCACCAATTCAACTTCCATGATCTTCTTGCTCTCCATATGGGATTCTCTCTCTCTCTCTCTCTCTGAGTCTCTGACAGATTGAATTGAACTGATCAAGTGTGAATGGAGTCAAGCAAAGTGAAAAGCAAATTGTGGCTAAATGAGACTATTGATCTCTTTATCTTTATATTCTTTGAATCATGTAGTGAGGATTGGAACTGGTTTCTTATCTTGGTTTTGTTTTCTCACTTGGGATTGATGGTTCTGTTGTCATAACTAAGTTATGAAAGCTTTTATGGTGAGGAAGAGAAAGAGAGACTTATTTATAATAGGCAAAATCTGCTAGACTTTCCTGCATGTTCTAAGAGACAATGATGGCAAAGTGAGACAAAGTCGTTGGCCCTTTCTTTGTATTTATAACTCAAAAAATTAGGGATTTGGGAATTGGATTCTTTACTTCCCATATCATTTTTTTTTGGTTCTGGGGTTGGGGGATCAAGAACCTCTATAAGGGTGTTTGGCCTTGGATTTTGACACTGGTTTGTTGTTGTAAGTGATGGACCCAAAAATTTCTGGATCCTACTAAGGAGATCATGTTTACTAGAAATCAATTTGAATTTGATTCATCTCATCTTTTTAACACTTGTTAACAACTTTTGTAAAATACCAAAGGTTAGTTCTGTTGCCAATCCATCCCTCTCGAGACCTACTTTGTTAGGATTTACACCGGGTACGGTCCTTTTGATAGTTACTTCGGTTAACATGCCTTATAGCTTGGCTTTTCTTAGATCGGACTTGGCTCGAGTCCAAGCTTGGCTTGGAATTATTGTTGTAGACTTGGTTTTGTTTGGTAGGCTTGAATCCATTTGTGTTGCTTATATGGGGGGCTCGTATAATCTGAAGTGAGATGCATGCAACAGATGCTATAGCCTGCATTCGTGCGCGTCAATACATCCAAACTCTAACTCACTTTTTATAAGAGCTTTTCATGTAGATATGTGTCTTGCACTTGACTTGATTTAAGAGCCAACCAGAACCCAAAACCAAAAGAACCAAAAGAAAAGATTAACATACCTAGCTATATGAACTATTGTGATGCTTAAGAGGAACACTAGACCCCCCCCTTTCTTCCTTTTGTTTGACATTGAGATCCACTTTGTCCAAGCACCATTAAAACGGAGTAACCAATAATTAAAGAAGGATACTCTTAGATTTTTTCCTCCTTTTTATATATATTTTTTCTTGGTGGTAGTTTAATATAAATAGGGAGGTACTTTCCTTAATACACAAAAGGGTTGCTTCACTCAACTTGTTTGAGTATTTAATTTGTTAGAAGAATTGTTCCAAGTAATAATTTAATTAGTTTTTTTAAGGCATTTTAATGGGTATTTAATTTGTTAAAAGAATTGTGTATTTATATGTGAATAGATGAAAAAAATTATAAATTTTTTTTTTGGGACAAGGAAAAAAAAAAAAGATTTTAATTGATAGCACAATATAATACCTTCCAAAATTTGTTTTATTATTAATTTGTTTTCTTTTTTTTACAAAATTCAATAATATATTTCATGATTACTTTTTGAAAATAAAAACTACTTGTATAACAAAAAATAAAACTTATATAATAAGGTCATGCAAAGGGTGAGTTGAAATTGGTTCAATGCAGCCTTTTTTAGAAAGGCCATTCCAATTATTAATACCACAACAAACCTACAATAATTGGGAGCTTTCTTGAAAGCAATGTCTTGTTTTTTGATAGATTGAAAGCAATGTCTTATCTTTCATTGAAAATAATTAGAGGCTCCTTCCAATTTGACTTACTGTTAAGCCATTTTTATAGTCTATCAAAAATCCAATTTAATTACTTCCCACTTGTGCTCTTCATAGTTCTTCCTGAAGAATATCTAATTAGTTAATATAAATGTAATTGTCTAGAGAGAAATTTGAATCTTAATATTCTTCTATATATTAAAGGGCATGAGTGGCATGATTGAGTTTAAATTATAGGAAGACTCTTGGCTTGATCATGAAACCTATTTTATTTCATTTGCAATGATTGTCATTTGAAAGGGGTTTGCATAAAACTTCAAAGAGCTTGGGTGGGTATATAATAATATCAAAAAATATAAGGAATTTATTTATAAAATTTCAAAAATAAGAAAAAGATCAAGAATATAGTAGTATGTGTAAGAAACTGGCAAAAGTTTTTACGTCGGCGGCTGCTAATGTCAACCTAATGGAACCCTCCTCTTTTACTCGGATTTCAGACCAACAATATCCAAAAGATATAGCAACACACAACATTATAAAATAAATAATTAGGAAGTGTTGAGCCGTACCACTTAGAAATTGGGTTGGCTGCAGGGGGTGGAATTGGAATTCTTTGTTTTTCAGTTTGACAAAATTAATACTATTTTTAACAAAAAAAAAAAAGAAAAAGAAAAAGATAAAATTAATGCTAGTTTCTATGTTAAACATACGCACATATATATAATCTACTTTAGTTTTCTCGTATCAGTTTGGTTTAATTGAAGCCGTGACGGTAAACCGAACCAAACTAATTCGTTTTTTTTTTCTAAATCATAACCAAACCAAAACAATAACAATAAATAATTCAAACCGACTTTTTTGGTTTGGTTTTCGCTTTAGACCGAACCAATTGACACTCCTAATGAATGAGGATACAAAAGTGAAAAACAATTATTGAGGGGGCCAACAAAAAAACTCTAGGGAGGGCAAAATAAAATTTGATAGGGGCCAATTTATAACATGTTACAAAATCAATTGACAGCTTTACAATTTTTAAAAAATTGAGGAGGGCAGTTAGCCAAGGCATGTCAACGGACCGGATCATGATTCGGATCCAATCCGAATCCGATCCAATAATGCCGGATTCGGTATAGGATTTTAGTGATCCGATCCAAAAGAAATGATCCAAAAGGATCTGATCGGATTATAATTTATAATGAAAACAAACATTGGGGGGTGGGGGGGACTTGAACCTTGCACCTTCAGTTAAAAATCCTAGTGCTTTACCACCCTACCAATTCTGTGTGTGTGTGAAAAATTAACTGAAAAGTGAAGATACAAAAGACCTACAGATGATCGGATCGGATTCGGATATTCCGATTTCACTATCAGATCAAATTCGGATCACCTATTTCATAATCCGTCATATTTTAAATCGGATTCGGATTCGGATTTCACTATCGAACTCGGATCAGTTGCAATTCGGTCCGAATCCGACCCGTTGACAAGCCTAAGTTAGCCCCTAGGTAGCTCTGCCCATGGTTGGCTGGTGAAATTCTAGTTCATTTGTACTACGACTTGGGTTAACTGCCAGTCAATGGCTGATCAGATTGTTGAGGTGTGGAGCCTAATGATTCGATAGATCCAGTCTCGATTTTCACCATATTGTGTAGGGTTAGGGATTGACAATGTGAGTAAAGTGCGCGAGAGAGAACTCTATAATCCCTGTTCTTATTTTATTTTATTTTTTTATTATAGTGGATTATCTGCTGCTCCGTAGTTTTTTCTTACAAGAGTTTTTCACGTAAATCTGTGTATTCTTGCTTCATATCTATTATTGCTTATTTGTTGTTCTCAACACCAGTTGGCGAAGGATAAAGTAATCGAGTGTGGGCTAAGTGTGACCCGCCTTACAAGAAGGATCCAAGACCAACTCGGTTGGATTGGGTCGTCTAAGTTTCGTCATTTAAAGATTTACCATGTGAGTTCTGATTGTGCTCTCAATTTTGTCCTCGGAAAGGGTATGCGGTACAAACATTAGGGGCACACAGGCATTTACCTAGCACATGGGGCTTCCTCAGGTCTATTTTGGGACCACGTAAAGCCTGGTCTAACCTCACACATGTTGGAGGAACATGTGAACTTCTAGTCCAAAGAGTAGCCAACAACGGTACTTGTGGACACAAAGCTTTGGCCAAAATGGACATCTGATGTGGCCTAGCTTCTTGTGTTGGCTTGTCATAGAATGTACAAAGGATAGATACTCTTGTTGGCTCAATCAGCTATCACTTTACAAGTGAGGTTGGATTTTTTCCTAGAAACATAATTCTTTTTAGCTTATTCGGTTTGTGGTTCAGAATTTAAGTTCACATCTCACATGCCTTGTCTAGTGAAATTGGTTCATTGAAGTCATAAAACATAATGAAAAACATCAATGAATTTGTTAGAGATATTGGGTGACTCATATTCACTAATCTCTAGATTTAAGGAAGAGGGAACTGGGAGACCTCATGGGACGGAGCACAGCAGAGCACCATGGGGAGAGGCTCCTTTCTGGGTTACAAGTAACTCGAGGGAGGGATCCCATGAGACAGAGCAAAGTAGAGCACTCTGGAAAGAGACCCCTTTTTGGGTCACGAGTAACTTGTTCTGCAGGTCAGTATTATGGGGTTAAGGATTGTGAAGGGGAGAATCCCTTGCGGTACGGTAAGGATATATTAGGGATTTGCTCCATATATCGGATAGGAGTAAATTTTTTGGATAACTGCGTTGGTGGTCAACTCCCCCATAGGGGAGATGCAGGAATCGAACCCCATACCTTCCTCACCCGAGCCCTCATTTGAGGGGATGTCCTACCAACATCCCAAAGAACGGGAGGACCATTGGATAGGGGTATAAATTGTAACCCTAATTTATTTTTTACATAGTGGAAACAACTTCTCTTCTATAGACGTAGGCTTTGTTGAACCACGTATATCTTTGTGCATTGTTTTGATCTTCGTTTTTACTGTGTTTATTATTATTGCTTGATCCCGATCAAGCAGAACTCCACTCTATAACAAGCATTTTTCAACTATATTTGTATCATAAACAATGATAAATCTAGATTTTATTGCTTTGAGATGCTTATTATGAGTTCGGCAGATACTCACGGTTGAGCAGATCCACACTACCTTCAGCCAATATAATTATAAACCTATAAAAGACCACTGAAACGAATAACCACCTGTCGTAAAATGCTTATCAATTCGAACTGCAGCCTATTAATCAAACAAAATGACACCTTACTGTAAATTATACACCAAATTCATCTGATCTGACTGGGGGACATAAGGTGTTGATATCAAAAATGGTTGGGTATGTCTGGTAAATAAAGCAAGCTACAACAAGTTCTTCTTAGCCCTCTGTTCATGGCCATCTTCCACATAGTACTGAAGGGACCCAAGGTTGCATTAATGGAAGTTTCACATAGCTGCTAGGAAGGCTAGATTCTTTTTCTTGGATATATCTTCACCTTGAAAATAGCCATGATAAAGCTTGAGGAAGTGCTGCTAGACTTTTCTCTCAGTAAGAAGCCAGAGCCAGGTTTTGGGGCAAGATGACACCATAGAAGTTCCTGTCAATAAGACATTGCATGTATCCAATGTAGTACAGTTAGAACTTAGAAGCTCAAGAATATTTTTATAAGCAAACACAAATTAACATGTTCTCTTTGAATTTAACAAGCAGACTCCACAGTTGTATGTTTCAAAATTTCATGTCATTTTGTTTGGAAAATCATCATGATTGAGGTTCTGCAAGTTTTGATGCACAGTAAGATTCGGAAAAGAATTACGGCAGTCACCACAGGACAGTTTGTTTGATATAAAATAGATTTTACTAAGTGTTTATTTCAACAAGCAACTATATATGATGAGATGCATTTTCCACAATATAAGGAAACATTTTGGAAAACAGAGCGGAGCCAGTATTGTATTGTAGGGGGGCGAGATTTGACAAAAAATCAATTTTCGGTTTGACAAAACTAATGCTATTTTTGACAGAAGGAAAACAAAAGTAATGCTAGTTTACACACACACACACACACACACATATATATATATAAAATCTATTTTGGTTTTTTCGGTTCGGTTTGGTCAAAGGCTCGAAGCCTTAACTGTAAACCAAACCAAATTAATTCAATTTTTATTATCTAAACCATAACCAAACCAAAAAGAAGAAAAAAAACAAGCTGAACCAACTTTTTTGGTTTTGGTTTGTTTGTTTTTCAGTTTAGACTGAACCAAATGACCTCCCTAGTGAGGACAAAAAAGTGAAAAAAAAAATTTATTGAGAGGGGGCAACAAAAAAGCTCTAGGAGGGGAAAAAACAAAATTTGACAGGGGCAATTTGTAACATGTTACAAAAGCAATTGCCAATTTTAAAATTTTAAAAAAATTGAGGGGCAGCAGTTGCACTCTCTTATCGCTATGTAGCTCCGCTTATGAAAACAATATGCATTTTTACATTTTATATGCCATATTTTTAAAGACCAAAATCAACTCAACTATTGAACCTTTTTTCTTTTCATTCTTATGTCATATAGTAGCTATCACCACTGTGTGCAACCATCAGACCTTTGGCGATGAACCTCTCACCACCTCAGATGACAGTCCGGCCACAACCTTTAACAATGACACCATCATTACTATAACCTACAACATAGCCATCAACTAGAAAGGTAATACCACCACCACCCCATGTTCACTAACAACATTATCACCACCACATTTTGGTAGTTTCAGGTAATTTATCTAGTCTAATTTTCTCAAATCAAAACTAGGGGGGAAAAGCACATTTTCAACCCTTTTTCGTCTCCCTTCCAAAAAAAATAAAAAATAAAAATGAAGAACACCTATTTTCCCAGAAAAATTTATTTGATGAAAAACCTTTTACATCGAAACAGACAAAGCCGTAGTATTTACATGAAGACGCATCTTTCATTCTTCTTTTCCAAGCTATAGTAAAAAAAAAAAAAAAAAAAAATACTGTAATCTTGGTACCTTGGGCACAAAAGAGCACCAGATGATCATACATGTCGATTGATATCATGAGAAAGTTGCAATTGACTTCAATTGGACTTCTCAGCATCTTCATCTCCCTTCACTGTGGCATCTGGGTTTCCAGGAGGCAGAAGGCCGAGCAGTGGCAAAGGCAACAAGGAGCTGAGATTGCAGAGAACTATCAAAAAGGCCAAGTTATCAAAGCTGTCCTTGGTAACGCCAAAGAGCTGGGTCAGACCAGCACCCATCAGTCCCCCAACAAAATTCCCTCCATTAGAGATGGACATCAAGGTGGCAAACAGTGTTGCTTCCATACCCACTGGACACAATCTTGCTGCTAACACAAGAACAGGCATGAATGATGCCTGCAAGAAAAATTGCAATTAAATTCTCAAGAAAATTACCATCCGGTTAATTTGCGTAAAATAAGTTATCGAGCAGTTGTAAAGTATAATAACTAAATAATGCAGGAATACAGATCATCCCAGTTCATTGTATTATTCCACTGTCACCATTTTAATTCATGTCTCCGTGGTAGTTTGCCTACACATTAGGCATGCAGCAATGTTGTCATATCACCTAGGCAAGGTTAGGCAACGGACCTGCCTATAGCCTACGTGATTGCTTAGGCAACAATTTTTTATTTTTTTTTAAAGCGCCCATAATAAATGAATGATATTTATAACATGTACAAAAGCATAATAAGCCAGTAATTTGAAAAAGCAATTAACGTAGCATGATTCCTATCCACATAGGCTAATGCGATGAGCAATCACATAAGAAATTTGCTAAGGTCTGAATGAGATAAAATCCAACCAAAAAATCATGTTAAAGGATTATGAAAACCAGATTTGAAGCCTTCATTAAACTAAATAACAGAGAAAAAATAGAATTAGCAAAAAACAGGGGAAGGGTATATTGGGCTATAGTTTCATGTCAGAAAAAGTAGAGAGAGAGAGAGAGAGAGAGAGAGAGAGAGAGAGAGAGAGAGAGAGAGGCAATCAGGAAACTCCTGGCGTTATATATAGTATAGATTAGTTTCTAATCTGAGATATGGATTGAAATAATAATTAGCAGTTTTCCTGGCTCCAGAAACCAAATTCACCTTCATAATCGCCAATGCCTATTCTAAATGAAACTCCCTTGCAATTCATCCTATCAATTCATTTTGTAACTTTACAGTTCTATCAATTACAAAGTAACAATCTAGATTCTGTATAATTTTAGATTTGTGATGCCAGTCTATAGTACAATATCTTCTTTATCATATATTGCAATGTCTATGCTAAGTAACAAACATTACCTGACCAAGGACTGTTATAATCAAGGAATCCCCGACGGCAAACCATTCATCACTTATACCAAACTGACGGTTTAGTCCAGTAACAAGGAAAACCTGAGGAAGGAAGATATACCAGCAGAGATAATTAAATGTGAAAAAGCGTTAATTAGAGAGAGAGAGA
>JAUPMG010000006.1:13426925-13437805 GCA_031762675.1 Pachysandra terminalis | reverse complement strand
TCACTTAGGCACTTTCCTAAAATCTCACATACTGAAAGTAAACATAAAGTAAATTACTCAAAACCATAGAGCATATAAACGTACTTACTAAGCTTACTACTATATATATACTATACTACCCAATTACCCCACTAATCGTTTAAACAGATAAGAACTACATGCGTATAAAAATGTACAGACGGAAGTGAACATCCGTGCTTAGTATGCCTATTGGATTGAAACTTTAAAATGTGAGGCTTGTTTGACGAATCGATATAGCAAAGACTGGATCTCAATGAACCGTGGTAGGAAGAAAACTGAAGTGAGAATTAGTAAGCGGTGATAACAGAGCAATCAGATCTATTGTAATTATTATAATTCCTTGAATTTAACTACAACCCAATTCAATTCATAATAGTTTCAAGAGAGTTTCTGGGGTTCCAATCAGAACTGATTGCATCTGTTCCATAAAGATTCTCTTAAAGTTTCAGTGATAACTTAAAGTATCTAATCAAAGCCATTTCAGAAGAACAAGGGAGATATACAATTAGGAAACTAGAGGTAACTAACCTGTACATGTAAATGTCTTTTCCTTGTCCAAGATTCTTCTTGCAATTGAAGCACAAGCTGAGAAAATTTTCTGGGTGATCATAGCTCGACTGATCAGACAAAAAGCAATTGTTCATCGAAGCAGAAAGCTCAGAATCATCGCCATAACAAGATTCCAAAATGCAGTTATCAAAGATATGAGTCGTTCTAGGGTTCGGCCCACGAGAGATCACGCAAGTATAATCCTCAGATAATTCCATCTCACTTGCAGAGAGAGATCCAGTGAAAACCAGGGGCGAAACAGGGGCTTCAAGCCCAGAATTCACAAATCCAAATGCAGGGGAGATTTAACCCAGTTGGGAATTCCTGGTCTTGATTCCAAAATCAGTAGGAGATTTGAGTGATTGGGAGGGAGAAATTGCAGAAGGTGGGATGATATGAGGGATTTGGATCTTCAGCTGTGATCCAAACAGAACCATTCGGCTATTGGGTTTAGAAGATTCTTGCTCTGTTCTTTCATCCGTAAGAACATCAACAAGACCAACACCTCTTGAATCTGATTTCTCCCATGGATGGTGTTTGTTCTGCAAACAGGGTTCTGGGGATTTAGCAGTGTCTCGATCAGAACAAAAGGGGTTTCCAAGAACAGAGAATGGTTTACAGTCAAGTATTGAAGTTGGGCTCATCACAGCTTCAGTTTCAAACAAACCCTTTGAGGATAAAACTGGTGAACAACCTTGGAGAATTGAAGAAAGATTAAGTAGGTGTTCTGTATTTGTCAGTGGGAGATGAGACTTGATCAGCCATTAGAGCTTGCTTACTGGTCACTGCCCTGTTTCTCTTTCTCAGCATAACTCACTACACAGAGTAAACCCAAAAGAATAAGATTTTTTTTTTCTTCAAACTGAACAGAGAAAGAGAGGAGAGAGAGATGGATTATAGGATAAAATAGATTATAAAATGGATAAGGATATACGTTAGAACTAACCTGCGATGATTTCGAATTCTATCCAAAAACCGCCATTGATGGAAGTTGGAGACTGAAAACCACCTTGGAGATTGAAAAAATGGAAACATGATAACTTTTCAGCTCTAACTCTCTGTCCTAAAAGAAACAAAAATTACCAAGAAACCCACGAACCAAACCTAAAATCCAGAAAACGCCTTCAACAGAATCCATGAAATATCTCCTAAAACCTCTGTAACCTCCATCTCTCAAACACACAAAACAAGAACACACCAAAAAAAAAAAAAAGTCTTTATCACTTTCTTTTAATGGGGTTTTACTGTTCTTGAACATGAAAGCTTCTGCATCAAATCTCAGAAACAAACAAGCCTCACGATCAAAACCAGGCGTGCATCAACAGAAAAACAGGAAAATTAAAATAAAAAGAAAAAGAAAGATTGTATTATTGTTCCTTTTTTCCAAATATGGTGATTTTCTCTGCTTTTGTTTCCGTATTTCAGCAGAAATAGATTCCACTATCCATCAAAAGGTTCAATACCCAGATGCAGACAAGACCCAGAAACGAAAAAAAAATCTTGGAAAATAAAATGAAAACAAAGGACTGGTGGGCTTTCACTGCTTCTTCCCTCTTTTCCCTTGGTGCGTTTTCTTTCTTCCCATTCTTTTTCACTTTATTTCTCCTCTTTTCAGTTTCAGTCCTGCAAAACCACCATGAATTTGCAGAGACAAAGAGAGGTAGAAAGAAATCTGGCGAAAAGAGTTAGAAAGGAAGATAGAGATTGTGGCCAGGTCGGGGTGGATTTAAAGACGCGTGTGCATGGAAATCAGTGGTTTTGATTAAACCGGTTTTGATAGAAACATCACTGAAAGCTTTCTCTCTCTAGAATACATTAGTACTACAGACTATAGGAGTACCTTAGTCCTGTCCTGTGCGAGTTTTCGTCTTTTTTTCCCTCTTTCTCACTCTTGTTTTTTGTCAGATTCTTTCTCTTTCTTACGCAAACTCGAACATAATGACGACACGGTTCGTCCGTTTCGCCGTCCGTACAGTATGCTTTCCGTACGAGTTTAACTTTTAACTCTAGTTTAGATTTTATTAAGTTTAACTTCTTCAATTCAATTCCTCTGTTTTTTCAGTTTTGTTTTTGTTAGTAAAGATCGATTGAACTAATTAAGCAGTCACGTGTCACTTTTGCGTGATCTCGTATCACCTACTCGTAATGCGTGTTCGTACTTTACATTTTAAAGGTATTTTATTTGAGAAAAGATTTTGGAGTAAAGACATCCGAAAGAAATTTTCGTACCTTCTAACTCACGAGTCATTTTTAGGTATTCTATTTGAGGAAAGATTTTGGAAGAAAGACATCCGAAAGAAATTTTCATACCTTCTAACTCACGAGTCATTTTTAGATTATATTCATAGACTTCGAAGAATTACTTTTTACGCTTTATTTTAAAGGATCACAAAGCAATTATATTCTTTCTCATTGAGAGAACTTCAAAGGACAAATCTGAGGGACAACTTCGAAGGACAAATCCGAGGGACAACTTCGAAGGACAAATCCGAAAGATGATCTCGAGGGACAAATTTGAGGGACAACTCAAAGGACAAATTCGATAGACAACTTCGAATGACAAATCCGAAGGATGATCTCGAATAACGAGTTCGAGGGACGACCTCAAAGGACAAGTTCGAGGGACGAATTCGAAGGACAAATCCGAAAGAAGTCTTCCCAGGCTAACCACCTCTAGATGGTGAATTCGAAAGAGGTATGTTCCCTCCTGCTAAGAGCGAATTCAAATGAAGAATATTCCTTCCTCCTAAGGTGAATTCAAGGCTAACCACCTTAAGATGGTCAATTCATCCAAAGGGTTTGTCACCCCAAAAAGACTAAGGATGCCGTCCTTCTCGAAAGATGCAAATTTGGGTTTACCGCTCGAATGCTATCTTTTATGCATTTAAATTACCAACTACGACTCGAAGTCACTTTCATTCATTCTTATAAATTGATTTCGAGTCATATATTGGGTCTTTCACTTCCAGAAAGCAAATCCTCAGTGTAAAGGGCTTTAGAAGTTGAAATCACGTCATCTTCAGACATACTCCCTGAAAGATTGGTTTCTCCCGGACTTTGAGAACGTCCTCTCACTTTCACCTTATAGGAATTCACACGTTTTCTTTTGACTTCATTCAAGTAGAAGGCACTCGGATTGGTTACTGTAGCTATAAACCTTAATGGATTTCAAGGTAAACCCCTCCTTACTGGGACGATTGATCGTGAAAACGAGATCCTTGATGAGACACAACTTCGAGTTCTCTAAATGGGTAATTCGAGAATACATTGATCACCCTGTAAGGGTACTGCGGTTCTTGATTTCCTATAAGGAAGATAGCCGCCAAAAGGAGTTCTCCTTCGAAATATACGAATTCAGTTAAGTATCTCATACATTGAATTGTCCCCTAAAAAGGTTGTTTGAGACGGATTCTGAGAATGGAAAGCACAACGTCACCGACTTATAAATATCTGCTTTCAAACTTATCTAAAGGGGGTTTCGTCTTATCTGGTAAGGCGGCAGAAGATGGTGACGTTGCTCTTGGAACTTACGTGAAAGCAACATACGTTATCAGAACTGTGGTGCTCAAGTTCCAAAGCAACCTTTCGCAGAGCAGTTTTTAAGGTTTGAAATGATTTGGTTTCTTTCTCCATAAATAACTTAGCCGTGTTGAAGTACACGCGCCCCTCAAGATATTATCTAGGGCCACGTGTCACTCATGATTTGTTTAGCACTCGAGGGCCCCCCTCTTAACACTTAGCCGAGTGACACTTGTCCTACTGAGAGTGGGAAACTCTCTACAAATACCAATACCCATCCTCCATTGAAGAGGATCTGAAGTATCTGATTGAAGGTCTGTGTTGAAACCAGAAATTTGGAACCCTTAAACAACAGTGAGTGAAAACACTGAAAGAGAAAGAGAATAATCTTCAACCTGTGAGGTTTTACTGCTCTATGATTGCGTTCTAACTGTCTTTCTCAGTTATTGCAACTCCTTCTTCCTTCTTGTCTCTTCTTTGTCTTCTCCACATGTTAAAGTTGTAAGGAACGCTCTTGACAGAACGGCTGCGCGACGGTTTAAGCTATCTTGAGATAACCTAAACCGGTCCAATCCGGTCTAATTAGTCCGACCCGATCCGACTCGACTGTTATATTCTATTTACATGTGACTCACCTTCCATTAGATATTTTTCAGATATTTCTCATAAAATATCTACATGTGACTCACCTTCCATCAGATATTTATATGAGTTATCTACATGGTGACTCACCATCCACATGTCACACTCTCACTCAAGCCTTCTAAGCCAAGTTTACTTAGAGACCAAGTAAAGACAAAGCTATATAAAGATTACTTCAACACAGAAGGAAGGATTGGGAAAAAAGATGGAACAAAATCTAGAGGATGAGAAAGGCACTGAACATCAGAAAAAATGGAATAAGAACACTACAGAAGGAAGCATCTCATTCCTTCCATCTCTCTATCTCTTCATCTCCCTCATTTCTTTCTTATTTCCTTCATCCCTATGTGATTAGGGTGTTGATTGTATTCCATGTATTTTTAAATAGTGGAACAAAACCTCCTACGAGGCGACCCCTGTGGACTAAGCATATTGTCGAACCACGTAAATTGTTGTGTACTTCTCTATACTGGCTCTCCCCCTCCCCCCTCCTCTTTTTTTATGTTTGTCGAGCATAGGCGTAGCACCGTTCGAATGGCTGCGCGACGGTTTAGGCGAACGGTTGGGACGTCCCGCATCCACAGATAAGACCTTATCCAACCCTGGACAGTGTGGAAGTGACCGACACGCGACTTCGTAACGTGCTCGCACGGTTTATGCCCTTTTAAGCGGCTCGATCCCGATCGACGACTTAAAGCGGGTCAAGCAGCACAAATTCCGCATCAACACTACAATATCATATTTCTAATATTTTTCCTATTATTCTATTTTAAAAATAAATTTTAAATTATTTTATCCTATTAAATATTATTCTTATGTTCTGTAATTACATTACAGATTATTATTATTATTATTTTATTATTATTATTTATTTTTTAAGATTTGGAGGGTATACTCCTTTCTTTTTCATTAATGGGATGCACTTCTAATTGAGGACATATAAAAGACAATAAATAAAAAAATAAACTGATTTAATTATATGTTGTAACTTCTCCTTACCTTGTGGGAAAATTGATTTCTAAACATGAATAAAACTTTAAGAATGACTTTTTTAACTCTAAATACATTATTATACCTTTTGAAAATGGTATTTTATTCTTAAAATTTAAGATAATTTTTATGATTTTATCTTAATAAGGTAAGTAACCAAACACCATTTTCCCCAAAACAAGCAATTTAATGCTGTTGTGGATAAGTGCTTATCCAAAAGCACATGCTAGGTCAAATGCACCTAAAAGTACTTCTTTTACTCTTATTTTCTTTTTGAGAAAATTATCTATATATCCTACTTTATAAAAAAATCTACTTAGAATGTCCTATCTAACTTAAAAATAATCTTTTAAATGCATCTTTATAATAATATTTAATGAATGGTCTTATCTTTTTCTGTTTTCCTTTTAATTTCCAAGCCATCCTTTTTTTTCGTGCTTTTTTTTTATCAGTATTTGACTTGTATTTCATAATAGACTCACTTGTATCTCACCATGTGATAAATTCAAATCCACGTGACAAATTTACAAAATTTACAATGAGCAGACTTGTACCTCATTATAGACGGTATCATAAATAATTTGTACCTCATTATAAAGACTTGTACGTGATAGTAAAGAGGATATATTTGTTATTTTAACATCTATCATGTTTATAGAACATAACATAAAAGTGATAAAACCATTATGTTAATTTAAAATCAGAGAGGATGTTTTGATAGATTTTTTTTTTTTTTTAAAGTAGGGTTTGTAAAAAGGAAAGAAAAACTGAGATGAATAACACAAATCAAGCACACACAAATAATAGCGCCTACATTCATGGATACACACCAAATTCTATTATATCACAAGCTCAGAAAAAGTGTTACAAGATCAATCAAGAAAAGTATGATAAATACTCTGTAATTAGGGCTAAACAAAATAGTAAGCGAAATTGCTATTCTCACTATCTCGGTCGACATAATCAATGGCTGAATCATCAATACTTCCCAAATGCCTCAACAACATTAGTCTTCACATAACAAGAGAGATTATCGATAGTTTTCCGTTTATTTTTCGTATGCAACAAAAATATACCTTGATAGCCCTTAAGAGAGGAGTGGAGATTGATTCAATTAAGCTCATTGTCTGTGTTTAGTTTTGTTGTCCTTCTAAACCAAATTTTGTTAAAAAAAAAAGATAAAACGATGAAGAAGAAATCAAGCACATAAAGACACAGATTTACGTAATTCAACAAATAATACCTACGTCCACGAATGCACATCCAACGAATTCTATTACTCCAAAACTCAGAATAATGTGTTACAAAGAACCAGCCACGAAAGTATAATAAATACATTGTAATTAGGTAGGACTAAATATAATAAAAATAAAATTATTAATATACCCTAAAAAATTTGGGCAACTACCCCTACAACCCCAATCAATATCACTAACTCTTGGGCCATCAACTCGAGTTAGATTTTTTATTTTTATTTCTGTTTTTTTGGGTAAAGAACTCGAGTTAGATAGATTTTTCCCTAGCTACGTTCTTGGACATATCTCTACCAATCTTTTTTTTTTTTTTTGACATATCATTACCAAGACTTCTTTTTCCTTGTTAAATCACAGATACGCAAAGGTATTATACTTTGCCACACCAGAATTAGTTACCTGGTGAAACACTTTATTTACATCTGATTACAACCGTTTGATTAGATTAAGTAACTTCCTAACGTCCAAATAAATGAATAACTGCCTCAATCTTTGACCGAGTAAATGATGAATGGCCCTATCTGTTCCAATGGTGGCTTACGTGATGGACTAGGGTGTACCAGAGTTGCGCTAATAAAAGCCCAAAACGGCAGATTACTTTGTGGGTCCCATCGAACTTTTTGCCAACATGGAAGGGAAAAAAAAAGAAGAAGAGAGAAAAAGGTTAAGAAGAGAAAAGTGTTGAAAAATATGGTGTAAATAAAAAGTAATCTAAAAAACTGATGTTATTCTCTTTTTGGGTTGAAAGAAGTAGACCATCAAATATGAAAAGTAAATTAAATAAATAAAAAATAAAAAAATAAAACTTTATTATTGTTGTTGGTTGCAAATGCTAAAACAATAAAAAAAAAAAATTATCAAGAACAAAATATTTAAGAGAGAAAAAAAAAACAGAAGAGATTGTTGAATAAAATTATCTTTTGATCATTTTCTATCACTTGTCATTAAAACCCCAGGAATTTTATAATTTCATTGAGGTCGGGGAAGCAGCAAAAGAATGCTTTGGTGATAAGGGATTCTTTTTCGAACATCTTTAAATTTTTTTTAATTGGGAGCCAATTCTCTGCAACACGCGCTCTCTGTAGTTTTGTATAAAATTTTCTCTACAATCTATTAAATTCTTTAAATTCAATATGGGTTAAATCTAATGTGAATATGTGTTCTTAGCAACATGTGCTATATGATACTACAGAGAACACGTGCTACAGAGGATCTGCTCCCTTTTCCACGACACGCTTTTGCTCCATCCTCCAAAGTGGCACTCGGATGGAAAGAAAACCCAATTCTCAGGGATTTAGATGGATATTTGAGGATACGAAGAAAGTGTTAACAAAAGAGAATAAAATAATTTAGCTTGCATTTTGTCTTGTTTCTTTTAGGAAGTTGCTTGCATTCAAAAAACTAAAACTGCTACCCATCAATAAGACAAGCCATTTCATATCATACCCCAATAAAAACAAATCACTAAAAGAAACCTTGTATATTTATTTTTATCTACTTTGTTTTTGTATGAAATGTTAATTATCTCCTTCTACAACATTTGGTGGTAAACAAGGCAAAGGATCATTATGTCATTAATTTGCTAACATAGATTAGGGTTCCAATAGGTTCTTAATATATAACACAATTTCATGTCATAAACTTTGCAACAGTTTTCTTTATCTTCCTTTCTGAAAAACATTATATAAATATACGATATAGTGTGCGTAACATTATATAAATTTATGATATATGTTTTTATATAAATATATGATATAGTGTGTAACATTATATAAATATATGATATATGATATAGTGTGTGTTAGTAGTATTCTGATATATTTATATATGTTACATGATATAGTGTATGTGTGTGTTAAAATTATTGTGCTAACTCGATTTGAAACGAACCGGAAATGCAAATTGGATTGGTTTAGGGTTTACTGTTTAAATTCGTTTTGATTAATATTTTGGGAGGTTGGTTCTAATTTCAGTTCAATTAAGTTTTAAATCGATCTTAACTAACCTTGATTTGATTTTTTGAGTCAACCAAATCGAATTGCAACCCTAATTATAACCCACCCACACGAGTTAGCTCTACTTGCAGACTCCAGGTTTGAGTCTCCGAGCTTACTTGATATATGATCCTTGTGGGTGGGTCATGTATCTGGGGATTATCCTTTTCCCGCTAAGTAGGGTTCAGGGGTTCCACGTCACAAAAAAAAAAAAAAAAAAAAAAGGAAAAAAAATCCAACTCAATTATTCAAATTATAAAGTAGGCATTAACCCTAGAGAGAGAAAATGTTTTAACACTAGCACAATATAATTACACAAAATTAACTCATGTCTTATGGTGGAAATATCAAAATGTCGACAGCCGACATCATGCCGCTCATATTTTAGTGGTTATTTCATAAATCCTAATCCTAGTTAGAGTTAGTGGGTTACTTTTATATTATCATGATGTAAACCTAGTTGATCTAAAACAAACGAAGAAAAACAAAATCTATTTAGAGGCAAACATATTTGTGGACCTCAAAAACACTTTTATGTTGATGACAACACAAAGAAAGATCGAGAAGAGGAATCCCATCATTTGTTGTTCTCATTGGGAGGTGGGGTATCCTTGTTATGGCTCCTTTACTCATGTTCCTTCATTGATGTTGCTAGGGTGTCCCCTCGAGAAATTTGAAAAATGAGAGAGAGAGAGAGAGAGAGAGAGAGAGAGGGTGTTAATCATCTTCACATCTATGTGTAATTATTCAATGTGTGTCTCACCATTGGAGCAAAGAAAGGGTTATTTTTTATTTTTATTTTTTGGCCATATAATCACCAATTGGGATGAAGGGATGATTAGACCTTTTTGATAAGGGGTCTATGAAAAGGCTTGATAAGACTAGAGTGGACACCATCCCTCTTTTGAAGGATGTCCTATAGAAGTCCCAAGAACATGAGGACAATTTCCTACACTTGATTGAACTCAATACTCTTTACAATTAATTGTTTTTAAGTCATTCTATGGGGCAAAATCTTGATTACAAATTGGCAAAGCCTCCAAGTACCCTTCAAAATTCTACCCTAATTATATAGTCAAAAAGGAATTTCTAATCTTTTTCTTCCATAACATTTTGATGGTGATGCTTGAGAGAGGGCTATGCTACATAGATACCCTTGTCCTAGAAAGAGAGGTAAGATACATCAAGCCCTAACCTTTGTACCACATTAAAAAAAAAAAAGAAAAGAAAAAAAGTTGATCCCATTTCTTTCTTTACCTTCCTTTTAAAACAAGTATTTCTTACATATTATACTATGCTTGTTAGTGGATAGATGCAAATATCTCTAGTCTTTGTAATACACATCATTGTAGCTTAAAAAGTATCCAGTGGCATATCTCTCTCTCTCTCTCTCTCTCTCTAAGTTTCTTGGCATCATCAAATTCAATCCATGGAGTTGTACTTTGAATTTCTTGTTTTCTTTATCAATTCAATCAGCTTCTTTACATGCATGGACGCATACCCTTCACCTAAATCGAATATGTTAAAGTAGTAGGTGGAGTAGTACCCCCCACCTTTGTTGCTAATTCCAAATGGCAGAATTCAATTGGAAGGGAATGATGGCTAATTTTTGTCATGATTTCTCAAGCCCTAATTGGCCAATGAAAGATTCTAACCTTGCTTAATCATGTTGTTGTTTACCCTTTGAAAGAAAAAGGTTAAGCAGATTAGAAGAGAAGCCCATTGTTTTAGAGAGAGAGAGAGAGAGCAAAAACTTGATGGCAAGTCTATTTGGGAGAAAAAGAAGAGAGTGTTAGACCTCCTAAATGATTCACTTAGTGCGGAATTAAACAAATTTAATAGAATCATTAATCAAAAGAGGACTAAGTAAATCTGAAAAAAATGAAGAATACCTCCGGCCATTGCTTTGCTC